>RCAB01000184.1:0-113832 GCA_003640385.1 Setaria digitata
TATTTATTTATTTATTATTTATTTATTTATTATTTATTTATTATTTATTTGTTTTTTATTTATTCATTATTTTTATTGTTAATGTTAATTATTGTTGCTGCTATTTCCATCAGTATTAATTATCATTATTTATTAACATCGTTATCAATAACTTCTATTGTTTCTATTATCAATATAACTTTTGTTAATATCGCTAATAATCATTACTCGCCAATGTTCAACTGGTTACCAAAACCGCTAGCGCTTATGATTGATGTTAGGCCACATAAGTTTAATTTTCCAATTAATGTTTTTTGATTCTTACTACTTGAGTTCTAATTTGAGACCAGAAAATAATAGCAGTACTTTCTCCTACTAAATTTTAGCGAATCTTTTTTCGACATATTAATCAAAAATCCAAACGTTCATTAAAATTAAGAATAGTTAGACTGAAATATATGCTTGAGCACAAATAAAATACTTATTGAATAAAATACCAGCTAGTTCGCTGATATATGATAAATGATAAAAATTATAAGTGAGAATTATACATGAGCGGTATTCTTTTCTGAGCCAAATAAAAGCATCAATTATAGATGAGCAATTAATGAAGGATTAGAATTTCTCGGTTTATCTGCCTTTAATTCGTAGGCAAATTTTTGCAAACAAAATAATCATAATATTAAAATTAAAAGGAATTTCATAATTATCCTAAATTTAGTCTATTAGTTTTTCAGAAAGTATTTGGCAAGAATTTTTGAATGATTCATTGAATTACCGAACTTCAATCAATGTTCATTGCTGTCCAAAAATTTGTTTTGAATAAGAAAAAAAGTAATGTTTTTTTTTTCCACTTCTTTTTTCTCAATTAATTCTTTTCAAGTTTATTTTGTTAGCAGAGAGAAGGTGGCAATCGATTACGCTGAATTATTTTAATTAAAACAAATTAATTTCGTTGTAAAAATGTTATCAGTGTATTATGTTGCCACGAAAAAAGAATTTATTCTTTTGCTGGAATTTTAGCAATTTCGACGATTCCTGATTAATGTTAATGTTATCATAGTCACATGCAGTGAACATTTTACGTTCAGTTTATCAATTTAAAAATAAGCTCCTACCTTATTGAAAAACTTTCACGCATTTCACTCAAATTCTCATTGCACTGAGAAAAACTTTAAAAATCAATTATTCATTCCACAATAATCTGATCTTGTGCTAAAAAAAGACAAGAAAAATTGAAATTTGATCGTAAGATTAGCAAGCTTTTAGAGCAAGAAACAAAAATTATGTATCATAGAAATATTTATTATTCTTCTGCTTTCTTTAAAATGATTTTATTTGTCAATAATCATACATTTTCAAAAACACTAGCATTAATTATACATAATCATTAGATGCTTATTAATCGTTTTATTTCACCATCATATAGTTAATCTCCATCAATTATTTACAGTGGTAATAAGTTTAATAATTTTCCATTTCATTATTATCAGTAATTAAGAAATTTCCAATCGCCTTAACATGGTAATTGTAGTTGAATTTATTAGTAGTTGATGAAGTAATATGCATTCCAATGCCTTTTTTTAATTTTAATTAAAAATTTAATTGTTGAAAATTTTTGGGTGATTTTTTTTTCACCGAAAACTAGCATTTTGTTCCGGTGAGAATCAAGAGATTTAAAATTGAAAAATTGAAATACTATAATTTGATGCTAGTGTTTATGTACTTTAATTATCGAGTAATATGTTTGAACAGGAATGACTGATTCGGGTGAAAGAGCAACCGAAAATTGATTTGTTCCGTGGAAATTTGTTTTTATTTTTTGCATTTTACATCTGATCAGATATTGATCATAATTAAGGAATGAAAGAGTAATCCGGAACAGTGTTAACTTTTCCGGTCACTGCCGTAATTAACTTTTACTACATGCTGGGATTAACGTTTTCATAGGCATTCAGTTTGCAGTACTCGAACGAAATGGCAAAATAGAGAAGTGAAGGATGCTGTGTATTAAAGAGAATGTTTGCGTTAGAGATTAAGAGTGACGAAACAACACGGACATACGGGAGGTGCAAAGATTGATAAGATTTGTGAGAGAGTACATGACAAGAGACAGGAAGAACGCGGAGGTACGTTAAATTAGAACAGTACTGCTTCTGAAACTTCTATGAATATTCCATGAATAATGACTGTAAATAGTAACGATTTGTCGTAGTACAGTGAATGAAAGTAGGCTAGCAAAAATGGGTGCCATAGAGTCATGGGAGCGGATCGCACAACCGGAATTCCGTCCTGATGACGAGAAAAAGCGATATCACAGTATTTCCTTTCCGATAGCGCTTTTATTTCCGATAATTCAAGAGATCCTGGCCAAAAAATGTGTTACTTCCGATTTGTGTACTTATATCTGATTTAAGATGGCTTGAAGAGTTTTAGCATATCAGATTCAGTAATTGGGAAAAAATTGAAATGAAGCTGTTAGCAGCATCAGAAGGTGCTAGGAAGGATGATTTATTGTATTGCTGAAGCGTTCTTCAAATATTTCCAATATTCATTCATTTATTTTCTTTTTTTTTTTAAATTTCTATCTGCTTTTTTATTTGCTCCCTCGTTTGTTTACGTGTTGCTTAGTTATTTTTCACGTATTTTTTTTTTTTTTAATTTATTTTCATTTATACAGTTATGTTTTAATTTTATTCGATTAATTTATTTTCATGAAATTTTCTTTCCAACCTAGTATCCCCATACCACCTGTACTAACTGTTCCGATCATTTGATTTCCGTTTTACAGAAATAATTTTTTTAAGTAGTAAACTTCTTTTAAGTAGTAAACCTAGCCTTTTTCATCACCTACTCTAATAGTTTTCTTTTATTGGTTCAGTTTTTCGAATGGAAAGAACGGAATCATTAATAATTTCTTTAAACTTTTCGCTATTAATCTCATACATTCGCTTTTGTAAACGCTTTTTTATTCTTAGAATTCAGCATTTTTAAAAGTTTCTGATAACAGACGATGATGGATGATGAGGATAGTCAATTACTAATAACAACAACAGGGTCGTCGAAAAGAAAATTTGCAACAGTCGGTGTGCTGCTTCTTATCAATTTGCTCAATTATATGGATAGGTATGCATTTCTTTCGATAACTACTGGGTATTTGCAGTTGCTTGAATTCTGTTATTTTGATACTAAAAAGAAGCCTAAACTAATAATGCGTGTTGTTTTTATGACAGAACTGTGCATAGTAAGATCTGGTTCGTACAGTGATAAGTGGATAAAAGATCTCGATAATACTAGCAAGCAGACCGATTAATCCATTTATCAATATAATGATAAAGTTGAGTGCGGAATGTTAGCGTGACAAACTAATAAAAGTTATTGTTTTAATGAATCAAAATAATCTTATTCCCATTTAAGTTGTATGCTGAATATATATCTGATAATATTTTAGATTTACAGTTGCGGGTGTACTTACTCAAATAGAGAAATATTTTAATATTAATGACTCAAGTGCTGGACTTCTACAGGTACATTTGTTACGTGATGATAATGCTTACAAAACGTTTTTGAATTGCAGATAAATTTCTGAATATTTTCAATTTGGGAATACAAGACTTATTTCTCACATTTGCCTTTCCCAATTGCGCAAAGCTTTTAATTTATTAAGCACCTAAATACAGTACTTGGTTGTTTGCGTCATAGCCTTTCTCGAGTAACAATGTTAATTTTTTTCTTTTTAACTTAACTGCATTGGATGATTGTATAGACAGTTATTATTGTATGCTGCAGTTATAATTTGTGAAAGAAATTTATTTATGGAACAAAAGGAACATTTATGGATCAATTATATTACCGATTTGCAGACGGTATTCGTTGTATTTTATATGTTATTTGCTCCATTTTGTGGATATTATGGTGATCGATACAATCGTAAATTGATTATGGAAATCGGCTTAATTGTTTGGGTGTTAGCCGTTTTGTCATCAACGTTTTGTGGCCCCGCAGTTGGTATTTGTGCTTTTTTCTCTTTTTTTTTCTTGGTATTGTTTTAAAAATTTTTTGCTTAGTTTTAAAGAAATATAACCAAAGCTTTTTTAGTCTTTTTTTTTCTTTCTAAGTCTTTTATAAATAATTGTTTCAGCATTTCTATTTATTCATATTATGTCGAGGTATTGTTGGTATTGGTGAAGCATCTTACGTGACCGTTGCACCAACAATAATTGCGGATATGTATAAAGAAAATCAGCGTAGTATTGCTTTGATGGTTTTCTACTTTGCAGTACCAGTTGGAAGGTTCGCGCTTTAACTGTGTAAACAGATTTTAAAGACAAGGATCTCGTTGATTAGCTTCACCTATATTAGCTGCATAATGCTGAATAACTAATGTGCTTAATAACTCTGTTATATATATAAACTCTAAAAAATTTCACGGCATTTCAGTGGTCTGGGATACGCCGCTGGTTCATCTCTTTCACTGTGGACAAATACATGGCAGTGGGGTATCCGTTTAACACCTGTTCTGGGTATCATTTGTTTTTTACTGTTGTTTTTCGTCATTGAAGAACCAGTACGTGGCGAGTCAGAATTTGCTACTTTTATGCCATCTTCTTTTCTTGCGGACATCAAATATCTACTCACTGTGTTCGTTTTACTTACTTCTTTCTTCTTTCTTTTAAATAAATTTCTTATGCTACCATTTAATTTGTTGTTCTTTATTAGCAATAGAAATTTTACATGATCCGGTTTACTTGAAACCCACTTTTCTGTATATTTTTAGCTATGTTTAATTTAAACGGTAAGAAATTTATTTTAGCTAAATGTTGACCCTTGAAAGTATAGTTATAAGTAACGAAAGCTGGATGATATTTTTTCATTTCAACTTATTACTTTTATTGACAAATCCGGCGCATTCATTAGCTGTTATTATCTAACTGGATACAGTGGTCGTGTGTCGCTTTTTAATATTCTTAAATCTATGAAGAATGAAAATTTGAAACACTCCCAATCATTGCAGTCATTTCGAATTTTTTTAGACCGACTTACATTTTTACAACCTTTGGATTGACAGCGGTAGTGTTTGTGGTTGGATGCTTAGCATGGTGGACACCGACATTATTGCAGTATGCATGGGCTGTACATCATGGTACCAGCCATGTTAGTAGTGAAGTCAAAGCTGAGTTCGTTCTTTTTTTATTACTTCTTATTCCATCGCAGTCTTCAACGATAATAAAAGTGAATGTTTCACTTTAATTTTTTTTCTAGAATTGGATTGGAATTCGGAATCATCACATGTTTTGCTGGCTTTCTGGGTGTCTTCTGTGGCTCAACGTTATCACAGGTAAAGCTATCATGTCTTTGTGGAACTAACTGTCCAAATTAAGGCTTTTTTTAATGTGGTGAATATTTCAGTATAAGAATCTAGCACGATAGAGTTTTTCTGTATAAGTTTTCTTCAGCTTATTCAAGTTGTACTAATATTTGATGTAGCGAAAGTTTTACTTGATGATCCTAATTTTCACAGCTCTGGCGGTCGGGATTTAGCTGTATCACAAGAAATATTCATGCAGATCTCCATGTTTGTGCGTTGGGTTCTCTCTCAGCAGTACCATTTCTATACTTAGCGCTGATCCTGTCAACAAAATATACAACTTTTTGTCTGGTAAAATCATTAATTGTTCTTGAAGTATCTATAATCTCTCTCGTAAGCCATAATTTATCATTTTTGATTTCTTTAGAAGCTTCAATATTCTTTGCATTTCCAGATTTTTGCATTACTTGCCATAACCGGCTGTTGTGTTAATTGGGCTGTCAGCATGGACATTTTAATGGTAAATTGAAAGACTCATTATCCGAAAATATCAGTATTTTATGTTGTAATATTTCTGCTAGAATTCCGAGTGTAATCCAAAATTTTCCTTTCTCTTTATGTGTATTTTAATTCTAAATTGGGATTTAACATTTTGAAATTTCTGTTCCTTTACCAAATTTCAAAGTTCAATGAGAATTTAAAACTCAGCATTTTGTCGATATTTTATGGAAGTTGAGAAGAAATTTCGTTCCAGTCTGTTATAAGTTTACGTCGACGATCAATGGCATCAGCAATTCAAACGCTGGTTTCACATCTTTTTGGTGATGCTTTCTCTCCATATTTGATTGGATTAATATCGGATGCAGTGTGTGGTGAGCTTGCCAAATATGATTTTTTCAATTTCGTTATAATATTTCCGCTAGAATTTCGGATGTAATCCAAAATTGTCCTTTCTGTTTAATTCAACATTTACTAATTTTTTTTTTTTTTGGTATTGTTACTGCTTTGTTCGCTCTCCCATCTTTATAAAATTGTTTTAAAAATTGCCGTCTTTCTTCGACTAATTGATAACCCCTGAATATTATTGCCAACTTCTCTCTTTTTTTTTTTAAATTTTTCTTAGCACGTATCTTTATTATTTATTATTAATTTGCAGGACGTGACCAGTCTGTTCTAGCCCATTTTATTGCTCTCCAACGTTCACTGTTTGTACCAAATTTCGTGCTTTGTTTTGCTGGTTTGATGTATTTGGTTTCAACTTTCTACATCGACCAAGATAGACGGAATGCTGATGAACTGACTCATGGTACGTGATGCTGCATTTTTTTTTTCCATACAGAAGTTTCGTCATCAGTAGATTATGGCATTAATAAGGAAGAACATATGGCCTCTGATTATTCATTGTTGAGCGTGTTTACTGTCTATAAATGCTCTATAGTAGATACTTTTTTTCTAGAGATCAGCATAACATTTAACTGTTAACATCTAAGGTTTGCACTCATATGTGGTTTTAAACTCTGTTTTCATATTTGCACAGAATCCACTTTTTCAGGTGAACAGCTAACTTTCGAAAATGATTCAGATATATCACCATTCATAGATGCTGTTGAACATTCATTAAGAACATGATTGTACTCACCACACAATGAAGTTTTTCTCTTTGTACTGTCGACTTATCTGTAGATATCTCGCTACCACTTAGAAGTCTATGTATAATGCATAATTGCTGCATTTTATAACAAACATGTAAAAGACTCTAGAAATCTACGGTCGACGATCTTTTAATATGTATTGTATAAGAAGTTTGCTTAGGTCCTCAATGTTATTATTACTGAATTTGCTCTCAACTAATTAAATTTCCGAAGCATAAGGCTTTTTTCATTTCCCATTCAGAGATCTTATTTGGCTGCTGTAGTGAGCCTCTACATAAATTATTGTAATCATGATGAAGTTGTACTCGCAACACAGTAATTGTTTGAAAGTCCATTGGCTAACAACAGAATAGCCCAAGAACTACCCAACTGATATGGATTATTCGAAGATCCAAACTGTGTCGAAAGAAGGACAAAACATTGTGTTAAATAACCAACCTGGTCATTTTATTATCACCGATACATGTTCACGAAGACTTCACACATATCTTTTGTTTTTTATATGACATGGACATGATACACCAGAATATTAGGAAGAAACGATCAATATCTCATAAATAAATTTAGTGTTTTATGCTTTATTACTTTGTTATTTTATAACTTAAGGTAATCTTTCATGCATAGCAAAATGCGAACGGATCAACAGTACTTATCACTTTTCGTTTTAACTCGACGTTCCAGCAGTAATTCGTGCAAATTGCCTTCTTCCTGGGCACGACGTACGGACTCCTTATCATCCAAGTTAATATTTATGTATTTTCCTTTTAAGGCAACTTTCGAATGCTGGTACATTTTCCTGTAAGTAGAAATCGGTAAATGAAGAAATCTAGGAATCCAGCCAAAAAGTCCACATCTCATGTATGAAAAATAAAAGAAATACATAGCACAGTGCCATGAGATGAATTTGTTTTAAACAGCGATATTTGCTGTTCATTGAGTCATATTCCCAAGCTTGACCATCATAGGAAAAACTGGTAATCGAAAAACTAATAACTACCAAGGAATCATGTGTCAAAAAATCCTACTGGCCTAAACCTCATATGCGTAGAAAGCTTTTTATGTAGCCTAACTCTACTAATAAAATTTTCTACATCTTTCAACTGGCAAACAAAAAGTACATACACGTAGCTTGTTTCACATTCAGCAGCCGATTTCCTGTCTTCTTCTGAGCGCCAGTCAATGGGTCCTTCCTTCTTAGCATCTGTTCGTATCTATAAATACTCAGAAAGGTTTTATCACCAAGTTCAATCCTTTATTGGTCTATATTAAAAAAAAAAAAAAAGAATCTGGTACATAAACATCAATATAGTGTTGCTTTTTGGAAGCATATTTTTCGATGACTTTTAATCATTAAATTTATAATCTGACAGTGATAGTGCTTTAAGGATAAAGGACTTTTGAAGAATGAAAAAAAAAAGCAAAATGCACCTTAATCATCTCACCGGCTTCTGCTTTCCGACTTGTAACACGAATATAACCTTCAGCATCTGTTTCCATACTCAAGAACATATTACTCGAAGCAGACTGTATCGCTGTTTTACCCTACGAAACATCAGAAATAATGCCGCTGAGTAATTCTGTATTATTCGCACAAAGTTTGGTTAATAAGACTAAACATCCACTCTCATTTAGGATTCCAAAAGGAGAAATACTTTTTAGAAGTTTAATACATACATCTTGGAAAACAACAATCATTCGTTCCCTTGTACCAACAGCATCAGCTGTAGCAATAAGGTTCCCTTCCGAATCCACGCCGACATATTTGCCAAAGCCAGTTTTCATACTGATAAGCACATCATCTGGTGTCTTTATTAATGTAAGCACCTAAAAATATTTCTTAAGAATAAGAGAAGATGAACATGCATATTATAATATTACGGCTGTCTGTTATAATGACTGCCTACTGAAGAAGACACCTCAATTTCAGAAGTTCAGGAGTAGCCACATCATTTTCGTCTCTAAAATATATTTTAATATGTCTTAGTTCAAATTATCCTACGTATATTCATCTAATAACTAACTTCTTCAGGATTTGGCCCTTCACCTGCTAAATGTGGACCACCAGTTATAAAACGACCATTATCCACAGCAGCAAGATATGTTCCCGGAGTCGCATCACATTCGATGCATATATTTATACCACCTCGAAGATCAGCTTCATCAGTTATTGCTCTCCAGCCACCTATATGAACGTGCATAATAATCTGACAAAAAAAAAAAAGAAAGTATGCAAAAACCTGGAAGTTACAACACTTCTAGAGACTAATAGACAGTTATAGATGGCTCCACCAGGTATTTATCAAGGTATAAGGGAAGATGAACTTGATTACTTTGAATCGCCCACTGGTAAAGTGATTCGGCGCTCAATCAAATTATGCTTAAATCATTATCAGTAGCAACTTCTAATTCAGCTAGCACACTACCGAAATACTCAAATGTCACTCGAATGTTTTACACCGACTGCTGCTGGACAGATAATTTGAATGTATGACAGCACGAAAAGAGGAAAAGTATTCCAAGATATTCAAAAAATGGTTGAAAACCAATAATATTCCAATATTTCTTCCTTTTCACAGACCGAAACACATTACCGAAAACTTACCATGAAATTCGACATCTGGATCAGCCATTTTCTTATCACTTTTTCCCAATTCCTTCCTTCGCTTCAGTTTATCAGATTTAAACCTATAGGAAAATAATGTACAAAACAGCATGATGCTGGGGCAAGACAAGAAGCAATCACAGATGGAAGGAAAAACTTACAGTGACTTATTTCCTTTGAATTTCATCGGACCTCGCTTAACTGCCTTATATTCATCGCTCTTGGAAGTCATTTTTTCTCCACAAATCCTTCCGAATCTGAAAAATACTAGTACGAACAACCTGCCAACCAAAGTGACAAAACTCGAACGAACGGAAAAAAAAAAGCAATTTAGACCACCATGGCAAACCAATGTCAAAGTGTGTACTGCTACAGACCTCATAATGAAAATTGCTATCTCAAGGGGAAAAACTTGACAACTAAATCCGGTTCGATCCAGCAGTCGGTATTTCTGGAAACTGAATATTACTATCTGGAAATACAGTAGCTGATTTTCACTTTATTACTATAATTAACTTTTTACTTGCTTAGAAAATCGGAATTTATCCTTTTTCTACGACAATGTCCCCGAAAATTACAAGATATTAGCCTCAATTATTTATTTCCGTACTAGTTATAAATGTTTGCTTACTTTCATTCAATAATTAGAATATATCGCTTCTCTTCCATTTTCTCCTGCGTTAATTGTTTTGCTCGCTGTTTGTTAATCCGCAAATTGTTTATTCCAAATAATTTTCCCATTTCCGAAAATTGATAGCACAGTAAGTAAGGCAGTGATAATTTTTAAAATTCCATTTTTCCTTCCATACTTGTCATTCGCTTTACTCATACCTTTCAAAAATTTCAATTTCTTTATATTGAAATTTTCAAAAAAACTAAAACTGCTCTTAAATGTTCTTTTTTCCGCTGGATTTTATGATAGCGCTTTATGATGATTAATAATTACTAATGTTAATGTAGTCTTCATGTTTGAATTGTTTAATTTTTTAGATGTAAAAATGGATTTTTCAAAATTACCCTTCATTCAGTAATCTTTAAAAGTTTCAAAAGAAGAGGGAGAAATAATAATCTTTCAAATGTATTTCTGTTTAAATTATTTTAAATAAGAAACAAACAAATCAGAAATGAAACGACTTAATTAAAAAAATAATAATAATAATTTGTATATATTGATGTCTATCACGATAAAGTAACTCGAAATCTTTTCCTTTTTTCTTTTTCTTTTTTTTTTATCGCTTGAAAAGAAAGTAATTTCAGATGACATTTTTGACAAAAGTATTATTTTCTGTTTGAATAAAATATCAAGCTCAGCATAATTGAAATTCAGGAAAATTTAAAAAAGAAAAAAAAAACATTATTTTTATACTTCAGTTAAGCAAAATAAAAAAAACGAATCAAACTTTTTTTTTAAATAGCTTTCCTTCCAGCTTATTATTATTGCTATCATTTCCTCTGAATTGTTTTGCCACTTTTTCTAGAATGAAAGTCAAACTTTTTGCTTCTAAACCTAATTGCTGACACATACTGTCATTCATATGTAAACTTTTCCTTTTTTTTTTTTCAGTGTCACCAAAAATATGCAACAAATGCAAATTGATATTTATCAAAATTGTCAATGCATAACAAAGAATGGTTATCATTTTATGCCTGTAATTGAAATTTAATCATTTGAGGTAGAAGAAATCTCAAAAAAAAAAATAAGATTAAAAAGAATAAAAAAAAAAGTAAAATAGCTTCTGTCTAAATTATTAATCATTTCAGTCTGCTTCTGGAAAATCTTAATTAGATCAATATTTCAGTATCATTTCTTTCACAAATGAACTGATTCTTCATTTTCCAGGTATTTCTGGTGATTATTTAAAGGTGGTTAACCTACTGGTAGCAAAAGTTTTTTGTCACTCTTTTCACTTTTATTGCAATAGTTTTCAGATTTATGTTTTATGTAACACATGCAAATTCTATTTATCATTAATTTATGATGTTTTTTCGGAAGCTTATCCAGAAAGGATAAGTTTACGAAAAAATGGATCCGTGAGCCTGACGTGATGGATGTATCACCTTAGTAAAGAGGTAGACAGATTGCTTTTTATTTCCGTCTTTTTAAATAATATTCAAATTTAATTTTAAAATTAAAGCAAGCAATTTGAACGCAGTAGAATGCATTGTATTACCATTTCAAAAAAAGAAAAAAAAAACGGTGTGGTCTTTCACAAGATAAAATTAAAATCAGCGGAATTTCCCAAAAAAAAAAAAATAAGTGAATAAATGAATAAAATAAAAAAACTTTTATTTGTTTCAGTGTCGAACGAAATATTTAATATTTTAGTGATATATGCGAAACATTTTAACAATACATACAGTAATCGTACAAAATTATTAATTTTTAAACTTATTTTAAAAAGATCAATTCAATAATCACTTGTTGATTGTATGAGATTTCGTGCTATTATTATTAATCAGTACTCACATGACGATAGAAATTTTGGAAAATAATACGCTTTTATCCATTGCTGTTTGTTATGATGAAATTGTGATAAAAAATGATAAAGGTTTAAAATAAAAAATTTCTGTTATGATGAAGATTTTTGTTTATCTGTTATTATTTGTATGTTATTAAAAATTGCTGTTTAAAAATGGAAGCAAAAATTAATTTATTCATTCTTTTTCACTTTGTTTTTGTTTTTCTTCAAATTGAACTTAACTAAATCATATTTTGTACAGAAAAAGGAAAAAAGAAGCGAAATTATTCATCATCACTTGTATTACTATCATCGACATTATCAGCACTGATTTCGCTTTTATCGATACTGGAAACGGTTTCATTCATGTCATACTCTCGTGGACTACATTCCGATAGATTTACACGCATAAGATTAATCTGTAATTAATTATTTCATTTCATCGTTTTTTTCCGTAAATAATTCATTCTTTCGCTGTAAAATGATAACACTCTTTAAAAGTTGCATTTATTTTAAGAATGATTTTGTTTTAAAGGGGAAAAATTTGGTGGTATAAAAAGTTTAAAAGTTGTGATTTGTATTTTTTTTTTCGAAGTTTTTTAGGAAAATTTTTTTTCATGGAAGAATAGTTAACTATTCACTTAATTATCACCTGCAATAGTTTAGGGATTTTTCTAATTTAAATGATTAGGTCTTATTGAAATAACTAAACAAAAAATGAAATTATATATTTCGAATACAAATTTTTGATCCGTAGCAATAGTAATATTTAAAATTACATTAGATATAACATACTTGTTAGATGTGTGAATGAGCAGAAGATAAGTTCAAAAATTAATGTATGCTTATGAAAAACCAGCCTAAATTTCATTTAGCTACTTAAATGGCAAGAAGAAAATGAAATTTCTTCAGCCAATGAAATTTAAAATTTCTAATTGATTATCAAAAATCATGGAATGTGTAAATTCAATCAAAATGCCGCAAATTAGTTGACAATATTTTTTCAAGCACCAACAATATTTCTTCGTTTTTTCATTTTTTTGCAGAGTTCATTTTTTCTGACTTTTAAAAATCAGGAATAACTAAGTTTTTCTTCAATGATTGCTTTAAATTTCTAGCAGTTTTACCAGACAGATAAAAGTAAATTGTGGAAAATATTACCATAAATTATAAATTATTTTGCATTCGTTACACTACTTGATATTAAATTTCAGGGATATTAAATATAAGTTTATTGACTTCTTTGAAAAATTATTCGTAATTCAAGTCTGAATATTAAATAAGATGTTGAACAGAATTTAAAATGTGACTGTCAACTTGTCATTTTGAGCCAGCCTATAGTTTTCAGTTTTACTATTTCTATTCTTTTCTTCATTCATAATTAGTGAGTCAGAAAGCTGTAGTGAAACTAAAATTAGAAAGACTAAAATATGAAATATCGTAACAACAAGTGGTACTGAATGCATTGTTATTAATTGCGTTAATTGAAAAAAAAAAAAAAAAAAAAATGAAAGGAACAGCACTACAACTGTGCTGATAAAAATGATAACAAGTAAAATTGCTATTTGCATATTGATATGACATTAAATTAATAAGTTATGACAGCAAAATCTATACAACAATAAATTAAATCCAAGCGCTTGATCTCGGACCCGACCTCAAGTTGTAATAATATATTATTTTCAAAATGTTACAAATATTTTAATGTAAATATATGTTGTTCGCAGTTCTATGCTTATTCATTAATTAAAAGACAAAAATAGAAGGCAAAATTTGATTTCATTAACCTGTTGTTCGGGATAAATCCATGGCTTCCAATCAGGGCAATTATTTGCTTTCCAATTTTCATACTTCAAACAGGCCTTATGTATCCTTCTGATAAATTTCGGTCCAATAACTTTTGCCAAATGGTTGGTTAGCCATGCTGGCACTTCACCTGGAAGGAAGGGAAAAGAAAAAGGTAAGAAAAATGCTAAAATTTTATTCCTCTAATAATTTATTCGTCTTCTCCTTTTTGCATTTGCTTAAATTTAAAAATGAACCAAAAACATTGCAGATTTTTCTTGTTTACTAAAATCCATAATTCTGATGAAATTTCAAAAATTCACCAATGGGATTAGCTGAATTACTTACCGTACACAAGGTATGCCATGATTTCAAAAGTATTCAAAAGTGAAATGAAATTGTTACCATATAATTTGTAAATCGAATTATTACCGAATAATTTATGAATTACAATAGCACTAAGTTATTTTACATTATTATTACTTATTTATTTTAAATAAAAATGTATTCATAGACTTATTGATAAATTTATAGACTTGTTTGAATTTATATATTTATGAACTTTTTTATATATTTATAAACTTTTTTGAAAACATCATATATTTACAGGCTTAATAATCTAGAATATAACAACATTACGTTAAATGTGTGTAATTTACAACAATAATTAAAATCAGAATTTAAAGAAAAAAGAATTTGAAATGAGAATTGATGAATGAAATTAGAATGATTGATAAGTTACCTTTAGGGTCGGAGTGATTGATATACGTTACCTGACAACCGTTCTGTTCCAAATCACGTATATAATAAGCTGTCAGGTATACAATACCACGAATGTAACCTTTTACAGGTGGACACTTCTGAAAATATTTGATCTTTCATTAAGTGAAAAAGCAAAAATTAGCACTTAGTTTTTTTTTTGTTAACAAATTTGCGATCTTTTTCTGCAGTTTCTCATTCGATTTGTTTTATTCTTGACAGCATTGCTTTGTAAATTTTGATTAACATTGTGAATTTTAATCGAAAATCAGTTTTAATTATCACTTCAATAGAAGGGAAAAGACTAAATTCCAGGACGGGATTCAAATGAAAGGTGATCAAGGTAGATTTCAGGCAATTTCAGCAGGTTCGCGATAATGAGATAGTTAAGTGGAGGAAAATCAGTGTACTTGCTATCTGTAACATTAGTGACTACTTCATTTTACAACTATAAATCAAATTTAAATTTTTTTCTCACATAATTCCTTTTTAACAACTGCCAGTATCTAATTATAAAATAATTAGTTCGATTACACCGCAATAATTAATTAAATTTTTTTCATTCACTAAGAGCAATTATTTTTATGTGAACATTTGCTAAAATCTTTTAAAATTTTCAGTAGAAATTTTTTCTTTCGGAATTATGAAACATTAATGAATACTAATTTTTCCATTTCTTCGTTAAGCTATTCAAATTCAAATTTTCAGACTTATCATTGATTCCTTCTTTGAGAAAAATGTTTCCATTTAATAATATGAAATTAATATTTTATGAAATTGAATCAATTAAAAAGAAAACTCACCTCATGACATATAGAATGACTACAAATATATTTTTCCTTACCAACATCTAGCCATGATCGCTGGAGAACAAAATCTCTCACTTTCAGTGGTGCCATCCCACCAACTGAAATTAAATTTTATTATCTGAAATCATTAATTTGAATTAAATTAAAGAGAAGAACGAGCTGTTTTAGCATCAAAAATGTGCAAAATGAATGCGATTAATGGTTTTAACAAATTATAAACTTCTTGCTTTAGCTAAAATTTGAAGCAAAAAGAAGTAATCAAATCAAAGCACAACATATCTTTCACTGTTCTATCTCTTTCTAAATTCCAATTAAAAAGAAAAAAAAAAAGTGATTAATATTAAATGTACGAATGTTATGTATTTTTACCTAACTTTTACGGAAATGCAGTCTTAAACATCCAATAATTAATAAAATTAATGGAATCAAAATGATTAGGACGGAAAGAATTATTATTCTTATTCAAAAACACTAGTTATAAATCATAAATTTTTCAAGTGAAAAATTTCGCAAATTATGTATTGAAATTGTAGTGAATGGAAAAATTTTTTTGCTACTTTTACTAATTAATTAATAAACCTAAATTTAGAAAAGTAAGAAAGAATTAAAGAAATCAAACGAAAAAAAAGGTTTTACTGATGAAATTTAGGGTACAGTGTTTATGGTAGTAATGATGAAATTAATGAAATTATAATAGAAATAGCTACCGGCATAGTAGCAAATGTCATTATTAGGATTAATTAAGCCTATATCAATTGTTGCAACATGATACTTATCCCATTTAGGCCTATATTGTGGATCATGCAAAACATCATAGACTACTGATGCTGGCACATCGGATAGCATTGCTTTAGCCTGAAACATTTTTCATACAATTCATTTTTCAAAAAAATTAATACTAGCTAGTTTAGAATTCAAATTTGAAATTGTCTGAATAAAAACAATGCAGAAAGAAATGCTCGTTCTTGTAAAATTTGGAGCTTGGAGTGTTTGGTTTACGTTTGGCTTTAATGAAATCAAATTAATTTGCATTCAAACAGTTTCATTACTATTTGCTCTGTTTATCAAATTACCCGAACAATATTTGTCATAGATAAATTCGTTACTTGATAAACTGAAAAGAAATTCATTTAATTTTACTTTTCACTTCATAAAGTGATCTGCAAAATTTGTTTGAAATTATGTTATATTACTTACCAATATATCAAAATTCAGTTATTATATAAATCGGTACCAGTTTATTGATTGGATTAAAAAATTATTATCCATAAATTTAACCAATAAATAAATTTCTAGCAGCATGAGGCTATTTTTGCTTTTCATTATCTTACTTAAAAATTTCTAAATTTCATAAATTAATTAAGTTTGATACCTTTCCAGAAAAATAAATTTTCGAAAATGGCGGATAATTTTAGCCTTTTTTTCTTATTTACGAAAAAAAAAAATTAATTTTATTTCTTTTCCATCGTAAATTTATTTTCGGAAAGAACAAATTAGTTTTATTCCTTTGACATTTATCACGAATAATTAATGATTTTTTTTTTTTAAATCGAATCCATCAAAAACAAATTATTTAATTAAAGTAAAAAATTTGTATTCCATTATTTTTTCTCTCATGGTTTTAGAATTTCCACAGTTAATTATCATCTTTTTTAAAATTCCACGATTTTTGAATTTAAAAAAAAATGATTAATAATCCGAAAAGAATGAAAGAAAAAGGTTAAAACATACTTTAATCATATGAAGATTAGATTTTGGCACCGATTTTGTCCATACTTTAATGCAATCTTTATTATATGCCACATTCCAGCCGGTATGATTTTCACATAATTCAGTAATATTTTTAAAATCTGAATCATCCAATACTTTAACATGATTTACTCGAATACCACAATTCGAATATTTATTTCCAACATTATCGTCTTTCCCTATAATGATTACCATTTCACCAACTTTAATGAAATGCCTATTTTTGGTAATATTATTACGATTCGTTATTAAATTACAGTAGCATTTCATAGGTAATCACTAATTTAGCATAAAAATTTTTCAAAAAAAAAATTCAAACAATAAAAAAAACAGTTTAAAAAAAGCGCAAAAATCTCATCACCTGTAATAAATCATAGGATTGTATATTAAATTAACGAAAAGAGATGAATTTTAATGTCATAACACAATGCCCTTTATTTCGAATTAATTAAAGTAAGAAGTTTTTGATAAAATAATTGAAAAAAACAAGCATTGTTGCAGCAGCAAATTGCAATTACATTTATATGAAAGCATGATAATCTTAGAAATTGAAATAAAAAAAAAAAAATCTAAAAAAAATGGTCACCTTAATCAAAAAATTAGAATTGTCTAATTTTAATGAAAGGGATATTGAAATTTTAAAATTGTTAAGAGGAATGTTGGTTTGCTTGCAAAAAAAGTTGTTTTTTCTCTTATCGTTGATCCGATTTTCCGCTATAATATTTAAAATTGCAATTTTGAAGAAAAAAAAAAGAAGCAAGAAGAAGAAGAAAATAAAACATTCACCAGAGAAGTTTAGTGAGGAATTTGACTTTAAATTGAAATTTTTGCTTGAAATTGGCGTATTTTTTGAAAGTTCTCAATGAGCATTTCCAGGTAAAAAAGAAAAAAAAAACGATCAAACCATACCTTTGGTCATAATTTTGAGCGAATCAGAACAATAACCGATATTTGAGTATTGTTTTCTTCTTATTCAAATCAAATTTATCTAAAAATTTCTTCATTCATACAATTGCTAATTTAAAATTGACAAATTATTATTTGAAATCATATCAAAATTTATGTGCTTTTATTGATGATTAAAAGAAATCGGTAAAACTTCACAAAAAAAAAAAAATTATCATGAATACTTAGTACTACATATGAATTCATTGAAAAAGTCTTTTAGTTTTGATTAAATTTCACTAGCTTTGCAAATTTCATTAAATTTCATAAAACTTATACTATGTCAATAAAATTTTACTAATTTTTTTCTCAAATACCAATATATTTGTTAGTATTTAATTAAAAATGAATAAATTGTGCATAACACTATTTTGCATATCAACAAACATACAAAGAGATTGTTTCATTTGCATAGGCAATTTACAGTTATTTTTCATTTTCTGAAAAAAAAACAAAAATTTCATTTCCATTTTACGGTTACTGATTTCAACCAAAAGAAAAAAAAAACTGTATGACAGGATGAGCCGCAAACAGTATGTCTATTGTGTCATAAAATGATAAAATATTTAAATAAATAGAATTTTGGACGAGTTAAAATACAAATATAAAATACAAGAACTTAAATGCGCATGTTCATCCAAATATTTAGCTCAATATTTTGCATATTGATTTTTACAGAATTATTTGAAATGTAATTGTATAATTTGAAAAGCATTTCTAAAATAACGTAAATTTAAAATGAGATAAATGATCACTGATTAGATATGAATATATGAATATACAAATTTTTCCAAGCAGAAAACTAAATTGAAGAAAAATAATTTCTAATTTAGAATAGGATTTTTTTTAATCATAAATTTCATCTCAAATGGCTGTTATCTTTGCAAATAAGGTAGCTATTATCTTTGCGAATAGGCAATTACCATTGCATCGAGTTTTTTTTTTTGCATCTTCATATTTTGTTAATAACAATTATTATTTAGATGAATTATCACTTACACTTTTTTCCTGCCTCGGAAAATCTATTTATTGCTTAGTCCAAACCTAGCAAATTCATTGAAAAATTGACGAATGAAATTTTTTTTTTTTTTACCAATCTAAAATAAAAAATCTACACAAAACATCATATTTGTCGATGCAAAACATAAAAGCATTTATGAAACGACTTATTTTGCGCTCTAACTGATTATAATAATTTGCTTATCATTTTGTGATTGCTTGTTCAACTTCTTTATCACGTACTACTGCATATAATTACGCATGAAGAATTTTTTTTCTTTTTTTTCAATATTATTGAAAATAATTCAGCAACAATTATTGAGGCAACATTGCAAGGGCAATTTCTTGCAGAATTAATTCAGCAATCAAGCAACTTTTTTTCCCAATGTTAATTATTATTTGAATGTTTGAAAAAGAAGCAAAAAATTCTTTGTTAAAATAATTTTTTTTTTTAAACAAAAGAAATAATCAGCAATTCTTCGGAAATTATTTCAGCGATAAAAAAATTTTCATACAGATTCTTTTTACCAAGCATTGCATACAGTGGATCAACTAATATACCGATTGAATGCAAGAAAATGATGAAAGTAATCTCTATTCAACTCAATATTTTGCAGTAAATGAAACTTATATTAGAAATCATATTTAAATGAAGATAATAAATTAATACAAATTTTAGCGTGCATTTTGTTTGATTTTTNATTGAATGCAAGAAAATGATGAAAATAATTTCTATTCAACTCAATATTTTGCAGTAAATGAAACTTATATTAGAAATCATATTTAAATGAAGATAATAAATTAATACAAATTTTAGCGTGCATTTTGTTTGATTTTTGAACACAAAAAAAAAAAAATTTTATATTTTTTAAAATAGAAAATGAATGCAGACGATTGCATCTCTTCATATAAACAGTATGAAAAAAAAAAAAAAAAATGCATAAATGAAAACATCGAATTGTACTAAAATATTAGTATTTAAGTATGACTAAATGTTCAGAAACACTAATTACTCTAGGAGCGCGTGTTAATTAGTTTATTTATTTAATGCAAAAAGTAACATTCAAATGATAACACTATTGCATTTTTTTTTCTTCCAATTTGATGGCAAAAAGTGAAGAATAAATATGAAGGATGAGAAGAAATAAATTGTCGTAAAAAATGCGAAATTAGTAAAAAAATTTTTTCATTTTTTCTTTGAGTTTAAAAGCAAAAGTTGAACAAAATTATAACTAGTTCTTTAAAATACTATATTAATATATTTATTTTTGGTTTGTGGAAAAAAAAAATACATTCTACGGCAACTTGCTAAAGCTAGTCATTTGACTTCAACATTTTTGATGAAATGGAAATCTTTTTGTAGTGGTCTCCAAATTTGATGACGAAGTAATGAAAATGAATGAAATAAATTTCTCATGTAAATGCATAATGTAAACGAGGAAGAAAGTAAAAAGTAAACAATAAGTTAGAAAAATAACAAGATAAAGGGTAAGTTTTTAAATCTCAGGTAAGTGATAAATTTTTAAAAGGTGAAAGTGAAAGGAAGAGATGAAAATAAACAAAAAATAAAAATAAAAACGAAACAGTCTTAGTTACGAAAAAAAATTTTCTTTGATTTAATACACAATAAAAGCAATTATCAAAATGCCACATTCCCATCTTTGTTTTGCTCACTAATTAATAATAATAATACTAGAAAAAAATAAATAAAAAAATATGTTCAATCTTCACATCCAAAATACCTTTTCCAAGAATTTCAATTTTCTCATTTTCACTTTCTTTTTCGTCGTTTCTCCTTAATCTGCTTAAATTGTAAGCAAACAAGAGAAACATCCAATGACTTAGTTTCCTACAAATGTGAAATGATGTCAGCATTTGAAGGGAAAATTAAATTAATTTATTGAAAATTTTGGCAAAAAAAAAAAGGATGACATGACGTATTTATTAAGCACTAGTTGGTAATAATTGTTTTAGCTGCAATGACATCAGCATATTTAAAAAGTTTGATTAAATTCCAGCTGCTTGCTACGGCCAATCAAATTATGGATCATGGAAACTTAATAAAAAGCCAACAAAAAGAAGGAACGTGTTGGAATGCTCTCATATATTTCATTTTCTTCAGTGAAATTAAATTTCGATAGCCATTTTTTTTTCTCACAATTTCATAAATATTGCAAAAAGGATAAATATAGACATATATGAATGATATAAATTAATTAAAATCAATTAATTAATCTTCAGTAATTATTTCTTTTTCAACTTCAAAAAATTTGCAAAAAGTGCAAATATATGCATGCAGGAGAGATATAAATTAATTAATTCGTTATTTAAAACAAAGAATTAATAATTCATTTTTATTTTGCGCTGATTCCTGCTTTTATTATTAACTTTTTGTTAATTTTATTTCAAATCTTATCTGCTGATTTTTATTTTTTTTAGAAAAAAAAATATATATTTTATTGAATAATAATTGAATGAAAGAATTTTTCCATTAAACCAAAAGTTAATGAAATTTTTGTAAATTCCGTTTATGGAACAAAACAAATATTTGAAAATCGTTTGACGTCAACAGTTATAAAAATATACTCAATTACGAAATTTGTTTTCATCCTTGAACTTCTCGGGCTAAATTTTTATAAAACACTCTTTCTCAACATGGACATTATTAGTGATCCCGCACATATGTTGGTTTAATATAGCTATTAATTTTATCATTGAAAAGATGAAAATACACTATACCCTAAAATATTTGTATTGGCCATTAACATGTCAGTTCAATTTTATTAATTAAATATTATCATATCAGTTTATTAGGAATTGCTATTAGCTATCCTGTAATTTTTCTCATTCTCACATTTCTATTATCTATCTGCATTACACTCATCTTTTCCCATTTTCATAAATTTTCCATTATATTTTATACCCATCACTTCATCACTTTTATCAGTGAATGAATCTGAATATATTATTTAATGAAATATCAATTAATATTCCTAACCATTAACATCTCAGTAACTTCCAATCATTAATTAAGGCGATAGTAATGAGTTAAGCATATCTCACGTTTCACGTTATTTTTCACGTATTATCATCCTTTCAGATTAGCAGTACCGCACTTTTTAAAAACTTAATTTATTTTTGCAAATTTAACATTTATATTTTGTACAAACTAACAACTAACTTTTATATTCTTTTTCTTTCAAAACTTTGTCATTTTACAACAAGTAAAATGAAAATAAAAATAATTTAAAAAGGGAATTTAATTTTAATATACAAATAAAGAAGGAGGAAAAGAAAGAGGGAAAGAGAGAGAGAGGAACAGAAGTAAACAAGAAAAGGGATCTATTTTAATGAATAATTTGAAAAAAAAAAAAATTCAACGAAATAGAGAAGGAGGAGAATTAAACGTATATATATATATATATATATATATATATGTTATATATATTAAAGAAAAAAATATATATATTATTTTATGTGCATAATTTGGTGTTATAACACACCAATAATTTGATTTTTTTCTTTTTCTCTCTCTTCCTCCCTCTACAAAATAAATTTTTGAAGCTTAATTATTATAAATATGAAGATTTTCCACAAATGATTCCAAGAATTTAAATTTCTAATTTTTTTTTGAGATTTAAAATCCATTCAGTAATATTTATTGGAAGACTAAAAAAGAAGAAAAAAAAATCCTTTTTCTTAAAACAAATAAAAAATAATTGCAGAATTTTTCAATTTAAATAAAAAAATTAAAAACATCCAGTTAAAATTATCAAACTGTAGAAAATTCCAGTACTTTTTGTCTTATTCTTTTAAATAATTTTTCTTGTTTTTTTCTTTTTTTTTTTTTTTAAATTGTTACGAAACATTTTTACTGTTTGTTGCTAATTGTTTCAAAGTTATTTGTTTATCACTTTTTATTTGCTGTTTATAGCACTCTCTGTTTATTGCTTTTTGTTTACTTCAGCACATCTCTTAAGTATAAAACTGAAGTGATAACAAGATGAAGAAAGGACGGATAACGAAATGCCATGTCATCAAATTGGTTAAGGAATAAATCACTCAAAGCGAATAAAATATTCAATAAGTCATTAATTATCCTTTTTTGTTCTTTTTTAATATATGATTCGGATAAAGATAATAGAACCATTTGACTAAAAAGTATTTGGAAGCTAAAAAAGAAAATCAAGTTGCATAGAAAATGTTAGCTTTGAATTGGTAATTGAAAATACACAGCTCATTATTAATTATTGAAAAAATTTTGGTGCTTAATTTCAAGCGATTTGACACGAATTCGTGTTTAGAAAAACTTAATTTTAAGAGATAAATTCAAATATTAAAAAAAATATACCAATTAAAAAAAAAATTTTGAGCTGTTTTCTTTCACTCTGCTCTGTTTTCATTATTTATTTTTCTCAAAATTTTCTCAATTAAATAAAAATGATTGTTTAATTAAGCATTGGACTGTAATCCACGAAAGCAATTCCTCCTTCATCATGGCATTTTCTTCAGTTGAAAAACTAACCTTACTGAAAAGAAATTTGAATAAAAACAAGGAAAACAAATCTAAGAGTTCAAAAAAAAGATTCAAAAATGGCTGATTTTCTTAATAGCATCTGCTTGACTAATCGATTGATTAATTAATAAGCAAACAGTAAAGAAAATGGATTAAAATTGCAGCGAACCAGTTTTAGATTCATTCATGAGTTGTTGAGAGATCGTGTAAGTCTCGACAAGACAGTATTTTGGATCTTGCAAAATGCATGAGCGAAAGCTCGTCAAATCTTAAGTCGGAATAAATTTTCGGTTGGCTAAGGATGAAGCGAAAATGATTGCAAGATTATCAAATCAAGGAAAGAAAATCTATCCAATCTTTTTCACACTTTTCGGATTAAAGCTATAAACAAATTTTGATCAGAATATGAAAAAAAAAAAAAAAAAAAAAAAAGTAAACAAAATGGAACAATCCCAGTGACATGAAAATTTATCCTTTCAATTTTATGTTTTTATAAAAAAGAGCAGAAATTTGGCGGCGAGTAAATGAAATTGAAAACCAAACGCATTAGGGGACTAACTAATCTCTGACTTTTTAAATAATTAATTAATCTATTCGCCATTTAGTTGTTTCTAATAAAATCCCTTAAATTTTTAATTAAAAAATCATTAATGATACATTTAGCTACATGAAAATTAATAATTAACAATAACAAAAGTAATAAAAACAATAATAATAATTAATAATAATAATAATACTAGCAATAATAATAATAATAATAATAATTGGTAATAATGATAATAGCAATAAACGATAATAAATGATGCTAAACAAAAGTGGCATTTCTTAACAATGAATTCAAATACTTCTAAAATCGATTTCCGATTTGTTTTCATGCAGAGATGGAGAAAAGTTCATTCGTACTAAAAACAAAGTTTTTCCATTCTCGATAATTCATTTTCGATATTTTGCTTCAATTCAAGTCAACAATGACTGATTTGAATTTTGATATATATTCAGCTGGCAGTTCGCTTTCTTCCTTTTTTTTTTTTTTTTTTTTTTAAATCAATCAACTGATTATACAATTGATCATCTCATAATTTATTACAATGCACATTTGGGAATAAAATTAATTTTGCTATTAAATTTGTTACATTTATTCAGTAGATAATAAATTGAAATGCAAAATTTTTATTTTGGTTCATCCTTTTCTTTTGAGGCGATATTTTAATTTAAAAAAAAAAAAAAAAAAAAAAAAAAAAAGGAGAAAGAAAAATACTAACTATTTTTTTGAACAGATTACACAATTCATTAAAATAAATAAATTTGTAAAAATGGGAAAAGCACAATTATTTAAGAAGTAATGTTTGAAGAAGCTTACGACATTTGTATTCCATTCTTACTAAATTAATAAATATTCAGTAAAATATTTTAAAAATTGCGAAATCAGCGAAAAAAAAATAGGTGTCATTAAAGCATAAACTTTTTCCTTCAGTATTAATCTATTTGTCTTAAAATTTATCTTCATTTAAGGTTTACCATTGTCTCCAGGTTTATCTCAAGCATAATCCAGAGTTTTGTAGCAATAAAAATAATTTTCATTTCAATTTTTAAATTAATTAGTTCACTATATACCCTAATGGCAATAAATTGTTTTATGAGGATCTTTTTTTTTTGAAAAAAAGTATCTTTGTCGTTTCTTGGAAATCGAACTAGTTTTTACGTATTAGTTTTATTTGTCTCATATTAGTTAAAGAAACTTTCAAATTGAGTTTTTAAAGAAGAAAATCATGATCAAATCTTCTGCTAACCGGAATTTTTGCGTTGTCAGGTTTTTTCTCAGCCAAGGATTTCCTAATTTTTTGCTGCTACAAATTTTGGTAGGAGATAATTTATAAATATCTACTACACTTAAAAATTAGTTAAAATCACAGAAAAATTGGCTAGAGCACTTGTTCTCCAAATGAAATTTAAAATAGTTCAAATTATAATCTGCAATAAAATTAAAGGAAAATGAATCAAAATTTCAAATCGGTGACCTTTTTTCGAGTATAATTTAATAGAAAAGTATTTTTAGTTTATTAATAGCTTAACATATTCAAATTGGGGTTTCAAAATAAAAAAAAAATTGCGAATCTAATTAAAAAAAAAAATGCCATTATTACTTTTCTTTTAGCTCTATCACTTTATCTGCATCTAATAATCAGTCCTCCTTATTATCACAGCGAGAAAGCATTGACAAGCCTCTTAATGTGCGAAATCAGCTTATCAACATTTTATCAGTGTGGACAAGTCTTTATCGAAGCACAGCACTACATTTGGAATAACAAAACTTAAAACAAAAATTATTAAATAATAGCATCAAGTTGTGACAATAATAACATATTAGTTATTATTACCATTATTTTAGGGCTATAAGTAATTGTCAAATAATCACTATAATATTTGGTGTCGCAATTTATTATTAAACAATCAGTTTAGTGTTATCCCTAATATCATCTTATGCCTACAATAACAACAAAAAAAAAAAGAAAAACTGAGATGTGTACTTTAAAAAAAAAAATACATAAAAATTTTATCCTGATATGATATGATATGATCAATAAAGACTAGTCATTTAATTGGGAGAAATATGTCACAGTAGTTAGTTACTTGATGAAGTCAATTAATTTTGCGCAAATTGACATTGCAGTAAAGAAAGAGAACATAAGAAAGGAGGTGTAAGCAAGAGGAACAAACGAAAAAAATTGCAAGAATAGAAAAAAGGAAATAATATTTTAAACAGTAATTAAAACTAAAAAGAAGAAAGAAAAAGCAATGTATATTAAAAAAAAGTAATTCAGTGTAATTTATTTCTTCATGCAATTACAAATATAATTTATAACAAAAATGTTCAAATTCATCATTTGCTGTTATTTAAAATAGGAAACCTTTAAATTTGCGCTATTAATATGATTGATTAATAATTAGTTGTCTGAATGCTTCAAAATCAACTTCTATCAAATATCGATTGCTATGCCATTTCGCCTTTTTTTTTTGTAATTTTTTCAAAAATTCGATTAGAATATGAACTGCTGCTAATTGGAATAGTTCGATTAAAATTTGTAAGTGATGAGCATCGATATCCACAATTGATTCAATCTCTTAGCCGTTAATTTTTACTTATATTTTTCAAATTTTATTTTATAGTTAAAAAAAAAAATTATTATAGTTGCTGTAGTAAATAAACTTCCAATCATTTTGGTAAATTTTTTCTTTATCGTTTTTTTTTCTTTTCTTTTTTTTTTTTTTAGCCAAGCAATATTATTTTCTTGCCAAATTGCACTAATATCAGTATCATTTTTTTTTTTTTTTACTAGGAAGTTATCAGTATTATCATCATTAATACTGTCATCTTAATCGATGAAACCACTTTTTTCCTATTATTTCTCATTATCATCATCATCATTTAAACTGTTATCATTATCTTAAACATCGTTTTTGCTAGACAATAATCCATTATCATTGTTAACACCGTCACTGAAATTTCCTCCTATCACTTCTGCCTAATAGCACGATCACTATCATAATCATTATCCTAACAGTACCAGCATTATTTTGCTTTTACCAGTGCATCAACTGAATACCTCAGATCATTGGAAAAAAAAAAACAGAAATTTATTGTTCATTTGATTGACAGACAGACCATAATGGATTTCATGAAAAAAGAAAAAAAAAAATTTTCACATTTGCTAAATTGTTGGTTTGTGCTAAAATGAAATTGGATCCATTTATTCGAAATGTTTCGTTAAAGTTTTGAATTTTTCCTATAAAAAATTTCATCCTCCAACCTGTTATCAGAGCAAAAATAAAAAAAATGCATAAAATCAAACAAGTGAAATATAAAATGATCATTACAAATCAAAATTTTGCAAAATGCTCTTATAGAATTAGTTCGAAAAAAAAAGAATAAAAAAAATTGTTAAGAATGGCTTAGGAAAAAATTTTAAGAAAGAGCTAAAACCAAAAGGTAAGAGGAGAAAAGCGTCATTTTAAAATGTAAAAGAAGGGATTAGTTGATGATGAAATGATGTATGTTGATAAAATAAATTAATTTTTATGCTATGCTGCCGAAAATAAAGGAATAAATTGTTTAATTCATTAAAAATTGACCTTTTTATTTACTGTGTGATGTATTTTTAGTGATAATTACAAAATGATAATCAATACATTTATCACGATTTTTCTATTTGACAATTTCATTTCATATTACTAGATGCAAAAGAAGCATAAAATAAATTAAAATGCCAAATAGAATTTTCAAAAATTCAAGTCCATAAAATTATCATTTCAACCTTTTTTCTTAGGTCGATGTACTGCGAATGAAATTTCCTGAAAAAATACCTTATATTTCGATAATGATTTATAATAAATTTCATGCTTGTTATCCTGTTAATATATTCCGATAAATCAATTCTGATTGTTTTAATTTAGTTGTTAAAAATTTACTAAATCTTTTGAAATTTTCATTACACATGCAGCATTATTAAATTGGGCGCAATAATTTGGTGCCGAAAATATTGTTACTAATCGGCGATCATCAAAGAATTCGTATCCTTCTTGAACTACCTAGAAACAGTAGCAATTATTTCCTTCCTCAAGTTAATAAATCGGTGATTTTATACAGAAACCAGAATAATTAAGTGATTAGCCGTAATAATTTCAACAATTCCGGAACAACGCTATTTCTTTCGCTCCGTTTTGATGTATTTTCATACTTTATTACATAAGCATAGTGGTTGTCGCAAATGATTTTACGTAACTTTTTCCGATCCCAAAAAGTATTTTACAACGATTTTGCGCAGAAAAAAAAAAAAATAAGTAAATAAAACTTGATGGGCACGAATTATAAGTTCCAATCCAAGATTGTCGCAAAATGCTTTTAACGCATCTCTGCCAAAAACACTCGCCGCACCACGTGGACTTTCTTCATAGCCGGATACAGCCGGATCAGGATCAGACCAGGTAAGGTCTGCTAACAAACCCATATCCGGAATGTCACATGGTCGTTCAATTTTAGCAATCTGAGGTAAAAAAAAAAAGGAAGTTGTTTCATGAAATTTAATTTTGATTGCTGAAAAAAAAAATGAGTTTAAAATTCTTATCAACTTTTGCATCCGTTGCGCATAAAATAAAATTAAAAGTCCATTAATGATAACAAATTATTAGCTATGAATTATTTACTGATAAACGCAACTTTTATTTCTTCAGATTGGAAAAATTGATAAGCTTCTTATTTACTATCATTTCCTACTATGAAACAGTTTGCAGGAGTAATTAACGTTGGTTTTTTTTTTTTTCTGCAGGCATAAATGACTGAAATAATATATTGCAACCTAAAGACAAAAAAAAAGTTTCTTAATATGATATTTTCAATTTTTTTAAATAACTTCAAGTGTTTTTTTCAAAGTAAATTCCAAGCAAACCTGCGAAAGATCAGTTAAAGTTTCACTAATTCCACCATGCATACACATTATGGTTTTTGATATGAGTGCACAAAATGGCATACAGTAGAATGCAAATTGAAAACATTCATAAAGTACTACCGAATAACTGTAATGCAGTAATTGTAGTGCTGAACACGATAATTGTAATGCAATAATGTAATGAAATTAATTCAATAAGAGAATTCAAAGAATAGATTGAAAAGGAAAGAAGAGAATTTATTCAAGTGAGAGATGCAGAAATGGATTAAAAATGCAAATAGGAATGATGTAAAGTAGACTGGAAAAAACTTTACTAAATTTATTCTTAGTATATCGAGATAAAGTTCTAGCAATTTCCAGAGCAAAATAATATTTTTCCTATTAATTAGCTTGTTTTCCCTCCTATCATTTTTTTAATGCCATTTTTTCTCAGCTAAACAATCAAATTGCAAGGGATAATTTATTTGCAAAAAGTTAACCAATTTTTTCGAATTAGTTTTTCAAGGAATTGTAAGTTCCTATTAATATTTTGAGATAGAGCTAGGGAAAAATCCAACAACTTCAATATTATTCAAAATAAAATTAATTAAATTATTAACCGCCTTGTACATTCCATATAAAATCCATACTGCTTATTTACCGGACGTGATTCGTGATTTCCACGCAATAAAGTTACCATATCCGGATAAAGTAACTATAATTTTATACTAGCAATTTTTATTTTATTAAATTTTAATCACCATATATGAGGAAGGGAAAAAAAGGTAATTATAATAATTAAATTTATTAATAAATATTAATAAATAATTACCTCGAAAAAAAATTGATAATACCAAATTTTCCTCTGTACTAAAAACTAAAAGTTACTTCGCTCAATATGCTGATATTGTACGAATCATTTTTTTTTTTTGCTCAGTTTCTAAATTCTATTTTTATAAAAAGTGAAAGAAAAAAGGAATTCTCGACAAATGCTAAGTAACGAGAGGTATTACTTTATATGCAAAGAGTAGCACGATGACTTCAAGTGAGAATGGACCTCGATCCACATAATCACCAAGAAAGACGTATTTCTTCTCCGGTGGAAATCCGTTTAAGGTGAATAATGCGATAAGATCTTCAAATTGTCCATGAATATCACCCATAACATTTACTGGTGGATTTACCCAAAAAATTTCAAAACTTTTCGGTCTGTCATATTCTTTTCAAATCATAATTATTGCAGAAACCATCGATGTATCGTGTGAATGCAGAAAATTTCAAATTTTGTTAGCCAAATTAGGAATTATAAGAGACAATGTATGCGAGCAGAACATTTTGGTATTAAAAAGGAAGGTAATTAAATAATTAAACGATAGCATAATCACTTCACACTCATACCACTGTGCTGAATTTTTAACGATGATTTAATCATTATCATAAAATTATCTACCTATGAAATGCTCCTTTTATTTTTCTTTATTTTTTAACGTAACATAGCCGTAAGCATATAATGTGATTACACTTAAAAATAAACACGATGAAATGTATCAGATTGTTTTTCAGATTTCAAGTTAATACAATCACAAAATGCTTATAATTTAACACGACCGATAAGAACAGATTTCTTTAACACAATATTTAGCTTAATTATTTTATTTTAGTACTTGAAACAAATGATTCAGCATCAGTAGATGCAAGCAACAAGATCAATTATGATGTATTAAATGATTAAAATTGCTAGTGAATTATCTTATCGAATGAATCTTTACCGAAACATTTAATTCATTTTATGACATACCCTGCCATTTAAGCATCACGTGATAATCTGAACGTTACACGAGTCTTTGAGTGCACTACGTCATTATTCAAACACTGCGTAATTTTCCAAACGTTACGTGATTGCTCACTGTGTGATTACGTGATTGTTTAAACGTGATGTGACTTTTGAAGTATTGTCTAATTTTCTGTTATGAAAATGAATAGAGATTATTTCAGTTTTAAAACCTCAATTAGTGCTGGTTGCATCCAAAACATTTCACGTGCCCGATAACACAGTTCAATGAGTTCACTTTCCGTAAAAAGTGATTGACATTTGGACGGTTTCCATTCTTTTGTTAATTTATCAACAACTGTCTGAATCCATGCTTTTACCTAAACTATTTCAAAATTTTCACAATTCTAAATTAGAAAGCAACAGTGTGTCACAGTTGCTTTTTAAATTAAACATGGAAAAAGAAGGCAATAAATTAATGTTTTGAATTTGTCATATTTTAAAACAAACATTTTGATTCTGGATTCTGAAAAAGTTCTAAAGAAGTGTATAATTTAGCGCTAATATTTTATTATTTTTAATTTCAAATTATACTTGATTTTCTTAATCCAATTTTATTTTTCACAATTACGAAGATTTAATTTAAATTTCGAAGAATTAAAAGTAATACAAATTGAAATTGTATATTATAGAATATATTAATGGCGATAATTAAAAAAATTGAAAAGCAAAAACGAAATTTGAATTGATAAATACCTTCCAAGCCAAAGATTAAATGCAATTATGGATAACTAACCTCAAAAGTGAAAAAATTCTTTGGATTGGAGCTATTAATTAATTACGAAAGTGGCAGTAAAGAATATTAACTTATACATTTAATAATTAACTTTAGATCTTCTGCGCAACTTTCATGCAACTGTAAGCCGAATTATTACACAGCTGTTTTTATTAAATATCAAGGAAAAATTTATTAAAAAATTTCATTCAATAAATGCAGTCATGTCCTTTTTTTTGTTTTCTAATAACAGATATCATTATAATTAAATACGTCTCTAAATTCCTAAAATTTTTTAGTCATTGTCATTCGTGCATGAAGCTGAGATAAAAACTGCATCATTTTGCTAAAATTTCCTCTATTTTAACTGATTATACGAAAATACCATTCCAGCAGTATTTATCATAGGTTATCTCATATTTATCAGTTGAAGAAATTGCATCAAAATTTCAATTTGGATCATTCATTCTATTTTGATAAAACTAAATTGAAATTTTATTCCATTATAGTAGCAATGAAACTACTGGTCTTCGTATATTTTGCTTAGAAATTAGTTTAATGCTAATTATTTTGGACTGTTTCCAGAGAAAAAAATTTGCCTCTTCTTCCTGGATCAGATTTTTTGATGATTTAATTAGCATAAATGATCCGCAATTCATTTCCTTCCACTTACCCCTACTTCAGCATTTTTCTTCTCATTTTTTCCATCTTTCACTTTTTCTCTTGTATCCTTCGACATATTTTTTGTTTCTTTTCGATTCACTTATATGCCATAAACCTTTTTACTACGTAGAAATGTTAAAATTTTGGTCCGCGGGAGGGAAGAAGAAGGAGAATATTTCGGTAGAATTTTAAAAAAAATAGAAGCAGAAAGGAAAATAAATCTCTGAAGAATGTCTAAACATTTCAGAAAAATTGATGATCAGGTAGATTTGAGTAGAAAATGAGAAAGTTTGATGAGGGAAAATGTTTTGATCTAAACCTTTGGATAGAAAAATACGCACAACCAATGAAAACTAAAAATGATAAGCGGTAAGTTCAAAAATTTTTGCTTTTATACTTTTGAAAAAAGGAAAATTTTAAAACACAAAATCATAGTAGTATGAATTTTAAATATTAATGTGTATGCAAATTAATTCAACGAAAAAATGCCAATTATGATCATATGAATTAAAGAACGAGTACACTATCCTTCCTCTTAATTTCGATTTAATTTAAAATTCTCTCTAATCACCTGGATAGCCAACGCTCCCAATGATCAATTACCATTACCTAAGTAATATTATTATTGTTACAGCATTAAAAATGCTTCTGTTATAACTTTCTGTTTATATAAGAACTAATTAATTTTTTGATAAAAACTGGGATTCTTCAAATTAAAAGAAATAATTACACACTATTTGCTATGTTTAATTAAAACTTTATTTCAAAAATTTCAAAGAAGCGATAGCTTTGAAAAACAACTTATCGCTCGTTAGTGGTTGATCAATAATTTTTAATTAATTTATCCGTAAAACAGTAGCAAGTAAGAAGGTTACAGTATTTAATTGTATTGAATGAAAATAATTGAAAAAACTTCTGTGATCCCATCAGCAGTAATTAAAGATCACTTGCTGATTAGGCACTAATAAATAATATCTACCTGTTGACCATTATAACAAATTTCTCACATATAAATATCACTGATTAATATTATTAACATTTTATATTATAATTATTGTTAATCTTTGATTACTTCCATTATACTAACTCTCAATTTCTCTGCTACTGCTATTATTATCACTATCGTTATTAATTATTATTGTTACTTGTATTAATACATAATCTATTATTACCATTGTTATTATTAATTACTAACAAATATTGCAACATGCAATGTGGACCCTTATCACTTTTAATTGCCAAGAAAAGTTGCTATTAGAAGAAAATTTTGCTTTTATTTCAATTTTTAAAAGTTTCGTCGAATTTTTTAAACTTTTTAAACAAATTTATACGGAACTTTCATATTTTTTCCTTCCTTTTACACACAACCTTTTTTTTTTTTTTTTTAGCAAAAAAAGCTCCATCTTAAAATAAATATTCTTTGCTATTGTTAGATGGAGGAGAATGACGAGAAACACATACCATTTCATTTCTTATTCCCATTAATTCCAGTAAAAATCAAAAATTTTCGCTTTAAAAAGTGGAACCGAAAGAATAAGTTGAGACGCTGAATTATGGGACAATTTTTGGCACGTCAAAAATCGAAAGGGTAAAATTTCATACAATCTATAACAGCTTTTTTGTGCTTAATTAATTATAATTCATAGTTTGCAGTAAAAAATTCATGTTTTCTTTATTTCCACAAAAGGTTAAAGGTTAAAGTTTCATAGTTGATATCATATAGATTGTGCGCAATTTGCCTAGAACGAATGCTTGTGAAAGAAATTTCAGCTCTTCGTTGTGGCCATTTATTTCACTTTCGATGTATCAAATATTGGTTAAATGTCAATTTCTTTTTCGCTTTTTTTTTTTTTTTAATTTGCTAAATTATTAGTCATACTATTTGGAACAAAATAAGCAAGATTTTTAATCGTTTTAAATGTTGTTCCCTTTATTTTACAATCATTTTATATTCTTTTTCGAAAAATTTAGCTAATTTAGTGAATTTAAATTGCGCAGAGCAAGAATCTTCTTTTTTTTTTCATTTCAATAGTTTTTGTTTTAGTGGAAAAAAAGCATCGTATAAAATGCATCGATCATTCATTCCAAATTATTTTTCTAATGAGTTATTAAATTTCTCATCAGATTCCGTAGTTTTCATCATTACAGATACTGTAACACAGTAGAAACGTTTACTTATTGCTTACATTATTTGAAATTTATTTCGAATTCAAGAAAAAAAAACTTTTTTCATTTTCTTTCAAGAAATTAAGAAATTTTGAGGAGCAAGAAACATGTCCAGAATGTCGTAAGCCATCAAAAATTGATGATATCGTGTCATCACTTTATTTTCATGATGATATGGATGATAAGAAAAGTGAAACTACCAGCACGACAAATTCTGATAGTGATAGCACAGTTGATTCTGAAAAATTAGAAAATTATGATGTACTTCTAAGAAAGGTATCAATTTGTTTCGCTATTTTCTTAATTAATTGCAAAATTAAGTTGAACTTTCGAAATTTCATTGCCATTATTTTCTTTTTCAACCTCTTCAATAGTGAAAAAGAAAAAATCAAAAAAGAAACTTAAGAAATGGAAATGACCTTTAGGTATTTAAAAATAATGTGATGAAAAATAGTTTTTTTTTTTATTTTTTTTTTCTAAACATAAATTTAGATGGTTGTCATATATTAACAGCACAAATAATTTTATCAACTTTTATTTTTATGCTCAATGAAATTTTAAATTAAATGGAAGTTAAGTTGGAAGATGCTTATATGGAGCTTAGAAATGAGAAACTATTGCATAAGCAAACAAAAGAATTTCTCGACAAAGTTCAAAATGAAAAATTAGAATTGGTAAGTATTTTGAATTTGCAGAAAAAGAAAATGGTAAGCCAAATGTCATCGAAAAGTAATTCATTCATAAATCAAAAACACTTCAGCCATTTTTTTTTTTGTATTAAAATTCCATTCAAATTTTCATTTTAGTGATTTTATTGCTGGTAATTTGTCTAAATCGTCACAATAAATGCTAGAATAATTTCTGTTTTTTTTTTCTCTGTATTTCAGGTAAAAATTATCCAAACAATGGTGGAGAATAACGACGAATAACACTCTGCATCTAACCGAGAACAAATCCTAATTAAAACTTTTCTTTCTCTCTGGCTTTATGAGCACACATATATATATATGTTTGTTCGACTTTCAGTATATCTGTAGCAAATATAACACTTCCACTAAATTTGTATTATAAATTTCATTGATGTAATCAAAAACAAAAAAAAAAGATTGAATTTCGAGTTTCCTAAAAGCATTCTGTTGCATGAGTTTCAGTACATTCAAAATACATTATTAACTTTTTGCGAACTTTTTTTCTTTTACACTTGTAATGAAAGTGATAAATGTGTAAGATAAAATTAGTATTTGAAAATACGAAAGGACTGAAAAATAAAATTACTCATCCAAGCTGCTAAGAAGTCTCAAATCCTTTGGTTCCAATTATGGATTAGGATTTTCAACACGAAATTGCCATTTTACGCGTGATTAATTGATTTATTTAAACACAAAAATTTATAATTTTAGAGCTACAAAAACAAAAATACTTTGCTAAATGCTTAAACCGGAATTAGTTTTTTTTTTTCAAGCAATGCATAAAAAATATCCCACAGAAATGTCCATATCCTTATGATGGAAATCTGGAGCAAAGTTGACACCAAGGTCTCGTGGTGTAGCGGTTATCACATCTGTCTAACACACAGAAGGTCGGCGGTTCGATTCCGCCCGAGATCACCAACCACTTGAGTGGAGTTGAGACTTTTTGCTTCCTGTAAATAGCGCAAATAACGATTGAGGAAGTACGAGTGTTTAGGAAACCTGTCCATTTTCTAAATGCATATGAACAGCTCGTTCGANCAAGCAATGCATAAAAAATATCCCACAGAAATGTCCATATCCTTATGATGGAAATCTGGAGCAAAGTTGACACCAAGGTCTCGTGGTGTAGCGGTTATCACATCTGTCTAACACACAGAAGGTCGGCGGTTCGATTCCGCCCGAGATCATCAACCACTTGAGTGGAGATGATAGTTTTTGCTTCCTGTAAATAGCGCAAATAACGATTGAGGAAGTACGAGTGTTTAGGAAACCTGTCCATTTTCTAAATGCATATGAACAGCTCGTTCGATGTTCGTGATGTTTCAACTAATTAGAAAAATGATACGAACTTATGAGACAATTTATTCGTACAACAAGGCCAATTGATAAATGGTAGCCTGGCTGTGCCAATATATTTGTGGCTTCTTTATCAAAAATTATGAACATTCGTATGGAAGATCATCTGGATAAAACATTGTTATCAGATCGATAAACTATTTATTGAATTCCTTTTAGATGCCTTTTTTCTTTTTTTTTTTTTTTTGCAAGCATTCGTACNCATCACATGTACCTCGTATGATGTGCTCATATAACGGGTAGCATATTAGTTACTTGTTTTACTTCAAAAACGATACAACCCAGAAGTTATTTCATTTTTATTTGTTTTTATAAACCAAAATGAAAAAAAAAAACATGCGTCTGAAGTTGAACTTCGCGTACGCTTCTATAACATTGCACGAATACTACATAATAATTCTCTCAGAACCAGTGGAATTCCTCTTGAGTAATCTCAGCAATTCATCTTCGGTCATTCGAAATTTGCATTTGAATTCCTTTTAGATGCCTTTTTTCTTTTTTTTTTTTTTTTGCAAGCATTCGTACTGATGTGAACAATGAGTGGTTTGTATTGTTATCCTATTTATTACAATTTTGCTTTTCAATTTTTTTCGTCTTATTTTTCACAGAGTCTGAAAATATGAATAAACAAAACTTAAGACAAAGATAACGTAAAACATGAACAAGAACATTTTGTATCGAATACAATGCAGGAGAAGATCAAACACAGTGACTGGAAATAAATGAGTCTAAATAAAAATAAAAATAAAAGTGAACAAAATTTGTTAAGAGTAGTTGTTAGGAAGAAATAGAGAGAGAGAGATGCATGAGTGGAAATGAAATACACAATCATTAATAAATTTTCGGTTTTCCTCAATCCCAAGCTTCATTCCCATTTTTTCATCATCCATATAAGCTGTTCAACTGTTATCATTACAAAAATAAACCAACTATCATCGCGTTATCATAGTATCAGATGATTCTACTGTTATCCACTCAAAAAATCTCAGTAAAAAAATCAAAGTACAAAATTTATCATTACCTCTGTACCAACTGTTTCTGCGAAAAAGTCTTGGATTTCAAATATACGGCGTGAAAGAGTGCCACAGCACCATATCTATTACTTGAATTTGCCCCCAGAAATTTTTTAAATTTCAAATTCGATTCCCAATCATTACGCTTTCAGAAGAAGCATCCCATTGTAGACAAGATAGGTAGAGCTCCCCTTTTTCTTTCCCTTCTCTTTTAGTCGGTTAAATACACAACGAACTGATTATGACTTTTTCAGCAATGCAAATCCCATATCCTAAATATTATCACAACTATTCAGCAGAACTTGTTTTTCCTACAGGAAAAAAAATAATGTTAATTCGAATAAACTATTAAATGTCGTTATTTTTTTCGATTTCTAATACATTTTCAAACTTTCAACATTCAAATCAGTATTAAGAAAAACTGCGGAAAAATTTCCTTCTCAAAATATTAAATCGTATGTTCTTTCCATATTTTTTTCCTTCGAAAATCACTCCATTTCCTTGGCAGAACTTACCCATATACTACTTCTCAACCTAGTATACTACCGCAACAAAAACTCGAAGTAAAAAAAAGGGGAAAAAGGATGTATGTACATAGAAAAACAATACTCTTTTCCTGCAATTATAAATCAGAAACACTGTAAATCAGAATGTGTTTCGTTCATAAATGATCGAGGAAAAAAATGGTGTAATTATTATGATTCGCTCTTGTTTAAAAAGAAGAGTAACATGGGTTACTCATATACAAGAACATATCATAAATAAAATGCGGTCAATATTATACTATACAGTAGTAACATAACAGCCTTTAGCACATTTCTTAACCTCGAATTTGGACAACACAATTAAATTTGTTTCATTTGATTTTTTTTTTGCTACATTGCCATACCTTGAGCTTTGCATCATAAATGTGCAACACTAACCATTCATCAAACAGTCAATGAAAATATATATCAACTGACAGTATCTTAATTCAGAATTATTGATCCAACATCAAAGACCACTCATTAATTTGCTTCTTTTTGCAATCAAAAACAGATTACCGACACTGCTCGACTAAATCTTAAACTACCGATGAAATGACCTAAAGAAACAAGCTGAAACTCAAAATGCAGTGATTCACACATTTTTTTTTTTTACAAGAGCAATAGCAGCGTGAACAAATCTAATATTTAAGGCATATCAATAAAACGACTACACCAGACGATAGATAATTGATTGTAAACTACCCCTTCTAGGGATTAGGTGATCATCCACAGAGCAGATTTATTTAGACTTAGAAAATTTGACTAACTTCGTGGTTAGAAAATCCACAAAGCCAGTAATTTAGACAGTATAACAGCGTATGCTCCAAATACAAAGCCAAAAAGCATTGAAAGGCATTTAACCTAACACAGCTCGTTCTGTCAGTAATTGTCGTTTTCAATCGAAATCTTTATCTTCTAGATATCGATATTCGAAAGTAAATTGCTCCTTCTTCCTTTGCGACCACTTTTCATAATCGAAATACACATATGTACCCTAGCAAAAGCACTGTTTATAGAATAGAAAGGGATAATTCGACAAATAGAAAAAAAAAAACTAAAACAATAGAATAAAAGTCTTTCCTTTAATAATTCTTTTTCACCTTAGTCATTCAACTATATGTCCTAAACAAAATGTTTCAACTATTAAGGAAAAAATTTTAAATGTCATGAAATATAAAAAATAGTAAAATATACTGAATGCAGGAAATGAAGATTATTATTGAAAATCCATGAAATGGTCAAGTTAAAATTTTTTGTCTTTCATTAACGCAGAACAAAACATGTTCAACAAAGCGAGCAAGACCGGCATACGTCGCTCAGTAGGGCCAGAATATGATGACGTCCCAGATTCTTTACCGGTTCTTTGTTCGCCACGGCCATCTAGTCCACCTCATCATCATAAATATCCCAAATGACCATCCGATCGCCTCTCGATATAATCAAATATTCAAGATCATATCTATCCCGATGCCCAAATGAATATTGAATAATAGCGAGCAAAGTTTGTCTAATTCCGTTCAACTTAAGATGGGGACAGAAAAAGTGTTAAGTATAATCTTACTTGTTCGTAGTCGTCAGTTATTTGTTTCGGTTCTTCATGCCGTTGAAACCACATCAAATACTTCGTGTGAAATCGCCAAGAAAGCTTTTTTAAAGCTTTAGCTGCTAATAATTGCGCACGTGAACCCTGAAATCAAGCATTTACATATTCTGATTTTTATCCATAACAGAATGTAAGCAAGATAACAATATATACAAACACAAGTTATATGTCTAATCACTAACCTCCATATAATAGAAGGCGAAGAAAAGTGTTTCCGGACTCAATCGAAGATAGTACTCTAATGTATCAGCATTGATCAGTGGCGCCTGCGGATAATAAGCTGCCGTTACGCATGGCATTTTCGGTAAATAACTTCTCGGCTTTTCGGAATCCATCGGTAATGGTGTTCGTGTCAAAGCATGTTCTAATAATTTCAATTGCGTATCATGTTCTGGCATTGCTGGTGAACGACCCAACGGTGATGCCCCGAGCCATGCTGGTATCACGGCCTGCATTTGAAGCTGAATTCCAGGAAACAACAAATAATGATTAAGATGAGGCCGACAAGCAAAAGTTTAGGTAAGTACAGCAATCGTATCCGTATTCAATACTAAACAACAGCTCAACGGCAACACCAACACATTAGTACTGCCTCCATTCTCTTGCAACTCATTCAGTGATATGCCATTTCTTGACATATCACTCGATCTACTTCCACTATTTATGACAATTTTTTCGATATGCGTACTGCGAATAATGTGAAAATCATATTTCCAAATTATATGCTTGTTTATTACATCTACTTAAAATAATACACTTCTGCAAATTATATTCCTATGGCCTTAATACTTCAAAACTTAATTCAGTGTTTACTCTATGCTTTCTTTTTTCGGATAATTATCAAGTATGACAAGAAACTCAATGACTGACAAAAGTCTCACGAAAACATTGCAATTTCAAGTTTCACAATAACAGATAATAAAATTTGATTTATATTAATCTTAGATTTACTATCTGTCACTACACTAATACAAAATTAAAATAAAATACCGTTTGGGGTAAATGATTTCGACTGTCCTGCGTGGTACTCATTCGCAGCACTTGACGCAGAGCATTCTGATCAATTTCATTCCCTGCTACATTATTTTGCAATGATACTGTGGTTGCATTTACCGCAACTGCACCTGCAGTTACAGTAGCCATATTCAACGTGTTGTTCATATCGTTATTCACGTGAGAAGTTACTGGCAACGGTGTGGAATGTGTTACGGTAGATGGTGGCATGCTTAATGTTGTCGAATTTACTACAGAATTTTGCAGTGATGATGCTTGAGCTGCCATTGACTTCAGCGTTGCAATCTAAAAATAAACTTGCAATAAGTAAATGGAAACTAAGCGGTGATATAGATAACTTTAAGTAATAATATATTATGAGGGATTCGCGCAAAGTATTTGATTGGTTTTATACTGTCTTTCGTGATCTTGTAGGTGACGAACTAAACAGGAAACGAAGCCTAAACTTCGATGACCCAAACATGCTTCATAATGACAATAGGTAGAAGATGTCACATAATGCAGTGTGACAATAGAAGAAAAAAAAAGGGACTCGATCGTCCAGAAGATGATCACGTACGTGGCAAAAGCGGTAGACTTTGATTAAAGAATACTTGCATCAAACTTTGGGAAGTCTGAAATAGTTGCACCAAACTTTCTCAGAAAGTAGGAAACCTGAAATAGTTGCAACAAACATGCATTACGTGCCTGCAACATTGACAGCAATGTTCTGAGGGTCGAACGAGTGTAGTGTTTTTTTTTTCCTTCTTTGTCCCTTCGTTTCCCTTTCATTTACAACTATGGTCATAATTATACAATAACTGATACCGAATATGCTTACTTAACAAACTTCCAATCCTTTCCCCTCCCTATATCCCTTTGCGCAATCCAAGAATATTGTAAAGTGCTGAAACACCTTGAGGATATTGAAAGGTGCCTACAGTTGAATGACTGGGTCAACGTCACATTTTCGGTATAAAACTGAGCATTCGAAAATCAATATGGAGATCAATTTCCGATAATTAAATACCAGAAGATGGGAAAAAAACTAGTAGTCATTAAATTCAGCTTTAACTTTCAGTATATCATGAGCTGGTCTTGAGAGCGTGGCACGGAGAATTTAAGTAATTTTATGAATTTCTAAATATAAAGCCTTTTTATTTTCATTTACCACAATCCTTTCCTCTAGCACACTTATCTCATTTGTAACACAACTTCCGTCACTTCAAAATTTTCGAAATAGAAGCCGAACAGTATTTAAAATATTATCTTTTGTATCATCTTTCCTTTTTTTTTGGGGGGAGGAGGGGGGCATTTTCTTCCTGTAAACACTTCGCAATATATCAGAAAGCCGAATCCCTTTTCAAATATAAAGTTGGCCATTCCATGCTACTGCTTCTCCCTATTTGGCTACATATATTTGCGTTTTTCTTTGTCCTTTACCAAATAATTTCTGCTCACTTATCACACTACAATTCCCCATTCTAACTGTCCAAATTTCATAAAATAAAAAATTCAGTTGTTCACATGGAGAACAAAAACAGATGCACTGTTACCTCATGCTGACCGCTCGTTGAGCTTGATACGGAAAAACGTTTGGCAACATTGGAATCTGGTGTTGAGGACCGTGATGCTGGCAATATTGTCGGACTTAAGGCTGTTGTAGGTTGTGATGATACATTCTGCAAAAGATAAAACCAATAATAGCAGTACCATGAATGAAAAAAGGAACCGTTTTTTTTCCTCTCGCTTTCTTTCTCTCTCTCTCTCTCTCTCCTTCTCTCTAGAAACAACTCTTCCTCTGCTGTTGCAAATTTTTTTCTATAAATGAAAAGATAAGCAAAAGGAAACCACAAATGAAGAAGACTAGTTCAAACTGATCCTGTCATTTTGTTGAAGGGAGTGCAAAGTTCATTTAATCCAAGAAATAAAATGCAAAAAAAAAAAAAAAAGGAATACGAAACACATCCTGATAACAACTTTAAAAGCAGCCAATTAACCTTTTTTTTCAATCTTTTCTATCCATCTTTATTCTGACTATATATAGTCAGAATAAAGATATATCATACGCATATATTCATTCACATACAGAAAAAAACACATAAAGTAAACCATTTCAATGAATTTTGATAGAGTTATTTATTTTTGATCAATAAATATTTAAAATAAATGTTGATGAGAAAGAGTAGGAAGCACCATACTTCCGGTAAGGATTAGAAATCCTTCATGCCACAGTAATAATTTCGAAATCTTCCTTGTCTTTCTCCCTGAGCCTTAGCTTTCTGTAATCTAATGTTCAGTGTTTTATCGCTAAAATCGATTGGGAAGATCGCTTACGTCAAAAAATGTAAAAGAAAAACAGTGATTCAAATATTTAAAAAATTCTTTCAGAAACAAGTATGTGTTGTAAAGACGTCTATTTGATTCACAAAAATATCACTAAATACCATCCTTTACCCTTCCATAACTTTCTACTAGAAAAAAATTTGGCACATATTGTTTAGCAAAAAACGAAAAATTTGACAGATCATAATTGATAAGGTTAAAAATCCAACCAGCAAGTTGAAGAGTTGAAAATTGATCAACTGTTCAAAAAAGATATGATGTATCATATTACAATTAAAAATCTTAATTATTATCACTTTAAAATCTTAATTATCACTTTAATTATTGAAATGCGGGATGGACAAATACGACTGATGGGGATTTGCAAACAAATATAACGATTACATGTGATTCTCAGTAATTTAAGGACGATCATAAAAAAACAATAATTTTNGCTGATGGGGATTTGCAAACAAATATAATGATTACATGTGATTCTCAGTAATTTAAGGACGATCATAAAAAAACAATAATTTTCCTTCTTTAAAAATAAGTTTGTTGATTTTACTCCTGCGCTTCATACTTATTTTAATAATGCAATGTAATTCAACAATTTAAACCTAAAGTTAAATGATTGAGGGATTCAATCATTCAAAAATCAAAAAGTGACTCAGAAATTTAGAAAACGTATAAAATGACTCATACAAACAAATAATAATTGAATAATTGAGTCGAAAACTCCCAGCTCACTTTTTAAAAAGTTTCAATAAACAATTACAAATAGTGCCATGAAATTTTCTATTTGCTTATTTCACCTTCCCCTACACCAACAGAGTCATAAAAGTTTTGCACACTTACACCTAATTTTCTATTGATGAAATGTTTTTTTTTTTTTTTCAAAAAAAAAAGAGGGCTCAAAAGCAGACGAAAACGATTCAGTGAAAGAAGGAGTTTACAATTCGATTTACGGACGAAAAGGACAAATACGGGACAGAAACGACTAACAAGATATATGTAACTTATAACATATAAGTAAATAAATTTCAACAAAAACCAAATATGCATCAAAACTTCGTATTCAAAATATATTTTTTTGAAAAATCTATTTTCTGAGTTAATTTAAAGGATAAAGTATCTTGAACTTTCTCTTTATTTATTTCGCACTCCACTATCCATTGTACTACAAAAGTAAGAAGTCAGCGTGCTGATCATTGTCTTATAATGAGTAAGGTTACACAACCTTAAATGCTTATGATTCTAATGCAAACAATTTGTAAAATGGATCTAAGGAAGTGAAGAAACCTTCACAGGTGACATAAATATCAGAGCTCGCAACACCCAACTATTAGTTCTTAAACGCTTTTAGTAACAAATGAGTAAGGTTAGAAAAACTCTCCTTACTTAATCACTACAGTATCTTGAAAATGTCAATATTTTAACATTTAGACATTTTCGAATTTCTGCTGCGGATATAATTTTTATAGTAAGCATCGAAAATTCACAAATAAGCCACTACTCATGATGGAACCAATAATCAGGATGAAAGAAACATAAAATTGTCCACGACATGCAACTAGAAAAGGGGGTCATCCTGCAGATTTCACAAAATATCGGTGGAAATCGATATTAAAATTAGAAGGAAAAATGCCGTTAGATTGCATACACTGAATAATATCTGCTCTGATATCTTATTTTTCCCAGCATTGTTTTTAAGGATATCAAAACCAAACTTCTATGTGTATAACAACCGAAAAGATATGATCAGGAAAAAAAAAAAACACGACACTGCTGTTTACAGTATGCTTATAAAATATATAAAGTTTAAAAAAAAAATAAAAAAGAACGAAACAAACTGATGGCATGTCAACATGAAGTGGTGACGGAATAGCATTTTCATCGTTTACAGGAACTGTTGATTGTTGCTGAACGATTCCGCCGACTGTGATAAGCTGTTGCTGTTGCTGCTGCTGTGGCTGCTGTTGTTGTGCAACTGAACTGGTAGTTGTTGTTGTTGTTACAGAAATAATACCAGGTGACTGTCGTACCACTTCGACCGGTTGTTTTACACTGTAAACCACAAGAGATAAAACCTATCCAGTCAATAATAAAGTTATTACTTCGTTTATTTTTGACGAAAAATCCACCACTTATATAAGAATTACAGCCATTGCTTTGATTTGTCAAAAAAAAAAAAAAAAAAAAAAGATTAATCAAAACCTTTCATGATTTTTCAAGCAAATCCTAGATGAGATAAATAGAAGCAATGAATGAAAAACCAGAAACGTTAAATTAAAAGCACAACAACAAATGATATAGAATCATCGATAAAAAAGATTATCAGTATGAGCTCTATAAGGAGAGGAATATTAATTTTCTCTACATAAAAATAGAAGTCACAGGCATACAATGTAATATATGTCGATATCAAAATAATTGTAAAATATAAACCAGCACATTTTATTAGGAGACAGAGCACAAGAAACACCAACCCCGATTTTAAAAATCCGACATCCAACAAAAAAAAAAAAAAATGAAGTCCGACAAAAGTTTAAGCTAGCGAAAAGTACTAGCTGCTGTGGTAATAGGAGAATACATCACAAAATGCCCTCTTTTTACTGTCAATTCATTAGTCGAGTTAACAGGTTTGTTGCTATTTTCAATTAGCACTGTTGCCTGATAATATGCTGAAAGCGATGTCGGAAAACAGGAATCCATTTGCTGCAGTTTGGAAAATAAAAAGAGAGCTGTTTAGCCATGATGAAAATGACACCTAGCAAGAATACATACAAAAACTTCAGCCAAATAACTGAAAAAAAAACCTTGCATGTGAGGAACTGAATCAATGACCCAGAAATTAGATGAAATTCCAACAAATTAAGCGCACCATCCAAGCAACTCATCACCGAATTGAATTTAAAAAGAAAAAAAAGAAAAAGAAAAAAAAAAGAAAAACTGGAAAGTTAATGAGCGAATGGCAAGGAGCTATCTGACAATGGGTGGGAAGTAGAGAATGAACATTAATTGATGTAACAATTCAAAGCAGTTCCTTTAAGCTGTGCTAGAGATGCGTTATCCACAATATCTAAATCGAAACTTTTGTTTTATTAGTAAAAATTTAAATGTGAAGAGAGAATTTCTTCTTTACGAGAACATTTAAATGACTCTGTTCAAGTTTCCAGTTGAAAATACTAATGTATTCATCGACACCACTTTAAACCATTACCAGAGAAAATAGATTCTACTTCTAAAATGCAGTAATAAATTATTCTAAAATGTTTGGTAGAAATTCTTAACGAGATGTGAAAAAGTCTTTTAAAGAACATCGATAGTTTCATCGTTAGAAGAGTACTAAAGATATGTGTAAACAGTGTAGCATGTATATGTTCATTAAATATTGCATGGAACACACTGATACAACATCAAACTTTGATTATCATAAATAACAATACTACCATTACTGTCTAAATACCATTATATTCCTCTTCGGTTAACTAACTATACATAGCACGTGATTAATGGATTTTTTTTAAAAAAGGCATATGATTCATTCTTGGTAAGAGAATAACTATCCTTCCAGCTTTTCATTGATACCAACAAAAGTCAACCACAAAAATTTTTCATTTTAATCATTCGTTGAGCACGATCTCTTAATGTAATTTATAATTTAGAAATCGTCTTCATGAAGAAATAAGAAAAACACTTCCTCTTTCAAAAGCTTTTTTTTGACAACAACAGGATGAAAAGATATTGACTAAACCGAGAAAAAAAATAACAAGCTAGAAAAAAAGTAAAAATGAATTGATGAGTTAGTTTGAAAATTAAACACTTTATCTTCCCAAACTCATATCTTTTCTTACTGAAATAATTTTCACTACAAAATTTTTCTACTGATAAATTAACACTTCCAATAGAAATAAATGGACGTACTGCAAACTTTTTGGGATTTCAATTCGAAAAAAAAAAAACCTTGTTTGTACAATACTGCCTTTACTGTTTTTCGTTCCAAGTCCAACAGCCACACTGTACGGTATTCCGGGAGGTGGTGGTGGTGTAGCTGGTGGCGGTGGTGAACTGAGCGAACTTTCACCACTTACTTGACTAAAAAAAACTTTTTCAAAATTTCAAGATAAGTAAATTTAGAAGAAATGTTTTTGCCACTCTGTAAATAATTTTCGCGCACTTAGCTATTAAAAGATCAATAAACCTTTGCTTTCTTTATACTTTACTTGTCCTTTAATTTTCATGCTCAAGAGACTAAACCTTCTATGAATTGATTTTATGAATTTGCCCTTTGTTTATTTGTTAACAGCAATCACCGAGACACCATTTATTTTCATGCGGTGTAATCTCGTTCATTTCCCATTTCTTGTCAGAAAAATAACAAAAACTGAATTCTAGGACAAATACTAATGCTGGTTAAAACCATACTGAAATATCTGATGGTTTGCAAAAAGAATGGATATAAGCGAACCTTTAGCACCACTAAAAACTGACTGGATTTGTAAAAAAGTTTGGAAATCAATAAAAAGAAGCGCTTAGAATTAAAAGAATAGAACAAAGAACATCAATAACGTCACTAGCAAAGTAAGTAATTAAAGCAACATATCTTATAGAAATGCAAACGCACGCCGGTCGAATTACAAAATAGAAGATTTTCATCAGGGAAATCATAAAATTGTTTTAAAATTACTCCTCAGATAGATTAGTGATAAATACAACCTTGCCGATAATGCCACACCACTAATTAAACAATATCAATATTTCAAACAAATTTAAGGACTGTTTAATTTAAAGATTCATGATACCTGCATATGGTAATACAAAAACCTATACTTCTTTGACCCTTATATCCAAAAAAAACCTATTACCACAATTAAATGTCATTTTGAAACGAAAATATTTAAAAAGCCACATATTTTCACTTAAGTTGCTTTATAAAACGATTCCCTGAAACTTTGAAGTTCCAATTTTAAAGTCCATTCCTGCGTTAAGCCTGGACGGATTAAACATAAATTATTAAAAAAAAAAACTAGAAATGTCCTACAAACCTGCAAGATATTTTCAAATTAGGCACAATAACGTTACTGACGTTTAACATGGTAGAAGGAACAAATAGGCAAATATCTATGCAAACGGGAGGAATATATGAATACAATTAATATCGATAAATGACTGTATTAAAATAAGAATCAAACAGGATTATGTTCTTCATAGTACAGTACCTGTGATAGTTTCAGGAGATCAAATGAAGAAAAAAAAAAAGGAAATAACAGTCTTTCAGACAACGGTCAACCAAAGGGACGTACCTACTTAGTGGACGACTCTTATGTTTCTTAATAATTCAATAATAATAAGAATGACAATAAAAATGAATAATTTGTAATGAATTAGTAATAAAAATAAGAATTAATAATAATAAGTTGATAATAATAATTGATAGCGATAACAATTAATAGTAATAATTAATAATGATAACAATAATGATAATTAATAATAATAATAAATAATAATAATTAACAATAATAGTAATTAATAGCAATAATTAATAATGATAATATTAATAATTAATAAAAATAATAAATAATAGTAATAACCAATAATAATAATAATTAACAATTAATAATAATAATTAATAATGCTAATCAATAATAATATAATAATTAATAGTAATAATTAACAATGATAATAACAATAATTAATAACAATATCAATTAATTAATCAATTGATAACAATAATTACTAATAATTAATCGATTAACTAATTAATAATAACTATTATTATATAATAATTATTTTTATTATTATAAAATAAATGATAATGCATGTATGCAGTGCAATAATTATTCTAGTCTTTCTTCATATTCAAACAAAAAGAAAATTTTTCAATAACATGCGGGCTTATATTAAATGAGATGAAACGATTTCGTGGTTTTAAAATGTAAAATTCAAAAACTGATTACATTTAGCAGGAATTTGAATTTAGATACTAAAAACCATTCCACTGTGATCCGTTCGAATTTGAAGGATTGCGATCATCTTGAACATTTTCACTTCCCCTCAGAAAGGAACGAAATTCAAGGAACCGAGGTAATCTTTTTACCTACTACAACAATAAACCGAATTTACTAACTTGGTAAGTTTCAATGGTGTAGCTGGTGTACTCCTACTGGTTGATGTCTGTCGAGTTAGAAGTACACTTGGATCACCACTCAAATGTCGTTGTTTCGTCACACTGTCTTCTGTTTCCTATAATCAAGGAAAATATTGCTTCACGAATTCGATTCATGCACTAATACACTATTCACTAGTAGGCAGGCTTTTTACCGTCCGCGAGATCGACATTCATTCAGAAAAAATTCTCGAAACGTCATGAATTGGAAAGAACTATAACTTCTACAGGGCGAGAAAAGAAAAATCTCCAACAAAGTTGCAAGAAACCTTTGGTAACACCGGCGCTGGTGATGCAGCTGGTGATATTCGTCCATCCATACTATTTTCCATTTTTTCATCAGAATCAGCTGGACCGAAAATAGCACCACCTAATTGAGGTGTATATGACTGCAGATCTAATTCATCATAAACGCCTGAAAATTAAAACGAACAAATTATTCGTAATCCGTCAGTAAAATTGCTGAAAACATTTGAAATATAGGCTAAGTAGATGAGGCAGATTTTCTCAACCGAGATTTTTGATATCCGCTTAAAATTTTTAACATTTCTCTATTGAAAACATTCCAGATCGATAACTTGCCTGTTGTTTCGGGATCAAATGATTCTGGGTCATTCTCACTTTCAGGATCTAAAGACTCGATATAAATCTCAAAAGGTTCTTTCAGGGCATCCATCACTCTTTTACTCTCTAGTGTTTCGTTGTTCACAAGTCTCATACAAATTTCCAACTTTGATACATGAAACCTTATCCGCTCCAAGTGTTTTCTCAAGTCGTCCAATCGTTTCAGTTTCTAAAAGTCTTTTATTGTTCGAAAAATTTTGAATGCATATTCTTACCACACACCTCCTAAGCTCAGCTCCTAATTTTACCATTTAATCGGGGAATTGTCTTTTCTTCTCCACTCATGAATAACTACTGGAAATAATGCTGTTGGATGCAATTGAAACGTTACAAGTTATAACTCCTACTTATAAATTAACACAACGCTGATTAAAGAAGCTATTCGGAATAAAGGATTCATTACTACACAAAATAAAATTTAAAGGAACTCAGGAAGTAAAAGAAAATACAGGAAGGAAAATGGAAAAATAAAAAAAAGATGTCGAAAAGACAGATAATTTAGCTTAAAAGCAGCGACAGATACCAACCAATCCTACGGTTTTGATACAAAAAAAAAAGAGAACAAAAAAAAAAAAAAAACCTCTTTCTCGCCTTTCTTCGGATCATCTCTTTTACCCTTCTTCCTTGTCTGATCTGCTGTTGATAACGATTCAATCTGCGACTCCGTTTTATCAGCCTCATCTTCCAGATATCGTATTTGACACTAAAAATCTGCTTTCAGAAACACTTTTTTTTTTTTCTAAATATATAAACTGTTTCAGCAAATTTTGCAATCTTCGGGAAACAGCAAAAGTGGATACCTGCAACCATTCCACTGTTTCTGCTTTTTCCTTTTCTCGTGGATCAAGTTTTTCTTCGGCTGACAAGCCCTGCTTGCTGTGAGGCTTGGTCTTATTCTCCCTTTCAATGTCTTTAAACTGCTCCATCCTCTGTTCTATTAATTTCCGATAAGAAGTTAATTTATCCTTATCCTGGAAAGAAACCTTATGAAGAGTCAATGAAGAGAAAAAAAAAAAAGAACACTGCCTTAATTTTACCTTTTGACCATGCTGAGAACATATGTAAGCACATCGGACATATGTAAGATTAAATAAAAAAAAAAGAAAATTTTGAGTGAAGAAAATTAGATTACTTAAATTTATACTCACTATCATAATAATATTACATTTACAATAGAAGAACCATTAACCTTGATATCAGATGAATTTTGCCAACCTTTGATTTGATCTCTTAGTCTCTGTAGCTTCTTTATTTCTTTTTTCAAGTCATCCTGAAATATTTTTTTTTGTAAATGAACATCTGTCATTTAATCATCGAAATATAGGACCAAGTTGAAATTATAATAATGCCACAGAACCAACAATTTCTTCCAAAGACCATCCTAATAAAAGACCTGGAATTTCTCCCTTTGATTATCACTGTTTGCTTCCTGCATTTTGGCCATTGTTTCCTCGAATAATTCCACCCCTTCCTCCACCTGCAAACAGTATGCTTTTCAGTTTGGACTAAATGAATGAAATGAACAATATTTAATGTTTTAAAAAAGTTCAAATTTGAACCATCAGAGCTGATATAACCTTTTTGAAACATTTATCAATTTCATTGAGCAACTTTCGTTTCTCAGCCATTGAAAAGGATCCGATAACCGGCTAAAAAAAATAATCAGAATTATTTTTTTCTTGTTACACTCTTTGTAAATCCAAGTGGAATGCAATTATTGAAGTGAAAATCTCCTGAACACGGAAGTAAATTCAGATTAAACTCTATAAAATTTGCTAATGCCTCCTCCTCTACCCCAATTCCGAAAAGTAATATCAAAATTGGATCGCAAAAGCACACTACCAGCTTCTCAAAATTATATCACCCTTTCACATTTTGAATTCCAATTTGGCAAGTAAATGGAAAAGTGGAAAATGGATTTTCTGGAAGATTCACACGCTATCAATATAGCAACAGAAAGGATTTTCCTTTCCCCTACTTTCTGAAAGACAGTTGAAATCATACCTAATTACAGAGGTACAAGATACAAATGTATAGAAATGAGATCGATGAATAACGAAAAACAGGGTCTCTCGCCAATCGCTTCCAAGCATTCAGCGGCGAGCAGAGCCTTTGGATATAGAAGTAGCGGTAACAGCAATGAAGCAACAGTACACCAGTTCAACAATTCCTGTTGTCTTAATCTTACGACCGATATCTTTCTTTTGTATAATATATCACAGCAATGAATTATTTATTATTACTGTTGTTATCACCAAACAAAACTCGTCAATAAAACCAATAACGCCAGCTCGTAACTGTAATTTACGTCCTGAAAATAATAAATATGTATTTCCTTTATATGACGAATTATTAAAATGAATAACATCAAGTAAACTTGGACAACACATGACGCACGGTCTCTTAATACTAATAGATACGACGAAATATCCAACAGATCCCATGACAGAGTGTAATAATCATTAATTACTTCTAGGAAAAACAAGACAATTTCGTATTGGAGGCTCACCAACATCAGAAAATCTGCAACGGAGACTCGTAATTGAGATTTAAGGCACAAATTTCGATATCAAAAAAAAAAGAAAGTGGATACGCTAATCAGTTCGGAGATTAAACAAGATAAATTTTTTCCTACAAAAATAATGAACATGAAGCATCTAAGCACAAAAATAAACGATATATTAAACAGCAATCAAATGGAGAAGCCGTTATATGTAGAATATATTTTGGACCACTGGAAAGAAAAAAAAAAGAAAATTTGAATAAATAATTCGACAAAACCTTTCCCAAACTAATAAAAAATGCAAATTATTTCTTCAAAAAGATGAACCGAAGTAGAATAGATGCTATCACAATAATGACTACAAATAGTTAATTTAATCCTCAGGAATGATAATTGGTATTAATTCATACAAAGGAATAAAACAAATCACACACACGAATTAAAATGTGTTCAATGCAGAAGCTACATTATGTTTTCATGAGTGCAGCAGCCTTATGCAATGCAGGGTGCTGCTTTGACTTTTCGTAAACAACAAGGCATATCACATGTCATTAAATCTCTCAATGGCTCCATTTCTTGCTAATGAATGGAATCTAAAAAAAAAAAGTTCGAATTTCCACAAAAATATTTCACGTAATCTTGTAGTATATTTCGCTTGCAGCGAAAACAAATACAACGATAATCATAAGGAAGATAATGCTAAAAATAGGTTTCAAATTATGTTGCCATTAATACTCACAAATTCATGTGTCAATAGCCAAAAGAGTACTCTGTTTATTAAAATAATGAAAAAAAAAAAAAAAAAAATGTTGACCAAATAAATCAGCACGTAGTTGAAACAAATTAAATCTCTGCAAATTACGCTCAGATTGAAAGGAAAAAAAAGAGCAAATAATCAATAATAAATGCCTTGAAACGAGTGTGTTTTTTTTCGCGTAATGAAACAAAAATCAATGTAAATAACCTAACTTTATGAATGAAATTTACAAATTTCTAAAATGCACGAAATATTAAAAAGATTATATTTCGAAATTTCATTTGATCAAAAAAAAACATCAACTGTATAGCAATCATACTAAATACTACGCAAATAAGAAAAGAAAAAAGACACGCCACGTACGCCAACAACAAATCCACAGAATCACAAAAGGTTTTTTTTTTCCCATCCTGCGTACAATCAATAGCCGATCAGTGGCACTTTTTCCGTTCATGGTCGCGGCCCGAAACACTTTCCCGGTAAAAACTGATGCGTATTTTAACACTTTATAAAATGCCCATGCTTATTTTGAGTATTTGGCTGGCTCAAGCTAGCTGCTTTTGATAGCCATGCTAGCCTGGTCTTTTTTCAGTTAGTTAGTCTAGTCTTTTTTACAGCTAGTTAGTCCGATCCATTTCAGGCTAGATTGCTTCACTACTTCTAATGCATTATTTTCTCTATCACTCTTTTCGTTATTCACTTAATTAGAATTATATGCTAATTGTGATAATTCATTTCGGCTACCTGACAGAAAAAAAAAAAAAAAAGAACGCGAACTATTTATCCAATCTTAATTACTCCTTACTGGCATAAGTTTCTTCCCTTATTTTTTCTCTGTCGAATTTCTTGTTAATTCAGCTTAACCTCCTTATCTCTTCCTTCCATGGTTTCTTGTTGATTCATTTATATATATAAATATATATATAATATATATATATAAATATATATAATAATAATTGGTATATATATACATATAAATAAGAAATAATTGGTGTATATATATATATATATATATATATATACCAATTATTTCTTATCCTTTAAACAAAAAATTAATATATCTTCAGAAGTGTCTGTAGCTTATTGAAAATCTAAAACCAATTTTTTTTCAGATTCGTTTTTGAATTCAAAATTTTCATTTGTTCAGTAAATTTTAGGAATCTGTAAGGATGATTCGAGTGCAAGAATTAACCGAATGGCGAAATGTGATCAACAATAATTGTCATTCATCCATCATTCACAATCTGCCATGATTTTTTTTCCTGTCCACTTGGAACGGTGACTTTTTTTTGTTTCGTTTCATATCTATAATAAGAATTATATCATTGGATTGATTGATAATTAGTAACATTATCTACAATCAGTACACATTATATTATTCAGGAAGTTCAGAAATTCTCTGTGCGAAAAAAATGATTAAACAATAATAGATAGGTTGATTACTCATAAAAATGGCGACATTCCTAATGCATTTTAACAGATATGTAAAGATTGCAAATGAAATTATAACCATTTTCGTCAAGATATAACTCACAAGTTAAACTAACACATTGAAGAATTGAACATTCTTGAGTTATTTCATTCTTTGCATTTCACTCTTCTTTAATTTCAAAACTGCCAATGCTCTTTGATGCCATTCTTATTTTTTTAATAAATTTTTTCAGTGCTTAAAGGTCACAATAACTGTGTTATTTTCTTATTAAAGAAATTTATTCGTCATTTTATGATTTAAAAGAGTAATGTTTTTTTTCCGTTCCAAACTACCTTTTTTTTGTATATGTGTTTTGTATAACAATTTAAATAATTTCTAAATTAAAAAATAAATTAGTAGTCGTAGGGATGTAATTTTATTTTTATTTTTATCGCTGATTTTTTTATCGAAAGCTGATATAATTTGTGCGAGCTGATATTAATGGTAATTTAGTTTTATGGTAACGATAAGTAACAATTTAATCATCGTGCAATGAATAAATATTCTAATAAATGATAATTGTAATTTTGAGAAATGTATGTGATGTTATGGGATTGGTCTATAACTTCACTTAAAAATTATGAGGCAAAACTAGCGATTGTGGATGCAGTATTAAAATTATATTTATTGGTAAGAGTGCCTGAAATCGTAGAACAAATCTAGAAGAAATTTTGGAAGATTGGAAAGAATTGATTTGGCTATAAATGATATCGTTGAATAAAGTATGGAAAGTGAAAATTAATTTTACCGACTGCGGAAGTTGATTTTGCTAATACACAGATGCGTTCCATTATATTTCCTCATTATCCTTACTTATCAATTTACCAATCTTTTAGCAATTGCATCTGGATGAAATGAGTAATTTCAGTTTTATAACTGATTGATTTTCGGTTGTGATGCTGTTCATTAAATATAATACTATGGAGTGGTTCAACTCAAATTCTGATTTGACTTTATCATATCAGCTCATCTTCATCTACGTTTATTTTTATGATGAGATAAACGAGGAAATAGAAGATGTGTGATAAAGTAGAAGACTATATAAGAGAAGGACGAATAGATTGAGTGGTGAAAAAAGCGATTTGTGATTTGTGGGATGTGAAATTATATTGCAAATAACTGTAAGCATTATTGGGTTATAACATGTATTCTGGGGATTGCTAAAATTTTTTGTCACTAAATATTATGGATTATGGAAAATTTCTCTGCAAAATTTCTCTGTTTGATAAAGGACAAATTATTTCGTAAATATTTGCTAATAAATTTAATATACTAGCAAAACAAAGTTAAGATTTAGTAAAATATAGGAGTAAATCAGTGATATCACTAATCTCATATAGGTTAGTAATTACAGTGATTTGACTTTGATAGATTCCGTAGAGATTTTATAAATTAAGTTACATACACTAAGCTAGACTTCATAAATAATAATGTTCAATTGATAAAGATTATAAAGTAAAAGTAGCAGCCATGTTATCATCATGAAATTGTGAGGATGGAAAGTTAAACTCAATTTTACTAATTATAAGACTTGAGTTAATCGTAGTGCAGATAGACTTGAGAAAATTCATGTCATGATTGATGTTGTAAAAATGCCATAAAGGATGAAAATCAAAATTAGATGTGGTAATTATAAAAATTGGTATTACTTTTTATTTCTCGTACCATGCTGAGAATTTTAATTGATCATTGGAATAACAATTTTTTTCTTTGCTTGATATTTCTGCTGCGAGGACTATTTGGCAGCAATGCTACAATTATCTCAATAATTTAGAGATTGAGTAAATTATTTAAATTAGAACTTAATTTTGATAAAAGAAACAAGAATATAGTATGATATAAAAGATATTTTTTATCTTTTCTATTACATCAAACTTAAAGGGTAATATCGGCATATATTTATTTGCAATAATTTTTAAACAATTTATTTCCTAAAAATGATTCTCGAGATGTAATCTTTTAGTGGTCTCCATTAATTTCTCGAACATATTTTCTTGTGACAGGTCGAAATTTCTTTTTATTCAATTGGTTAAGATATTTGGTTAGTATTTTCCCGGTTATCATTAAAATAGATATCTCTGGTAGGGAAGCTAAATAAATGTTAAGAATGATTGGTATTCTTTGCTTGCTTATTAAGTGTAATGTTTAATTGATCAAATCTTTTATTTAGATGTAGCATTAAGTAGGTTATTTTTACTTCCCGTACAGCTTATGTATTTTTTCAATATTTCTATTTTTTTTCAATATTTCTATTCGAAATATTGAAAAAAATTCTGATATGGAAATTCTCATACATTTTTCATGTGCATTTTCCTTTTCGCTACTTTTTTTTTAGTTTAAGTATTACTTATATTTAATTTTCAGCATCTTCAAAGAGAATAAAAACAAAATTTTGCTTTAAAAAAAGAAGCTTCTGAATAATGCAAAGTAGAAGGGAATCAGAAATGGATAGTAGATTCATATTTAAGAAATAGTAAATAACCATGTTCTAATTATGCTTGTTCTGTTTTGTTCTGCAAAAGTATTGACATAGGATCTTTTGAGGTACCGCTGTGCAGAAAATGATGAACAATAAAAGAAATACATTGAAAAGTGATTTAATTGTTGAGATGAAATTCAAATATTTCATAGGAAAATTATTTTTAATGTATCAAATTGTTTTTTAAAAGAAAAAAACTGCCAAAGTTCTATGATCTTAGTAATTAATATGACTTCTTAAATCTGCAACAACAAGCAAGAAAATTTTTTGGGTATCCTTCTAAATTTTATATTAATTTTTGCATTGTATAATTTCATAATACGCATGATTATAAAATTCAACACATTAATGTTTAAGAAAAAAAAGAGGAAAGAAAAACAGTTGTTATAAAAAAAGAACTGATTTGTCAAGTAGTAGCTGGAAAACAATTGTGATAAAAGAAAAAAACAAACTGATCAAGTGGTAAGTTAAAGAATAATAGCAATAAAAATAGGAATTTGGCAAGTGTTATTCTAAAATAACTTTTAATTCTTAATACGAATGTTATTCCGAGTATTTTCAATATTGATTTCCATAAAATAAAATATTTGTTAATATTCTCCACAATAAAAATATCATTTTAATTTTGGTATATTCAGTGTTTTAAAAGTTTCATACAAATTGATAATTCACCATCATTTTATCGTTTTTCAAAACGATTTAAAAATTCACGAATGATGAAAATTGATATTTAATAAAATAATTTTATTCTAACTTCATTTTCGATTTTGAAAAAAGATAGCAAAGTAATGAAAGTATTGAGCGATAGATACAGTAGCAAATTAAAATAATATCGGTATGATAATATCTAAAAGGTAGTACTGATAAAAATATCAATCATTGGAGGTAACATCAAAAAAAGTGGGCCGAATTTTATCGCATATTCTACTTGTCTAATAAGATATTCACGTGATGATAACGGATTATCACTTATCATTTGTGCCAACTTACTTCCTCTCTTTTTTTGTACCTGAAAATACAATCGTTAATTGTTCTTTTTTGAATTTCATTTTAAATCATTCATGCGGCAAAAATTGTAATCCATTAAAAAATCACCATCATCTATGATTCAATTTAATTTATCTCGAATTGAACAACGAACACTTAAACGCATGAGCTTATGTTTAGTATTATTATGTATGCTAAGCTGTTTTATTAAACATTTCTTGGAAATAAGTTATGCTTTCTTAACATAAGATTTTCAACAGCAAATCTTTGAAAACCGATCAATATTGCTGTACTTGATAGGATAGTGTTTAATTTGAAGCTTAATCATCTGATATTATAAGTGGTGTGGCATGTTAAAATAGAAGCTAACATATCATAATTTATGATAGTTCTTAAAGCATTCACTAAATTTCTTCTTGCAGCTGCACCATCAATGATAATTGCAATTTTATTCCATTGCGCAATGCGACTATTGCGCATTTGTTCCACCGAAAGTGGCACACAGATTAGTGGTACACCAGCATATGCTGCTTCCAGAACAGTGCTCCTATCGCATTCCGTTATTAATGCTCGTAAATTTGCGTGAACTGCAAAATTTTAAATATTTATTCGAAAATAGCTAAATTTATTAAGTACTTTTAATTAATTAATATTAACGAATAAATGGAATCAAAAGTCCACATTTTTGCATTCTTCCGTCTTTTTTTTTTTTTTTTAACGAGAAAATTAACTATAGTAATATTATAAACGCAATTTAAAGCATTGGTGACATACTTCATGACATGTAATTACATGGACACTCTACACGAATATTATAAATAGCAAATTTAATCTTAATTTTAATCTCATCGAGCAGATCTTTTTGTGGTATATCATTCCTGCTGATAATATTGGGTATATCCGCAATAAGATGACTATCAACTTCATGATTTAGCAAAAGCGTTACCTAAATTATTCAATGTAATAACAATTATATTATATTTTGTATATGTATGTTATTTCTTAAGCGTGTGCCTAGTTCATTCACTGCATACGTAAGTAGCGTCCCTAGTGTTAAGGTAAAAGTTTATCCAATGAAAGGTGGTAACGCATGTTGGATAATCGACTGAAAAATATTTTCATCCCTTGATCACAATGCTTCTGTTGTATCACCAATTTTACCCCCATTATATCCGTTACCGAAGCGCATGCATATTTTTTAATGTTCAATTTTTTGAATGATGCAAATCCGCTTCAGTGATAGCAAAATCGAAATTTTCAGATTTCAACTTTTCCATTAAAATATCATCGTGCAATTGCCCTTTGATGAAAATGAGCTACTTATTTGGAAGTGATTCGATTAAATGAAAGAAGAAGAGGAAAAAAAAAAAACTGAGAAATGGAAAAGCTGAATCAACTTTCTTCTCTGATAGTAGACACTACTAAACTGAACTATATAATACAGCAACATTTTCTATTTTCTCAATTCAATTAAATCATTTGAAGTACCTATGCAAATTACCGTAATTTCGAAATTTTTTAGGAGCATTCAAAGTAAACTGTATTTTTTAACAATGGTTTAAATATAATAGTCATTGTCGAAGTGAAACAACTAAATCATTCTCAACTGATCTAAATACTATAATTAATGATACGGTGCTATATAATGATAATCTGTGATATCAGTAGTTTGCTTAACGATGATAATTCGTGCTATTAATTGGTTTATTTCCTAAAAATACAAATGATTTATGATATCAGCTCCTCACTTATCAATAAACAGTGATATTGACCAATTCATTTATTAATAATCACTGAAAATAACCAGTTTACTTAAATCTATTCTCTTAGTACAAATTAGGACCTATTATAAAATATATATACAGAAGCGAAGAAACCTAAATTCTTTCAACTTATAACTTTTTCAACCTAATTATTTCAAATTTCCAACTCATAGTTCGGAAAAAGAAATACTAATTTAGCTTACTGATACAGTGTGTTAGCTGCAAATCGGTAAATTCACGAAAAATCTGAAAAAAAAATGATAAGCAATTTAAATTTGAATTAAAAATTTATTGTAGCATATGAGCCTACAGCAGTAATTGGTGTTATTAATTATATTATATCAACAGCCTATCAGAAAAACTGTCCAATCGTTTTGAAATATAAAAAATAATTAACCTTTAACATGTCCCAAAATCAGTAAGTTTTTGCAGTCTATAGTTTTTCAAATGTATGAGCAGAAGCTGCAGGTGTCGGCGATGAATATTCTGAATCTTGAATTAATTTCGCCAGTTTCGATCCATTTATTCTAACTTCCGGATTTATCATTGGCAAGTATACCATCTAGAATTGGACCCTTCAGGTGTGCAACAAATTCTTTTTAGGCTATAAGAACTGATTGACTGAAATGATGCATGGACGCAGAATGAATTTTTTTTTTTCGAGAGCAGTTCCTGATATTAATAATTCAAAACTGCCAAGATAACAAGTTATTGATTTGTCATAAGAAAGAAATTAAATTTCAACAAATTCTAAGGCATAAAAATAGTTAGAAATTTAAAAAAATTGTGCATTTTTTTAAAAACTGCCTACCCGAAAAATGAAGCTTTTCCTTCCTAAAAAAAATTATTGGGAAGCCATTTTGGTACAGAAATTACTGAGCTGATCAATTTATAATTCCATCAGCAAAAGACTCAGGTTAAAGTTGGCGATAGTTTTATCAAATTAACAAAATTCTTAGAACTGCTGCTGTTGAATTTTATATAATCAAATTTTGTTAAAGAAATTTGAAAATTGTTAAAAACTGACAGCATCATGGCTAGCTTTTACAAGTTCATCAGCAATACGCCACATAAAATTAACATTTTCAAATTCAATCCGCAGCGAATAAATTAAAATTTTATAACTGCAAACATCTTGGTGCAGTAGCAACAGCAATGTTAAGCATGCAGTTACTAGTTGCTTCATCACAGAAATATAATCTAAAATGCAATCACATCATTAATTACAACATCTATTAAACTTTACTTCGCAGAGACGAACAACAGAGAAAATTTCGGGAAGAAAGAATTCATACCTTTTAAGTAATTGTTCAAATGATGACGAATGGAATTAGCTGAACTTAAAACTGAACTAGCAACAAATTAAACAAATCATTCCAAACGTTAAACAATGAGAATAGCAATTAAATATAGTGAAACGACAGCAATTAATTATCGGTAATTGATCTTTGCGATTTGTCGTTGTATTAACCATGCTCTGATTTAAGACTTTAAAAGAGAAATGAAATTAAAAGTGCAGTGAATGCAATTAAACGAGATTTTATGTGCGAAAGAAAATTTTAATACTTCGTCGAGTAAAAGATGAAAGGTAAAATAAAATCATATTCTACAAATCCTCGCCGTTTTATTCAATATAAATCGTTGCAAATTAAAGAAATTAATTATAATCATTCCCAGCAATCCTAGATAATTCATTGTGGAGTATAATTCTATTTATATTAAAACCATTTCCAGCAATTCTAAATATTTCATTTTTTTTTTTTTTTTTTGAACACTTATGAAACGCATAAAAAATTTTTTCACCTCAAAATTTTGCAACCGTACTCAATATATACATTACGATTTAATCAATCAATTAATCAATTACTGAGCAAATGACTGCAATAAACGAGATGTGATCATATTTTTTCATATCATAGATGCAAGCAATGTTAATATGCGATACATTTTCTCAAATGATTATTTAGTCATTTAGAAATAGTGAATTAATAAATCCAGTAGTTCATTTATTATCATGTTAATAAACATTATCAACAATATTTTCGCAAAACCATTATTATTATTATTGTTATCATTTATTATTATTATCGCTGTTTTATATTGGAACTTTGATAACATGTGATTTTTATTTTTCCTATCACTGATTATTTTTTTCGTCCCCACGAAATTTTCGAACTCAAATGTATGGCAAAAGATATAGGTATAGATTAAGTGTAAGTAGCAACTTAGTGTATTATCGCTTTTATAAACGAGCCATGATGACATGGATTTAGAAGTGCGAAAGAAAGAACTAATTGCTACGTTAAATTTAAAAATTGAGTTTTCTAAATCGATAATATTAAAATTACAAGCGTCTTCACTGCTGTAATTGAAAAAGCAATTCACTATATAGGAAAGAAATCTTTTACTTGACTAGAATTAAAAAATTATGACTTTATGAGTGAGGTAAAAGTAAATATATAAATTCAACCATTGAACTCTGCCATAATTTTTATCGTTGATATATGGCTGTATTGTAAAATGCAATGGACAAAATGCTCTATAAATGGCACTTTTTTGAACAAATGGAAAAGGAGGCCAAAATTTATTTCAGATGGGAAGAGAATCTTAAGAAAAAGAAAAAAAAAAAACCAAAACATTAAAAAAGATCAAATGCGGAAAAATTGGAAGCAGTTTAATCACATCGTTGAAATTCTTCATTTAAATGAAAAAAAAAAGAAAATTTCTTGAATTTTCTTCAAAAATTTTCTCAAAAATTGTCGCGCAAACTGTCTATGCCAGCAGCATCTTTAATAGTGAAAAAAAAAAAAAAAAAAAAAAAAAAAAAAAAAACCACACGACACATATTATAGGTGTGTGACAAGTGGTAATAACTGTCTTATTATATAATAATTATGTGATTTATTGGAACTTTTATTGTAGAATAAAAATGCAAATATTTGTAACTTGTAGTTCAGAAAAAAAAACGAAAAACTTCTAAAAAATGAAATGCAAGAAAATTTTTATAAATCTTTTTTTGCTCGCTTATATGCATTCTTCGTATCAGTTTTTGGAAGCGCTATATTATTTGATAAATATTACTTTAATAAATGAATATGAAATTTTCGATTTCTTTATTCTATTATTTTTCCGTTAATTTTTCTCTTCCTAAAATAATCGCTAGCTAAAAGCTCTATTGTTAAAGTTTGTTAAGATAGGATGAAAATTTCTCGTTACACTTCAGAATTTTTTTTTTTTCTATTTTAAAGAAACTAAATTTTAACAATGATTTTTGTTACAATTTTTTTTTCGCTTTTTGTTCAAAAAAAAAAGTTTTCCAGTTGATTTATAAAAAAAAAAAGGTTTTCTTTTTCCTTCAGTCTTTCTTCTTTCTCCTCCGCTATTTCGTAATGTTCCAAATTTTGACAAATACTAAAAGTGGAAAGTGACAGGGAATGGGCAGTGACAGAGGTGGAATGGCAGGAGGAAAACTTTTTGTAATGGCCAACTGACGCAGTGATCTTTAGTACAAGCAATCATCCATTTACAGAAAGATAATGTGTTCGTTGGTTTGGGATGCTTTTTTTTTTTGTGAAATGCGAGAGAGGAAATCGCGGGGAGAAAAATGCTGGATGAAGGAAGTTGAAAGCTGAAAGAAAATACAGTAACACAAAAATGGCATTAGTGGGGAGAGGAGTAGATAAGGGGGCGGGGAAAAGAGTCAAAACTGATGAGGTAGAGTGGCAAAATGGTAGAGCAAAAAATGAGAAGACAAAGAGCGATTTATAGAAATGATTAAGTTGCAGAGAGTGAAAAGAAAACGAGAAACATAGAGAGAAAAAAAGAGGCGGGAAACGTGACAGGAAGCGGGAAAAGAATAGAAAGTGAGTGATGATGGGATACTGACCAACGATTGGTGATCATGATCCATCCATTCCACTATTTCCACTCCCATCTCCGCCCTTTTCCATCTCTGTCCCGCCTTCCATTCCCGCCTCGGTCCTTTGCCCAACTCAGATTATTTCCCAAATTCTTTGCCCATCGATCTTTCACCTTAGGCATTTCATTTAAAAATTTTTTTCTTCCATTTTATAGCAATTTTTTGTCTCAGAAATTTTAACATTACTTATTACTCAAGTCAAGTTTATTATTTATTATCTAAGTAAAATTTATACAGGTGAATGATTTTTTCTCCTTTCTTTTTTCTTTTCGCCTCGTTTTTTCTTTTAATTCCAGTACATATTTTGATCTACATCAGTTGCACATCGCATTAGCATAAAAGGAGAAGAATTTCATTTCCAGATATTTGAAATGAAATAACTACAAGTCTAAATTAAAAGGAGATAAAAAAATTTCGGAGTAATAATCTTAGCAATAAAAGAACAATATTGAACAGCACATTGTTTATGACATCAGTGGCAAAATGAAATTTTGGTTTAGTATCAATGATAAATTACAATTTTCAGTCCATTTTCTTGTTTGCTATTTTCACATTGCAGTAAATGATGGCAAATATTAAATCAAATATTCAAAGCTATTAAAACTCTATATGTGGGAAAGAGAGGATGGAATTCCACACCAAATTAATGAGCACATTAATTAAAAAACTGAGTTAAATGAGTACAGAATTAAATGAGTGGGAATTCAAATTGACAGTACAGTAGCGTTATGACATACCTTAATGCCATTAGACGAATGATTTAGGTGTGTCGTGGAAAAATTTTTTATCATCTTGAAAATGCAAGTCACGTTACATCATCAAAATCATCTTGACATGGCTTTGCTTTCATGTTATTCATTAAGTTCTGTTGTTAAGCTGAATATTAGCTTCAGACTGGAAGATAAATTGTTTATAACCTTGTCCTGAGTGAAATTTTAATTAATGAATTAATTTAATTGTAACCAGGCATGGGGAAAGCATAAAAATGAGCTTCAGTTCCTGGCATAAAATACAAATGCTAAACTAAAATTAGCAGTACTGATGAAAAATGGAAATAGGAAAGCTTTCACTACATTAATTTAACACTTCATTCATTTTAATCTAACGTTTTTTTTCTTCCTTTTTTTTTTTTGTTCCGTAATTTCGAAATTGACTTCTCGATGGCACTTTCACAAGAGAAAAAAGTTTATCCTATTGTTTAATTTCATTTACAATTTTATAATACGTACCAAAATTTCCCGCAATAACTATATTGACAATCAAAAATGTAACACACTTTTTATTACTAATGATTTTTAATAAAAATTTAAATTTAAAAAGAACTGCAACATTAAATAGATGTCAAGAAAGAAGAAATTGCTCGTCAAATTGTTCATTTTGATGAAGGTTGGAAACTCCGCATTCTTGTGAAACTTCAACAATGCACTGATAAAAGACACACATTACTATTTAAATTTTTTTCTTTTTTTTTTAAATCGGGATAGAGTCGTTCTTTGTATTTTTTTTCTCATGTTTCTCCTTTCCAATTCAAGTATTCGTGAAAGAAAAAAATCTCTAATTTTTCAGAAGGACAAATTTTCTCTCAGAAATTCTAATTCGTTACTTAACGTCCTTACTGTATTTCTGCTTCTCATGTGCACACTTGTTTTATATGCACGACTTTTGCATATTTAAATTGGTGTAATATGGAAATGGAACATGTTCGTAATGAAAAATTTTCATTTCATTAATTTAATCAAACATCATCACACTTTATTTCACAAGAAAGTTTAATTCAATCCTTCACTAATGAAATACCAGTTATTCCAATTAACAAAATTTTCAACCAACAGTTTGTACCATTTTTATCTATTTGAATTTTCATTCCATCTGTAGTGCAGTTAGTGATTTTTTACTGGTCATATTTTTTTCTTGTAACTTTTCTCTCATACTCTTTTAAAATTAATGAAAAGAAAATTGATTGTAATGTGATCGACTAATCTATCCAGTGTAAATCTCATTTTTTTTCATTTTTCTTACTAATGTTATGCATAAATTCTCATCTAAAATCATAAATCAGTGTCGTGAAAGAATCTTTAATGAGTACTCAAAACAACACCAATTTAATATGGAATATTCCGATTAAGCAACCTGTTTCAGAATTCAAATCATTAGAGGAATTTTGTTGAAAAGCAATGAAAATTCCAGTTCTTAGCTGTCATTTTTTCAATTTTCTGGTCAATTATTAGTCTGTCACTTTTCATTCTACCGCTATAAGTCTCACATTAATCTTTATGTTGTTAGCTTTTTTCATTACTTATCATTTATTATGAATACTCTAAGTATGCTTTTATGCAATTAAAATTCCTGAAAAAAAAATTCATTTAGCACAATATTTTATGACAATAGTAAGTTGAATTAGCCAAACATTTAAAGTATCAATACGGCTAGAGTAGTACAGTCGTCCTCGCATTATATTATTCCTTTATAGCAAATACATTTAATTATTCATTTATTTAATTACTGAACTTTTTATACTCATTTGAATGCAGAAAATCGTGCAGTTTTTATGAGTAAATCAACTGAAAAGGAAAAATCATTTATCAATTTATATACTTCACATATCTCAAGCTGATTATCATATTAAGATGAAATAACACCACTCTTTTATGATCTAATAATCATTTGTAACAAATATCACTGTCATCGCCAATTTTGCAATTTACCATTTAATTGTTAGGGAAAAAAATTCGTATAACTTTTTAGTGTTTTTTTTGAATTTCAATACATTTTATTGTTTGCATTTCTCTAATAACAACAATGATATTCATCGTTTTTATCCTATCCCTCCTTAGCATTAGGAAAGAAAAGGCCTGTTCATTTAAAAAAAAAAAAAAAAAATGAAAAAGTGAAAAAAAATTGCAAAACTAAAAGCACTTAACAACATGCTATTAGTAAAGGCATCATCATTAGACTGCTTTCACACTGCTTCCACGTTACCATCACTTCATCTTTGCTTGAAATATTTTTAGATAACAAAATATTGATTTGTTCTACTAATACTTGATTAATTTCAATAATTTTACCTCTTATTTGTTATATCTTCTTCCTGTTTATGCCTATAGGTAGGTGTGCGAGTAAAATTAGGTAAGGTTTGAAAAGTTTCAAAAGCGTATAATGGAATTATGTTATAATTAATTATCACATTTTCAGTGATGGAAAATTGCTATCAGAACAAGTAGTATTTTCTTTTTACTATTTATTGGAATTCTAAAATTAGAAAAATGCAGTTTAAAAGTTGATTAAAGTATTTTTAATTGTTCTGTTGATAAAGGAATGATTCTTTTTAAAGAATAAATGTTTATATATGGAAAAAAAAAGTGGCTCGACACATTATCTAGCTTTTGCTATTGTGGAATAGTATGGCAGCTTTGTATAACTAGCATGAGTAAAATTAAAAAATTTTGCTCAAAGTAACATAAGCAATATGCCATGGGATACCGTATTAGTGGTACAATCCATACGCTAAAGTAGCATATGGCGCATCAGGGTAAGAAACCATCTGATGTCATACCAAAGGATGCTATATCACAGTGGGACGTCAAAGTAGCACAAAGAATAGTGAAAGTATGTCGAAGTGACATACCCGGGACAGCAATGTGTCAAGGCCTACGTCAGTGCATATTATACAGTGACGGTCTGTCAAAGTAGCGTACTGAAGAGTGTCATTTCACAGTGTAAACTAGAGTAGGGTACTGTGTTGTATGTCAAAGTAATATATCACATGGTTAGCAGCTGTAGATCACGTTGATATGAGAAAATACTCCAGGTGCGGTGACATGTTAGGGAGCGTTGCTGTTCAGTTCTCAATTTTCAATTAGCTTCTTAGCTTAATTGATTTAGTGCTTGCTTAGTTAATCCTTGCATTATTGTGTCATTTATAAAGGTATTGTGATAATGAGGTATTGGTTATAGCGAAATATTAGACGGCTGCTATATTACTAGGATTGGATTATTTTCGCTATGGAGAGAAATTTCATTGGGCACTAATAAAATGTCTGGATATTGACATATTGAAATAGTTGCTAATGTTGTGAATTCAAAAGCGTTTTTTCACTGCTAAGTATTTTAAAAAACAGTGGTGACGTGATATCAATATGAAATATTTATTATGGGCTTCAGATGTTCTCATTTTTCTGCAACATCCATTCCCTTCTTTTTCTCATTTATTGCTGTAAAATGTAATTCATTTAGGCAAGTTAAATTATGCTAGAATCAAAAAGCATTAGGTATATAGAGAAAAGTAGTTTGTGAAAGTGATTTTTGCTACCGAATGCTTCCAAATTTTTGTTTACATAGCTGTTTGTTTGATATAAATTTGTGCAGGATTATCTCAGAAATTTTCAATCATATTTTTCCCTTTTTAACATTAATCTTATTGCTTGCTTTAGCGTACACATAATTTACTTAAATAATACGATGCATTAGTGAGAATCTGGAAGTGTGTGATTTAAAAAATATATTCTTTTTTCTCTCAGCATTACTGATTATAAAATCCGCGGAAATGAATTGTCATTTTAAACTTTTTAAAAACCATAACGATAAATCTTATTGTGTTAACAGTAAGTCGAAATTTAATCAGCAATAGGCTAATCAAGTCTGATTATACCTCATTGGTGGGTATTAATGTGCTGTTCTGAAATAGAAACGAGTGTTTTTACCTTTTAAGTTGTGGTTTATCTGTCCGGATTTTGGAACTTTCTTGATGTATGGAAAATTTTATTGTTCGATTCACATTATGTTCTGAATTCCTAGAGAATTGTTAGCGACTGCCTTATAATAACTAAACTTTCCATATATTTTGCTATTTTTTTTAGGGATTGAAGCTTTAAAAAACAAGAATATGGTGAGAAAGTTTAAATCAGAAGGCTTGAGAATTTGGAATTTAGTTATTCCTTTAATCAGTTAATTAGTAGAAAACATTTTAGTGGATTTGGTATTCGACGTCAATAATCATTATTAAATAATATATTTGAAGTTTTATTTGTCATCAGTGCATTTCAGACCTCTCGCAAACTTTCTCTTCCAGTTATTTTTCCTTAAAACCCTTTCAGTATTTTAATTCTAGTCGGATTAGTGCATAATTAAAATAATATAATCTTTTCTTTTTCGGTCTGTTTCATTTTATTAATTCTGAAGGAATAAGAAATTTATGGGTCGTTTTGTTTTCAAAAGAAAAGAAACTCTATTTTCTTTAATTTGTTGCAGATGAAAATTTTTGTCGTGCAAAGAAAGGAATTGCATTCATTCATCTTACAATATTTAAAAATGAATCAGTTTATTCAATATTTGCAAATATTTAATCATTTCTTCCTTTTAGCACAAATTTCTTCAGTATTTTGCAACTTTTCCATTTACTTCGATAATTGCACTATTTCGAATTTTTTGGTTTTTTTTTTTCCCTTTTTGAATTAAAATAATGTGAACAAATTTGTAGTATTAATAAATAACCTTCCGCCCTTTTGCACTTATTACTGATTTGATTAATCAGTTGTTGACTAAATTTCTATTCTTGTTCTCTTTTTTCTTTTTGTTTTATTAATTTTTAAATGTCATTTATTGTTGATTGTTAGTTCCTATTATCTTCTTTTTTCAATGCTATTTTGCTTTATTTTATTTGATTATTATCCAGTTTTTATACTTTTTCTTTTCATTTTTCTCCTAAATTTTTTTTTTTTTTGTGAGTTGTTTTTATCCTATTTTATCCTGTTCCAGTGTTATGTAATGTATGTCTCAACCATATGCTGGATGTAGTAGGGTTACGAAAGTGATAAATTGATATCGATAAGCGGGCTAAGACTGATTAGCTTTTTGACTAATTGGTTTGGTGATTGCAAGACTAGCAAATTCATTGATTAGCAAAAAATGACGCGATGCTGTCGCAACGAGCACTCAAGCAGCAATTGCAGTCTCCTTTTTTTTTTTTTTTTTTTATCTGAAATTCTTTTTCTAAAATAGAAAACAGAATTGGATTTGGAAAAATTAATTGAAAACAAGCTTAGAAAAAATTACAATGATTTTGATAAAAGATTTTCACTTATGCAACTACTTTGTTTGGTGAATAAATCGTTCAGTAAGTTCATAAGTTTTTTACGCCTTTTGAAATTTCGTACACATGATTAAATTTGTTGTTCAAATATGATTGAAAATGGCCATAAAAATTGCTTTTTAACCATTTTCATATTAATATCTCCATTATCACTAATTAATTACGCTGCTGTTGATCAAATAAATGATAAGAATTGCTCATCTTCCTTAGAGAATGTTACGCCAAATTACACTGCCAATCTTAATTGTAAGGAAATCGCAGAAAAATAGAAAATTCAAGTTTTTTCTGTGAGAAATAGAATCAAGTCTATAAAAACTAAAGTTATGAGTAATTTTAAGACTGCGATATTTGCGGAGGTGTTACTTGAATTAATTTTTAAAATTATAGAAGTTACTTCAGAAATTTGAGAATTAAAAATTTAAGTAATAGTTTACACCAAAGCAATATTAAAATGTCACTATTTACTTAGCAACTGCGAAATATAAGAAATACCTATTTTTAAGTTCAGCAAGAAAGCAGTAACATTTGTAAACATAAAATTGTTTGATAAGTGGTTTTTCAAATTAAAAAAGATAGCAAAAAAACAAAAATAGAAAAAATTCACATTGCATCATTATTTCATTTCAATGCTAAACATTTTAAACGCGTGATGAACCTTTTGGTCAAACATCAGTGTCATTCGTATTACTTCTGAAAAGTTATAAATTCCCTTGGAAATACTAAGTATTTAAAATATCAGTAATTTTACTAGCAAGAAATAATAATTTTATATGCAGTTTTTGCGTGACATCAATTACAAAAATTGTCTAATTAAGTTCCTGTAAGAATCTCACATTACAGCTGCATATTCCATTCATTCTTGCATTACAACATTAGAACAATAAGAAGTAATGCTGTAAAGGATTATTTTATTTCTCAAAATTTTTTCATTAATAAATGATGAAAAAGATGGAAGGTTTATTCCTTTCTCTATGTCATGAAATACTTGCTAATTGGCGCACATCATATTCGTCTAGTTGATTAGAACAAGTGTTTTTTTTTTTTTATCAAAAGAGAAATTTTTATGAGTAATTTTTATCCAATAAATTTAGATTTAATTACTCAGCGATGATGAACTGTTCAAACAATTTGAATACGGAGCTACAAATGCCTAATCATAATTTTTCTTCTCCTTTTCATCATGTATATGTATAATTTTCTCCTGTAGTCATTTTCGGGAATTTTTCTTTTCATCCATTTAATTTTTCCTATTTTGTGCATTGCAATATCTTATAGATTTCACTTCTTTTTTACATTGCTTACCGTCGAATTAATTTGAATTCATTTTTTTTTTCTACTTTTTTATTAAACTACTTTGATTTTTTTTTCACAGTTTAATTATTTTACGCTTTTGTGAGGAGCGAAAAGCAGTAACTATTGATATTACTATTACTACTACTATTATGACAACTGCAAAAAGTCGTAAAATTTTTTCTAATAACTTACAAATATTTTTGTATAAATTTTCATCAGAAAGGTTTAAAATTTAACATTATTTAAATACAAAAGCATCAGCATTTCAGAAAATACGGAAAAGTTTTTCTTGGGAAAATGTTTCTTTGTTCTCTTTTTTCGTTTCAATCAATTTTATTTTCTGCCGCTTTCTCGTTTCATTGTCAGTTGATTATTAATATAGGAAACGGGAGCCTTAAAATGTTCTTCATCCTTCAAATTACAACATTATTTACCCGAAATTTTTCCGCATCATTCATTTACCATATCAATTGATCCATCGATTTGCTCGAATTTATTCAATATCAGTGTATATATATATATATATATATACACACTATATATATACTTTTTTTTTATATATATATATAAATTTTATATATATATATATATATATAAAATAAAATATATATATATATATAAAATATATATATATATATATATGTATATGTATATATAGTCGTAAAATTTTTAAAATTTTTTTTAAAATTTAAAAAAAAAAAATAAAATTTAAAATTTATATATATATATATATATATATATATATATATATATATATATATATACTGATATTGAATAAATATATATCAGATTAATGCATGCTTAAAATATATTTACGTTCTATTTTTAAAATTTTTTTATTTTTCAATTTCTCAATTAACAATTACGGTTTTCGTTGAAATTGTTTTCTTTTTCTGTTCCTTGTGCTTCTAACAATCTGATATCATAAATTAAGATTTTTTTTTGTAAATTTCTAGGTGTTGAAAGAAAGTTTCCTTCATTGGTAATACAGGAATAGTTTAAGCTTTGTTTTTTTCGTTTTGTACAAATTTATTAATTATTTCTAAAAGAACGACATGAATAGTTAGTAACAAGAAAAGAATCAAAAATAAATCAACAAATTCACTCATAACACTAATTTAAACCATCAGAAAATCTATTGAAATTTTCATGAAGCTTAAAGAGTTTCCATATGTTGTCTTTTTTTTCAAATTCGTTTTCATGCCTTTTTTTTATTGAAAGATTTTTTTTTCGAATTTGGTAAATTTTTTGCTGATTTTATTCAATATTGAGTAATGACTGAATTTATTGTATTGTTTTTGCTTAGTTTTTTGCTACAATCTATTTGCATCGAGAAAGTGCCGTTTCCTTTTTTACAAATAATTAATTAGAAAGAAGAAGCAAACAGAATTTTAATTGTTGTCATCTTATCAGTAAACGAAATTACATTCGTTATATTTGTTTCCGGATTGCCGTAAGTGGGATGTTTGAATTTAAAAAAAGTGAAGTAATGTTTGCATGTTTAAATTTATATTACCCTCTCCATCTTTTTTTTACGTCTACATCAATGGGTTCCTCTTTGACCTTTCAACTAAATTGGTTTGTCCATCCGTTTCGTTTAATAAAGTTGGATGATTGTCCGTTGATTGATCAAAATTTGAATGATCTGGGAAGAGAAAGATGAAGAGAATAGAGAAGAGAAAGAATGAGAATACAAAAATTATGAGTGATAAGATTAATTATTCTTCACTATCGATTCGTCTGTATATTCAAGTGATAATCAGACTGCTCATTAAAAAATGGTAATTGATTGCTACATTTCTTGTTTCATGCCAATTCCTCTTTTGATTGAGATAACAATTCAAAATATCATTTTTGTTCTATAACTTTTCTGACAGTTCAAGTAGGCAACTTTTCTAGTATCACAAATACTTCCATAAAAAGTCCGATGGCTAAATCATTATCGTTTTATTTCCGGCCAGGAGGGATAAAGAACTATTTAAAAATTCTCAATTTTTCATTGCTATAACGAAATGTGATTAGCGCATATTTTATAAAAATTTATTTTTACCGAAATAATCTCTAAATTTATACGTTCATATGGAATACTTCTCCATAGTTAGATTAAGCCATAAACTGTTACATTTTTCATTAAGATCTACATAATCGATAGTATTTAAAAAAAAAAATGAATAATTATCGTGTCATTTGGTGATAGCGGAATAATTTGTATATTTATTCTATACATTTGTATAACATTTTTAAACAGCAAACAACTAATGAGAAAGGAAAAAATTTTGACTGATTATCAAATGACAGTAGAGGCGTTTGTTTAATTTTTGATCTTAAATGTTAACCATCTCACTTTATTTTTTATTTTATTTTTACTTTATTTAGAATATTTAGAAGCCTAAGAAGTGTGAAAAAATGTAATTTTCTTAATTTTTATTTTGTTTTTGTCTATTTTAAAAGCGAAAGAAACAATTTTTATCATAGACCTGCATGAAAACATTCGCCTTAATTAATTGGCGGAATTAAATTAAAAAATATTGGGCTACGAAAGCGCTAAAGTTGCACGAAACCTCTACTGAAAAAGGTTGCGAAATTTCTTTCGGAAGGATTTATTACCTTCAATTATTTCTATAATCAAATATTTTCCAGTTTGTAAAGTAAATTATTTTTGTGATTGATCAACAATTTTGCTGGGGTCTTAATCATTTATCGAATAATTTGCCTTTAAAAGGAAGGCGAAAATGGACGACACCTCTTAAAATGGAAGCGTAAATTTAAAAAAAGAAAAAAAGGAATAAAACTTGAAAATAAAGCCAAACATAAACGGCATAGATGAAGAGAGGATTTTTTCCAATGAATATTTACAGGAATTTTGTGCTATATGTTCCTCATTTACTTCTTATTTACCACAGTGTGTGCCAGCCGTTGATAACTTATCAGTAATTAATCATGACATATGCTTAGTCGCATTATCACACCGATATGATAACAATGCGATGATTGGATGACATAGTTTTGAAATGCTTTTGCTTACTATTATATTACTTTTTCTTTTTTTTTTCTTTTTTGAAACTGTACTGTATGTCATTTACCATTCACTAGAAAAGATGACATCTTACGGAATTATGGAGAAAACCGGTCTGTAGAAAAAAAATTTTTTTTCCTCTCCGTTTAAGTACACCTTTTTTTCGTTTTTCATCTAAGAAAATATTAGAATGAAATGTTCTGGAAAAATAAAATTCAAATGAAATGAAAAGGAAATTGTATGCGCAAACGGGTCTGTCAATTTTTTCGTCTTTCTATTTCATTCATTTTTCTGTGTATGCTATGCTACTGAGATATCTTTCCGGATTATTTGTCAGTGTTTTGTGAATTAATTTAATATCCAGAAAAATCCTAAATAAAGCACTTTTGTAACAGATTTAGAAAAGAAGCCCATCCAGTTTTCCGGAGCATTTAAGACTGACATTTTAAATGCATTATCAAATCTCTGGATGATTGTGAATGAGCATATGAATGATCTACCAGATCCCACTAGCGCACATAGATGATCCACCATATCCCATCAGCTCATACGAATGATCTGCTAGATCTTAGCTGCACATATGAATGATCTGCTTGATCCCGCCAGCGGATATGAATGATCTACTAGTTCCCACCAGCAGATATGACGATCTACTAGATCTTAGCTGCGCATATGAATGATCTACCAAATCCCAGCAGCTGGTGTGAATGTTCTACCGGGTTTTAGCAATATGTCGTATTTAGTGTGTTTTCCGTGCTCATTGCAATGAGGAAAGGAGGATAATGGTAGAGGATTTTTTTTTTTTTTAATTAATTTAAGGTAGCTAATTTCTGTTAGGATCTATGATGCTAGGCTTTAAATATGCCGAAATGCTTAACAGTCAGCTAGTTGTTTACATTAGGTTCGCTTTTTACGATGGAAAAAGCCTTTATGATTTTATTCAATTTCAGCTTTTCTTTTTTCATAAATTAATAAAAAAAGAAAAAAACGAAACAAAATATTTGTTAGCAATAAATTATATGAAGAGCTTGTATATATATTAGCACAATTTTTGAAGCTTTTTTTTCTTTTAAAAAATTTTAACTGAAAAAAAGAGAATTTGACAGCAGTAGCAAAGAAGATAAAGTGTAATATAGTATTATTGTTTGAATGTTTAACGTGAAAATAAAATGATGAAGCAAATGAGGTAGAGAACTATAAGTTCAAGATATGTTTTCAACGAAATCAATTTTGAAGCTAGTTTGTTAGCATTGAAAATTAAAGCAAAATATAATCAAAGTTTAACAGCAGTAGCCAAAGAGTAACAATTGCGTGAAGGAATTGCTTCAAATATATTTTTTCTTTCTGTGATCTTTGTTTTAAAACTGAATTTCTCCCCAATAATAATTGTGTATGATTTCTATGTATATATATATATATATATATATTCGTATTAATATGTTGGATTTGAGTTCTCATTTAAAAATTGGAAAGTAATTTATGAATTTTTAAATTAACTCAGGTACAGACAGGTCTTTTGACGAATAAGTTGATGGATGTATAGGATAGAAGGCCAAAGGGATGAAGACAAATGTGAGAAAGGAAAAATTTTTCAATCATAAATTTCTCTTTCTTTTCATTTTGCAGTTTCTGAGCCTTTTCTTTATTAATTTTGTTTATTGTTTTTATTCGCCGTTTATGATTAATTAATTAGTGCTACTATTTATGTATTCTCCTTATTCATTATTGATTTGCTGGCATCGCTGTGAAAAAAATGTGTACTCATTTGCTTATTTTTCTCTTTTTTTTTTTTTGTTTTAAATTTCATTACTTTTTCATAATTCATATTTAGGAATAAAATGAGCTCAACTGTATATTCCTGTTGCATTTTTTTTCTGCTTAATTATGTTTAATTGCCACTATTGGTTCGGTAATTAACACACAATGATCGTAAATGCTATAAGCATTTAACATTGTTCGGTTTTTTCAACTGATAAAATTTGCACTAAGAAAACAGATAAGTTATATAGATCGATGAGAAATCATCCTTTTATGATCTTGAGGTGGGCTGGGTTTGTATTTTATCTATGTTTAATTAGTCAATTAACACACCAATAATTTCGAGTATTCTTGTTAAAAAAATATTCTGTTGATTAAGCAAGTTTATCAGTGTTAAATTTTTTAATAAATCAAGCTAAACATTTAAAAAGCTGAAATCACAAATCAGTAATGGTTTAATTGAAGAAAAAAATTAAGATTAAAATAATGTATTATCAGTACAAACACACTACATTATGTTAGCAGGTGATAATTTATAATTTCATTTCATTTGAAATGGTCATTATTTTTTTATTTCTTATTTCATTTCAGAATTTTCTGTCTTTCTTTTTTTTCTTCATCTTAAACTAAACCAAATAAGAGAGAAAATGAATTGCTCGATGATAAATAATTAAGACTTCTGGCTTTGCTTTTTTTTAGTTCGTTGAAATAATTTTCTTTTGTTTTCATCAGCAACAGTAATTTTAACTTTCGGGGAAAGAAAAATAGTTTATGCATATTGATATTAATTAATTAACTAAAATTAATATTAATCACTTCTGTTATGCTTTAATTTTGTCATTATATTAGTGTCTTTTCCTTCCTTTTTTCCTCACTTCGAAAATCTTTGAAAACTGTATCAGTTATCATTTATCCCGTAAATAGCGTTTTGATTATCAGCGGGTTACATACATACTTATTTCTTTATGTTGGAGATTAAACTGAAATTAGTTTAAAATGAAATGCGTATTAAATGTTTTAACATTTTGAAAATAATTGATTCTGTCATCCACTATAGAAATTAATTGTTTCACGTTGATTATTCTAATATGATAATATTTGTAATTAATATTAATTTAATAATACTAATTCTAATACTTGTTATTAATTTAAGTATTAGTATTATAATACTAATATTGATGTATTGAAAGTTAGATTATTTAAAAGGAATCGTGCTTCATTCTCTCTGAGCATTTCCTTCTTTTACCAGGGTAACGCAGGCACTTTCTAGTATTTCTATTTGGTCTGAAATTTTTGTAAAGTCTGATGATCGGCCTGCTTATCAATCATTTATACGTTTTTTTCTTTTCTTTCTTTTTTTTTTTTTATCCAAATATTAATTTTCAATTTTTATTTTATTCTAACTTCCAATCGCTCAGTCAAATCCAAAATATAAATTGAAGGAAACAAAAAAAAAAAAAAAACGAAACTATTTATTTGATTACATCTTTTTCGTGCATGAATTTTATGGAAATGGAAAAGAATTTCGATGACATTTGTAACATATCAAATAATTAATTATCATTAAAATAAGTTAAAGCTAGACTTATTTTCATTCCTTTTTCCTTTTTTTGACATTTCTAAAAGTTGTTAAATTTTGAAAAAAAAAAAGTTTTTATTGTTCAAAAAATTTTTACAATTGTTATTATAATTTTTTGAAGATCACAATTAGTTGCATTATTTACTACATTTTCTGGATTCTGATCCATTTAGATTCCAACATTTGTTGCTATTAGCACGTCAAGAGGAGAATTATCGCATGTCAGTTGTTTAGAAATTGAAACTGATAGATGAATTTTAAGTGATAATGTTGATTGTTTAAAATTGTTCCATTTTCATTTACTCCATTAATATTATCTTTTTTCATTCTATTTTAATATAAGTCTAATTACTAGTAAATAATTAGTCATAAACAAATAATACTGATATAATGATGATAAAATAATAATAACAATAATATATAATAGTAAATGAATAATAGAAAAAATAACCTTGATAGTAATAATCGATGCTAAGTAATAATTACGAAATTTTTTTTTTTTAATTAAAGGAAATTTGAATCTAATTTAAATATTTCCTCAAAATTTCATACTTCGTTGAAATCTGAAAAGTTTACGCATAACAAAATTTATTATTTTTCACACTAACTTCATATACACACACACGCACCCACACACCCACATACACACACATATGCAGTCGCCCACACACAAACAGACAGACGGACAGACACATACGGGCAGACGGACAGACGGACACTCACACACACACATATAAATATAGATTGTCGATCGAACCTCTTCTCAGCCTTTCTTCGTTGTTGTGGCTTTCCGGGAAAGATATCTCTCTATCAGTTATCAGTGAGTCAGTTAAGGTTATCAGGAAGAAAGGAGGTGTTTTCTTTTCTCTGAAAATGATAATGTCAATTCCGGAATGAAAAAGTTAAAAGCGGAATTCCTTTCGACTGATTTAATAAAATGAATATTTTCGAATTTCTTATTGTACAAGAAAAAAATTGTTGTGTTAATGAATTCGAGAATTAATTGTTTTTCTCTTTTTTTTCTTATGCGGAAAAAAATAAGAAGATATAATTTAACGAAAGAAAAAAGAAAAATTCATGATTGTAACAGAGAATTAAATAATTTTATTTTTTTTGAGTCTAAGGTAAATTGAAGTTACGTAAAAATTAATTCAAATATATATTCATTTTAAGTTTACTATTAGTTAGATAAAAGTGAAAATTAGCGCAGTATATACTTGAAATTAATATTCGGTATGTGTTTGAAGTTAGTATTACATAAAATCACATGAAAATTATCACAAATTTATATAATTTATTGTCTCATACTGTTTTTCATCTTCTCTGTTAGCTAGTATTTACGTTAAAGGTAAAACTTATTCGCGACATGTCAAAGGTCAAGCTAGTTAGTTATACACATTGACGTCTTTTTGCTTTTTCTTCCTCTCTCTCTCTCTCTTTCTATCTATCTCTGCCCCTATCTCTCTCTCCTTTTGTCTCTTTCCCTTTCCTTCTTCCTTTTTGTGTATGGAAGAGGAAAATGTCGGACAATATCTTAATAAGAAGGACGGTGTTATTTATATCTGCTGACTATAAATTTTGTGGATGTGCATCATGACCTTGCAGACATTTCAAGCTCTTGAGCCTTGGCTCATGACCTTTTTCCGCTGTACGTATACCATCCCTTGTGATTGTAATGCATGCATGCATGGCATGTGTGTGTGTCCATGTCTGCACTAACCTGTGTTTGACCACATTCCATTGTCAAGATGGTTGTCGAGGTGTTGTTGCATTTAGCTATGTTTACTTCTCTGTGACATCATCTTTTTCTCGTATTCGTTCTGCGTGCTTTGCATGCATTTCATCGTTTGCTTTTTTGCTCCCTATTTAGTCTCGTTTTTATGTCACCTTTCTATTTCATTATGCAAATTAATTATCTAGTTTTTGCATTTTCTCTTTCTTTTTTTTTTCTGAAATGATTGGGATTACCTGATGGAATAGATGAAGTTAGAATTAGATTTGCCCGATAAATAGGTGGAGGTTGGATTGTGCTATGCTCGATTATACATGCTTGATAAATAAGGAAAGTTAGCATTAGCTTATGCCCGTGGGGTAAAGTTAGAATTGAGCAGTGCCCAGTAAGTGGGTCAGAGTTAGAATTAGATTTTGCCGTTGAGTGGAGTAGAGCTAGAATTAGGCTGCTGTGTGTTTTACTCTATGCTTTAACTTTGATGAATCTTTCCAAGATTGATATACCATTGTGAAATTCTCATCAATTTTTATTTTTTGTTAATTTTTTGGGAATTTGTTTAAGCCAAAAAAAAATTCTTCAACGAAATGTTTCTCATCGAAACATCTGTATTTAATAATTAATTTTAAACAATGTTCTAATCATGATATCATTTGTCTTTTTTTTTTTTTCAAGTCTCAATATTTCATATTTGAAATTTTAAGGTGGCTGTAAACATTTTAAATCTAATTTATATATTTGGAAATGGAACTAGGGTCAAAAAAAAAACTTGTGTAAATCGCTTATCTTGGAATTGGAATTTAGCAAAAAAAAAAAATAATGAATAGTTCATTTTTATTATTGTTATCGTTTGTTTTGTTCGGAGAGTCCAAAAAAAAAGGAAAGTTCTTTCGAACGAAAATATTTTGAAATATGTTAACCATTTCAGGCAAAACAATGGGAGAAGATAATGGACTTGTCTGTTCACCTGAAACCGTTCTTGCCTCAGCTGCCAAGGTTATTTCATAATTTCTTACCTTTTCAAATTTTACACTTGGGAAAAAAACTCATATATATAATTTAATATTTGCTGCTTATATAATGGGTTTTATTTTTTTCATTTTCGGTTCTTTTCTTTATTCCTCAAATGTAGAGGTGAAAGAAAATTCATATTATATTATATAGGCTAACTGCATAAATTTTTTTCAATTAATCTTTCAGCAAAAAAATAAAAGAATGAAAAATGAATCTCAAAGACTCTTTATGCTACGATAACCTTTTAATAATTTATTTATTGCTCTCAGATGAAATTTTAAATCAAAATTTTTTTTTTTTCTAAACTATTTTTACTTAGTGGGATAATATTACAGCACCTTAAGCGAATAAACCTTGGGAGTAACTGTTGAATGAAATTTTAACTTCAGACTTTATCGGAAGATGCGCAAGACAATTCACCACATAATTCTGCCAATGATTCTGGCCACGAGACATCATCACCCGATTCACCGCTAACACCTATTGAAGAGGGAGCTGTTTCTCCAGGTTTTTTTGTTATCTAATTCTTCAAAATTTTCTTCCTATTCGCTATGTTTGGGAATTGTAAAATCATCCAAATTTTATATGTGCCATTTAGAGAGGAAATGCAAATATCGTTCGAAACATTCCTTTTTTTTTTCGCTTTTTTTTTTGGCAGCTGGAAAAATTACAGTGTATATGACTATTGATATTAGCATAATCCAATTAAAGTTTTGAGATTTTGATTGCTTTTTGATCTCTTGTGCATTTCCTATCAAAAAAAAACAGAAGAAGCAAGAACAGCATGCTGGCAATTAGAAAAATCTTTTTCTCATATCATAATTTAGGAGTAGCGAAGTATTCATTATTAACGTGTTTCTCAAAAATAGTAAATAGCCAAATAGCTTTAGGTAGATTAGCTGCACTGCGTTTTTTTTAGTGGTAATGAGTGATAATAGAAGACATCATTAATACAAATCTATAATGTTATTCATTTGGATGGTACATGCATGAAACATTGCTCTAACTGTATAAAAAGGCAGTTTTACGATAAGATATAACTTTTTTTTAGACTCTATTCATTATTTGTACTGATATATATATATATAAATAAATATATATATATATATATAGTAGTTTTAAATATATATATATATTTAAAACTACTTATGAAAATGTATTTATTTCTGATGAGGTCGGATGAGCCGGTCGTTGTCTATCGGTTAGATGATTTGAACGGACTGAGGATATGTTATATTCTGCTATAAAATTGCATTCTGTATACAGATCATATCCGTGTGCATAATTCTGGGAAAATTCCAGCGGAAGGAAACGGGCAGGGATATGGAGTGATTGTTCTGCAATCCGAATAGTAGTCGTTTCAGTCGGCCATAGCATTAAAGCAGATATCTTATTTAAAAAAAAAATACCCTATTCGATTGTTTTATCAAATCTAATTAATCAGTTTTCATCAAAATATGCACATACTTTGATATGTTTTGCATGCATGATGTAGTATCACAGTAGAATGGAAATTTTTTACAACTTGTTTTCCAAAATTGAAAAAAAAGTATATGGAAGTGTCGTAGGATGTGTGGGAGATCATTCTAGTTTCGGTTTTGAAGTACATAACTTTTTCTCTTTAAAGAGTGATTCTTTGCTTCCAGATTCTTATAAAAATAATCAATGAAAACTTGCTATTCTGAGAAGATAAATGGAAAAAGTTCGAGGATTTTTTCGATCGAAGATCTCGAAGAAATGTTTTATTGTTTTCAGCAGCGGAAAAAACGAGTAATAGCGGTCCGGCAGTATGTTCGAGTGATGATTGTGATTCGACATTTCGTATTCGTATTATTGCACCTGGTGCGGAACCATTTGATTTACAGGTCTGAAATAATAACTTACATTATTTTTTGAAATCTGGTTGAAGTGTAGAACGATTGATCTAGTCTGATTCTGCAGTGAAATTATGAACTGAATAGATCTGTGAAACTTTGCTTCACTCTTGATTTCTGAAGGAATTTCGATTGAACTGAGATTTTTGAAAGGTAAGCAATTCGAGTATTCATTTAGTGGTTACTATAGAAATTAAAAAGTAGTACCGACATCGGCAGTAATGGATATTAAGGAAGTGAGAAAATTTTTCTTTTTTTCAGGTTAGTTCGAGTGAAATGGTGCAAGAGCTACATCAGGTGCTGTTAGAACGTGAAGCGACATGCCATCGTACGTGTTTCAGCTTGCAGTTAAATGGTGTCTCACTGGATCATTTTACTGAATTGAAAAATGTTGGTGGTCTCACAGATGGCTCAGTGTTGAAGGTTGTCGAAGGTAAGCATATATTTCTGTTTTATTATAGTGAGATCTGAATTTGTGAGAAATAATTGCAATACACATCAGTATATTAGATATCATATAACCAGCGAATATTGTATTAAATATCATTTAGCTGTTGTTCAAAGTATCAAGTATCATTTAGCAGGAGGATAATATTTTTGTCGAAATTTCATGACTTCATCATCATTCTTTCTGAAATATGTTAACGTCACTATCAGAGCACAAAAAAAAATCACTTATAACAGTAACATCTATGCGCCAGAGTTGTAGTACAAGGGTATATACTAAACATGAAAATACAGTACAAGGTAACGAAATTTGTGATAAGGAAATCAGCATTTAACACCAAATTTTTTCCTTCCTTCTTGAATTTTCAGTACGCTGTTTCTTTTTAAAGAACTGTAGATTAACTGGAATAGATTTTTAGTCCAAATGACGCATGACTGTTTTAGAACCGTATACTACCCGAGAAGCTCGAATTCATGTCCGACATGTCCGTGATCTAATTCGCAGTCTTGATATGTCTGATGCAGTCAATGGTACTGATGGTGCATCACTATCATATCTTGCTTTAATGACATTAGGAGATCGTAAAAAGAATTCGGATAGGTAACTCTTTCATTGAACAGCAAATTCCCTAAAAACCAAAAATATCGTAATGATGTTGTGTTGTTTATTAACGAACATAGTGGATAAGTAAATCCTTTTTTAATTTTAAAAGAGGGACTTACATAATAGATTAGTGAAAAAGTAAAAGTGGTATTTGTAGAAATTAAATAAATTGTGAGCATTTCATAAATTCCGAGCAAGTTATGAAACATTTTTTTCTTTCTTTTTTTTTTCTTTTTTCTAGAACCATAGAATGCTGTCCTCCTGATTATATCATGCCAGGATATAAAGAACGCCCTCTTATACCACTGTTACCAGCAATGAGAGATCCTGTGTTGGCGCTAAAGAGTTTGGCAATTTCACCATTTAATCCACCGCCGGGGCATCGGAAATTGAAGGTTTGGTCTTGGCAGACATTTTGAAACTATTTTCGGAAATGTGATTATACATGAAGCATAAGATATAAAAAGTTCAAATTTTCATCAGATTTTTCATATCGTTTATTAAATTCTATGAACTTCTATAGGGTGACGTGCTTTATTTAACGGTTGACACACGTGAAGGAAGACGTTATCACATAACTTGCTGTACAAGAGGTTTTTACGTTAATGCAACCACTGAAGCGGGCTTCCGACCAACGCCCTCACCATCACATAAAGCTATCCATCATTCATTGGTGGATTTGCTCTCATCAATCAGTATTTCTTTTAAACGGGCTATGACTTTGATTTTAAAAAAACGCTCCGAAAAGCACATTTTTGAACGACTGCCAACACCATATCAGGTATTGCTTACGTTTTTTTGGCAGTGTATTCTTCAGAAGATTCACCTACATTTTTAGAAGATAGCTGGGCGTGAGTCGTGCAGCGTATCTTTGTATTCTTTATTAACGGCTGCATATAATTTCTGTAATAAATTTTTGATGTTTCTGTGCTGGTTGAAAAAGTTCAAGATTATGTAGAAAATATTGGTCATTTCTTTCAGGGTTATTCTGATTTTATAATCCACAGTTGCTTTTACAGGTAAATTCATGGGTAGCACCCATTTTTGAGCAAACAGAAGATGGAATTCGTGCAGAGGACTGTACACAGCCGCATAAAATTGGTCTTGAGGATCATATTCCTGGACAAATTCGTGACTGGAACGAGGAGCTGCAAACCACGCATGAATTACCGCGGGAGACGCTTGGTGAACGACTTGTCCGAGAAAGAGCTATCTTTAAAATTCACAGCGACTTTGTTTCTGCGGCAGTTAAAGTGATTATTTTATATCTTGAACATCAGTAGCAAGAAAATGTTTGTTAAAGTAGTTCAGAGGATTTTGAAATGTTCTGTTTCTTTTTCATATCTCTTCTTCCTTTCAAGAATTCCATGCCTAGCGGTTTAATCGCTATTTGGAACGGAAGGAGTGAGTGATGGTATTTTGGTCTTTAGTTAGAATGGTAAGGAGGATAAAACGAAACAGTAATTTAGTTGTTTCAGTTCACATACTAAATTCAAAAATAAAAAAAGAAAAAGGATTGCTTACTTTCTAAATTACGATGTAATTGTTTTTCTGGGAGCGATGGCAGTTATTGATGGAAATGTGGTGGCAATAAATCCAGCAGATGAACCACGAACACATATGTATATATGGAATAACATATTTTTTTCGCTTGGATTCGATGTTAAAGATCATTATAAGGTTAAACTTTTCATAAATAAGTCCATGTTTAAGCCCATTATGTTTTAGTTCGTCACTTTTTTGTTTATCTCAAAAATTTATACATTTAATTTGAGGATTCTCGGATTTTTTATAGTCCCTGTAAGATCTTTGAACACATTTGAGCAGTCTGGCATGTTCAAATACTGTTTATGCTGTTGGAACAGCTATGCTAATTCAAAGTTATTTGATAGGTTAAAAAATTTAAATTCGGATGTTCTGAAAGGTAAATTCCCTTTAAAACTCTGACGATGGCATTTCAGGAATTGGGCGGCGATGCAGCTGCGCATGCAGCGACATCTAATGATCTGCAGGGAGTACGAGCTTATGCGCAACTTGATAATCCCAAGCTTTTTACTTTGGGCATGGTCATTGTTGATTACAAGGGATACCGGTAAATATATCTCGTTTTTTTTTTTTTTGAGATTATCACAGATATTCATAAGCTTATAAAAGGGTGCAGTCTTAGGATAGGGCCTCGTTTTAGAATTTAGGGTTATCGAGAGATCTTCATGACAATCTTTTGTTGAATAATTCTTTAAATTATACCTCTCTGTCGCTCTTATGATTAATTTACTTCTTGTAAATTTATGTTTCATTTGGTAGCATATAGGAGAAAGACATTACAGAGTGACTGCGCAATCGATAATACCAGGGATTTTAGAACGGGAACAAGAACAAAGTGTTGTTTATGGCTCAGTTGATTTTGGGAAAACAGTTGTTAGCTCTGAGGTGATTTTTCCTTTCACTTGGTTTTAACTTTTCATTCTTAATTTACTTCTACTAGTAGTACAGTTTTATTGAATCTTCAAAAAACTTCCTAGATTTGAATGATTTTGCTTCTCCTTTTTTCCAAGGATTATCACGATTTGTTATCGAGACCGGCGGAGCAGTTGAAAATTTTACCTCATGAAGTTTATAGTGGCAAGGATGATGGAAGGATTATTAAACTTTGTTCGTCTTTTGAAACTAAGGTATTTCTAACTTTCCACTTTTCAACTTCGCTGAGTATATCAGCTGTTAATGCGCAGTGCTTTTTTTTTTTCTTTTTTCATTTTTTTTTTTTTTTTTTTTCGTTTGCTGACTTTTTTTGGAACTTTTATCCATTTTTGCATTTTGTGGGTCAATGCTGCTGTGTTCCTTTCCAGCAGCATCAGAGAAGGAATTTTCATACAAAGAAGTAGCGTATTATTAGAAATAAAATAATTTCTATAGTTGAAATATTACGTTCTTAGAATACCGCTGAAATAATAGAAAGTACGTAATGTTTGAACAGAATAAATGCGTATTTCTGTAGATTTATAAGAGCTGCTTCTTCATCACATCTGCTTGAAGTATAATATATCATTTCTTAAGATTGAATATGATCGGAACGTAGAAAAGCTACAATCATGTTTTTATATTGCGGGTTGTGCGTTTTTTTTTTTTTTTTTTTTTTTTTTTTTTGACAGTTATTGCTGAAATAAACTGATAGAATGCTACAAAAGAGCACTGGCATTATTCTTTAATTAATCGCCTACTGTTTTCAGGGTATTGTTGGGAATGACTCGCGACATTATATTTTAGATCTATTGAGAACTTTTCCACCAGATGTAAATTATCTTGAAGGTGCTGAAGTAACAGATATTTGTAAAGCAAATGGTTTTCCACGTGTGTTTCCTCATAAACTTGCTTCATTGAGGCAAGAACTAGTTGAAGCATTCGTCGAGTTTGTTTTTTTTTTTCTCGATATTTGCTTATTTTTTATTATTTCATCCTTACTACCTTTTTGCATTTATTCCAAAATCTTAAATTCTTAACTTTTGGCATTTTGGGTGGTGAGCAAAATCCTTGCGGTATGTTTAGATAACCGTTATTCGATGGAGAAGTTTCAGCGTAATGTGCCCAGACACGTTAAATTTTTGAAGCATATATGGCAAAGGTGATTTTTCCCCCTTGAAGGTATCGTTATTTGATGTTTATTCGTATAGCTGCATATCATGTGCAGCAAACTAAACTAGGATTGTTAGCGGAAAACGATGATAACGCGGAAGAAATGAAGCAAAAAGATGTTGTAAAAATGGACGAATTGCCTGAGGCCGCAGAAGATGATGCGATTTTGAGTCAAATTAAGGTTTACATTTTATATATTCAAAAAATTCACAAGGGCAACTTTTCTTCGCCGTGAATAGGCAGTTTTGTAATCCAATCATCTTTTTTTTCTATATCTGAAAGTGTTTCTGCAATTATCTTTATGGGTATTTAATTTCGTTATGCTTTTATAATAGTTTAAAACATCCGAACTAGCTCTTTTCTTTTTTGACTTATTAATCAAAGTCATTTCTATTTCGCAGGATGAAATAATTTCCAATATGAAAATCGATAAGATGCCATTATTGGAAACTGAAATAGCAAAGAAAATTGTAGAAGAAGCTATTGATGGTATTGAGAAGAAAGATGACAGTTTGGATAAAGAAATTTCTGAAGAGGTAAATGGTCTGATGTGATCTTATAACAATTATTTTCATTGCATTATGAGGTTTAAAATGATTTTTTTTACGAAAGGTTTCAAATAATTTCTGGGTCTTGGAATCATAAAAATTTCGAGTTCCCTGTTTCAAAAATCGCTTACTGCTTTGTTGAAGATAATGGCAAAAGCAGCAAAAGCAGTAGGATCAATTCGTACGGATGCATTTGATATTAGATTTAATCCTGATTGTTATTGTTCAACAGTGCATCATGCCGAGAAGGAAGATATCTCAAAACAACGACGTTTGGTAGCTGAAGCAGCTGAATTTTTGCTTGTGCAGGTATGTCTTATATTAAGTGCTTATGGTTTGTTGAATTTTTAATATGCAAGTATTTGATGACGATAAAGTTTATTTGCAAATAGAATTAATGATATAGCATTGAGTGGCCTGATATGGTGGATTGACATAGAAAACTTAAAGTACATTTGGAAAATAAATGTAGCTAAGCATTAAATTGATGTAAAGCAATTCTCTTCATTTTTCAAGCTACGTGTTCCTATAGTGTTATATCATTTGGCAAATTTTGTTCATGACTATTTAGCAATTGCCGAATTTTGTTCGTGACTGTTTGCAACGTACAATAATGCCGCTGGATGGTGCATCACTTAGCGATTCTTTGCATTCACGTGGTATTAATATCCGATATTTGGGTAGATTAACGAAATATATTCAAAATGTCAAGCAACTAACTTATCTTAAGGTAAGTAATCAATTTATTCATTTTGCTTATTGTGATGAATATTCTTCATTTTGAATGGTCGATCCGCTATCCTCCATTCATTCATTTAGCACATCAAATAAAAATTATGTCTGTATGTGTGTGTGTGTTTTTTTACATTAAGTAATGTTGAATACTAATATTATTATCATATTAAGAAAGCTTTTTACTTTAAGCTCAAGAATTTTTTATCGTTTTCATTTGTCGCGCTCAATTTGTGATCATAATTATCTCAAATATTGAATTCTGGTGAGTAATTCTGAAATTAAGTTAATTAATTAAGAATAAATTTCAGCTGATTTGTATAACTGAACTGTTGTGTCGATGTGCTAAACACATTTTTCGCGGTTATTTGCAACCTGTGCCATCAGTACATATAGCAGCTGCAGTATCACATTTCCTTAATTGTCTACTTTGCGTATCAACTGAGTCTCTAACACTCTCTAATGAAGAGGTTAGACTTTTTGCTTGTTCTATACAACTTTTCTTTGAAAATTGTGAAGTTTTAAGAATTTCATTAAGCTTAGTTTAGTTGTGTAAAAGTAAGGATTTGCTTATTGATACATTCTGATGTAACCACAGAATTTAATTAATTTTTTTTTTTTTTTTTTTAAGAAAAAGCATCAGAAATGTTGTTGAAACTAAATTTAGGTGCATATGTATGTATTATTTTCAGCTGTCAATGTCAATAAATGGTGTTAGGAAGTCACGCTCATCAAAACGTCGCAAACAGATCAACAGTGGTGGTAAAGAAAATGATAACTGGGCCCAAATGTCATCACATACGCTTTGGCAGCGAATCAAATCAGAGTCGGATTTTTATTATGCGTTTACAATTGATGGGGAAAATGTAGATGCATATTTATACACAATTGGAATTCAAAAGACTTCGCTTCTACGCCGTTTTGCACAAATAACTGGTGTTCAGGTATCTTTTACATTAATAATTGTCTTATAAAGAAAATGATGGTTGGGTTGATTGGAATATTTAATTGGTCTGACTAATTTATGGAAAATTCGTATTTTTTTTGTTGTTCAGAAAGTGCGAACTGATACAAACAATTTATTCGACATGTTATTTATGATTTAATCAGAAAAGCAGTAATACTCTATGAAATTATTCATAATTTTATCTTTCCTCTCTTCTTTTTTATGCCATATCAGGAAGACAGTTATGACTGACACAAAATTTCACTTTGATCTGGATTTTAAAAATTTTTGGCTGGATATTGTTTGTATTTTCAGATGCTTATGCGGGATTACAACTTAGAAGCAACTAAAAAATCTCAATTATTTGTTGAGGATGATATTCAAAATTTGTTTTGTATATCTAAACACGTTGATCCAAAAGCTGTAGATGCTCATAGTTTATTCCTTTCTGGACAAGCTAAAGTGCAGCAAGGTATGTTGTTAGCTGTTATTTGTGAAAATTTAATTAGTTGCTGAGATATTTATTGGTTAAATTCATCGGTAATATTCGCTTGATTTATTAACAGCTAAGAGTTCCAGACTAATTTGAACAGTAGCACATGTTTTGGAAATCCAAGACTTGGTAGAATACACCCGACAATATCTGTTTATGTAGTTTAGGAGGATGAATCGGTAATTTATGGGAGATCGAATAAATTACAATTAAGGAATAGAGAATACATATTAGGTTGTATACCTTACATTTTAATATTTCTATATTCCTTAATGTAAAAAAATTTGCAAAATATTTTCGAAAGACAGAATAAGGAAATGATTAAGTCTTTCTGCTGTTCATGCTGTTTATTACTTGTGCTTCGTTGTATTTTCTCTTCTCTATTTTTGTTTACAATAAATCTTAGTGTGATGGAATTGTTTATTTTTTATTACTGTATCTATTTTCAGGTCAGTTACGTGCTGGGTTTGATTTAGTATTAGAATCTCTTAATTTGATGAATAGCGTATACGGTGCGGTCCATTCTGATATGGCACAGTGTATGCGTTTACTTGCCCGTCTTTCATATATTCTTGGTGATGCAGCTGAAGCATTATCACAACAACATAAAGCAACATTGATGAGTGAACGCTGTAATGGTTTGGATAGTGCCAATACAATTATCGAATATGTTAGTTATTTGTTTTTTATTAGATTTTTCTATTAATCTTTCCTTATTAGATTATGAGAAATTCTGAGTTATCGAAATAGTAGAATAATTTTTATCCAGAATAATAATTAGGGATATCCCGGCAAAAAATTGCCGTATAGATGAAATATTGAAAATTAGCTGTCTAAAATCATTTTTTTTTTTTTTGTCCCTTTTTGCTCCTAATTCTACAACAGTTTATAAAGCAAAAAAACACTGCTGGAAGATTCTTAGGCCACATTTGTTAGACTACAGACTTATTGGAAAATTATTTATCTTTTTTTTTATGCATTCTGTTCTTTGATGGAAAGTACTGGTTTCGTCTCTAATGCTTGGTATTTGAGTATTTTGTATATGATTCAGCCTAGGTCAGTGTTAAGATTTTCACTCAAGATATTACACTCCAGTTACATCTGATCTACAAATGCAATTTAGTAAATTCCTTCCACAATAATTTATTACAATAATAATGTGTAGATGGGATTTTGTATCTGTCAAGTAAATTTTATAATTTTGATGTTTTCGTTGAAGATGTTAAATTTTTAGTTAAATCTCGCTCATTTCTCATTTGCAAATCTTCACATTTCTGCAGCACTGAAGTTACTTTATCGAGCTCGTTATTTATTATTGCTTATTCATGGTGCGTTTCTTTCTTATTTAATTTTGATTGATTGGACATTTTTTTGGCTTCATACCGTTCGAATCAGTGTTTACTTTCATTTATTCTTAAGCCATTACCGAATACCAACCCGTGCATGTATGAGTAAAGGAGTATAAAGTAAAATTAGTGCAATGGGAAGAAATAAGACTGCGAAATTTTTTTTGAAGCTGTAGATCTACAATTTTGTATTAATGGATTTACCATGTTTTATTTCCGTTCGGTTTGTTTTTGAAAAACAGATCTTAAAATTACTGGTGGTATGATTCGTTAAAGGGGAAAATCATCCGTTTATGGCAGAAATAGACGGTAATATTGGTGTAATATTGTATGCTGTGCAAGAATTCGATGATGCATTAAAGTTTCTTCAAAATGCACTAAAACTGCACCAAACATACTTGGAACCGCAAGCTCTGAAGATAGCACTCATTTATCATTTGATGGCAAGGACTTATTCCTGCCGTGGAGATTTCCGCACTGCCCTACAGATGGAAAAGGTATGACTGGTGAAAAGAAATCGAAATGATTTACCCCTCTTCTTTTTGGTATAATTCAGAATTTTAACAATATTATGAGTCGATGGTTCATTCCTCCCTGAATTTCATTAGCACTTTTCAAGAAATCCTAGAAGCAAAGCGTTGAACTGCTGAGGAATTCAGGTAGCTAATTTTGGTTCTCCTTTTCTTCTTTTTTTTTGAAGTGATTGCCGAGTTCAAGTCCAAAAATCCAAATTGGATTTTATTTACTTGAAAAAAAGGATGGGTGAACCACAAAGCTAAATTATTTTGGATAACGAAGAATTTTTAAAAATACTGAAGAATGGAAGATTTTAGGAAACATTTACAATTTACTCAAAAACCTTTGGTAATGATCATGAAAAGACGAAGGAAAGCAGTGATTGTTTGAGACATCTAACACAACAGGCTGTAACTTTCCAAAAACGTATCAATGAAGCTAATCGACAAGGTTCCAACAATATTGGGCATCTTCTTCCTGTTGAGGTTTGTTTGAATTTTTTTGAACTTTCGCTAAATTTTTTTTCCAAGGCAGAATGAATTAATTGTTTATTAGACTTCCGATTACTGGATTTAACTTGAATCTTAGCATCAAAAGTTTAATACATCATAACCGTTAAAGTTTACTATGGAGCACCATACGTCTGATTGGTTTGGAATGAAAATGACTTGGATCTGAATTGAATTTCAGGTTCATCGACCATCACTGCATAGCGTGTTGGAAATATTGAATATTTTAAATGGAATAATATTTATACAGCTGAAGGGTGTTTCAACATCTTTGGAGGGCGATGAAAGAAGTGATAAGTTGGACAATAATAGTAACAATAATGATGATAAGTCACTGGAGGATGTGGCAAGTAACCTGGAAAAAAATGTAAACGAAGATGAAATAATTACAGATCCGCTGCAGTCACAGATGGAGAATACTAGTTCAGTTATCAGTAGTAATGATATCACACAAGCTATGCAGGAAGTTGCTTTAGATTAAAATTTTTTTAAGGAAACAGGGAAGGCTTCTCGAGAATTCCTTGTTCTTTTTTTTCTTTGAGGAAGTGAAAAAAAATGATTCTGATGTTAAAGGTATAAATATCTGTTTAAGAAGGATTTGTTTTGCAAATTTTAAAACATGCTAAAATATAATAACCGAGTAGTAGTAATTTATTTAAAATTACGTAAATTATTGGAATACCAATGTTCTATTTGTGTTTTTTTTCTTTTTGATAATACAATTCGAGTAACAATGAAATGTATTCGTTACCTGTTTTGATCCTATTCAGATCGAATACTGCTCATCGTTTGTTTTTTAAGTGCTCTTATTGCCAGTAGTTTTTCCATTGAATTTTCTATATTTATAGAAATATTCATCCCTGCTGTTCATGCTCACGTTCTTTGTTTTATTTTTTTTTTTATTTGATTTATTTTTTTACATTAGTTTCTTTATTTGTGAAGTAGTGTTTTATTTGTGAGAAATTTAAAAATATTTGAATGGTAGCCTAAGATTTATAGTGTGTTGTTTGTTACTGCTACTGAATGAAAATTTTTAGAGACTTTTTTTTTCCGGAAATTTCAGAAAATTGATTTATAGTTACATCAAGATTCATAAAAATTATAATTAGTGGTTTTTTCTTCTAATTAATGAATTTATTATTGATGATGTAGTGTTAATGTTGCAATATACAAACTTTATTATCTTATCTGTTTGAAACACTTCGTAAATTACATTTTCTTTACAAATGTTGCATGTTAGCTGTTTGCAGAAAAGAAATGGAGAGAGAGGGAGAGAGAGGGGATGAGAGGGGTATGAGAGAGAAAGGAAAGGAAGACGTTAGTTCAAACTTTAGCTAGTGAATGGATACTACGTTATTAACGGATGACAAAGTGATGCGTGATACGAAATATGTTCGAGATTTAAGCAATTTACCGTTTTTTCTTTTTATTTTTGCATTAAACTTAAACAAGAAAAAAAGCTTCCTCCCTTGTTTGTGAAATCTTAATTTCTTTCTGTTTTACACTGTTTGTTAGTAATTTTATCATTAATATATTTTATGACGCATCTTGCTCGTTTCAGATGTGTTTATAACTGGTTTTTGTATGGTGTGACCGTTATTTCTTTGTTCCTTAGAATATTTATTTGAAATTAATTAGGAAGCATCAATTTTGGTACAACAATTTATAATTCTTATTTTTCATGATATGCAATATCTATTCGAAATGAATTGATGCATCCCTAATTGAGGAAATATAAATCATGTCTCGTTTCATTTTTCTTTCCTTTTCATTTCAAATTTAAATATGGTTGTTATTATAAGTTGTATCAGCTATATCTACCATACAGCTGTCATTCGTAGTAATTAATAGATTGTTACAGGCGGTACAACAAAAGTTATGCTGTAACTGATCAGTTTATTTTTGATTCTCGACAGTTAAGCACGGGATGACCATTCTAAAAGAATTGGAAGTCTTTTAATTTAGAAAACTTTCAAAACTTCTAATCTTTGGTTGCAATAATTTAGTTGCTGAAGAGGGGGGCAAGCCAACTAATTAAGAATATCCAAAACATTTAATTGTAGATTTTTTCTTTTTTTTTTTGTTTCTCAGGAAAGCCATTTTGTGCTCGTATTTTGTTAATCTTTTTCTGTTGTGGTGTTTTTTTTTTGAACCGTTAAAATTTCAAGTAACGGGTTTTTTACCTTTTTGTTCCTGCATGTTGTTTTTTTTCTCTTTTTTTTTCATAGTAACCAAATCAAAGCCTTATTTTTTCAGTGTATGAATGGATGTGTGTGGTGTGTTTATGTGTGGTGCGTGTGTGTCCATGTTTATGTGGAAAATTCCACAGAAATACACGGTAACCGTATGCACGGATGCTCGGTAAATAACGGAATGGAATTTAAATCAAACAGTGGCATTAAGATTTCTTGAATGATGTTCAGTTAGTTAATCATTTGAAATATTGAAACCCAATATAAATTAAGGAGATTCCATCTTCGTTATGTGACAATCGGAATAGTTTCGCAATTCATTCATGGAAAGTATTATCGCATCCTTTCTCACCGATTTCTTGATCATACATTGAAAGCAGTAAATTCAATTATCTAAAATGACCGAAACAAATCCTTAAAACTTTATTTACAATGGGTAATTGATTACTCACTAAGTTTTGAAGAGATATGGAGTATTTACGAAAAATTACTTCAACAAAACAGTTGAGGACGGACTACTCAATTTCTCTAGTCTCTAAAATTTCTTTTTTATTCCATTCGGTAATAAACATAAAACACTCAGTACTCTGCAACAATAAACATCCCAGATCAAACTGTTATTCCAAACAAAGCAAAGCAACAACTATTTTAAAAAAAGTTACTTTTTTTTTTTTTGAAATTCTTTTAACCAGAACTGTTGCTCCGATTTACTACCATAAATTATTATTTAAAATATTGCAAATGTTTCCCAACTAGCAATACCATTTGGTGGTGTGGATGATTACGAAATATCAGTCAAGTGAACAAACGATGATGATATTTATCACATGCATAATAATGAGGTCGTTCAACTAGTTCCTTTTAACAATCCTGCTACCCTTTTTCCTCAAGTATTTCGCTTAATCTAATCCAAAATTGATATTAGGAAAGTTTAACATGGTATGGATGGATCGCGATAATTTAACCGGAAGAAGTGGCACTGGTGAAGATAAACGAAAGTGAAAACAAAAAGTATTTAACGGGAATTAATGAAAATGAAAAATGGTTCTGAGAGCGGAGGAAGCAAGCAAGACAAGCTTATTATAAATAATGCTGCAGATGAGTTTTTGAGCGGGGAATAATTTTATAACAGCAGTAGTTTTATTTTCTAGAAACCAAAAGGAAAGTTCTGCAACATGATTGAAAACGAAGTACAGGTTAGAAGTTAGGGTTGGCCTAGAGGAAACAAACTAATTAGAAGAATGATATTCAGAGCATGTTCAATATATATGTTTTTTTTTTTTTTTGACCTTATCCCAACTTCTGAGCAAAGCGGGAAGCGGGAATGAAATCTTTTAGTTTCAGCACCTAAGACAATGAAAACCTAATCAATCAAGTAAAACAATTTTTGACCAAAGGAGTGATAAAACTCCAAAACTGCCTCACTTAATAGAAACTTTTGACCACATTATTTATCCGAACTGAGCGAAAAAACCATTACAAAAGGATGTGGGAAAAAATCATATGTTACGAAAATTTTTCCATCATATGTCATAAAATCCTAGGTTTTTAAAACCAAAGGATAGACTAGATAAGCCAATTATCATAATAACAAACACTAAATTTTATTAGTGTCTATTCCATTGCTTCTCACTGAGATTTTTTCATTTTTTGTCTTTTTCTTACTGCATCAGCGTAATCGTCATTGGGTGACAGGCTACGTTGTGACAGTGATAAATTCGACAGTCGAACAAATGCTGATTCCATGAAAGAGAGGGCCTAAATTTTTGTATAAGCACGTTCAGTTTCAGTTCTCTATCAACATATTTCTATCAATATAGGAAAATATCCTCATAAAAACTAAGGAGTAATAAAATTCCAAAACTGCTTTAGTTGATAGGAACTTTCGACCCTACTACTCACCCGAACTGATCGAAAAAAGTCTAAAATTTTAAACTTAATCGATTTTTCCAACTGAAATATCTCGTTCATAAATTTCATTCACTTTTAAGACATTCACACTACATCATAATAAAAAGTAGAGAAGGAAACAGACCTTTTGATGGTTGAAAAATAGATATGAAATAAGAAAAAAAAATGGAAGCGCAAAATAGCTACCACCAGATATTTCCACTTCAGCTTTTCGCTGAAAACTTGTAAAGTTAGGAAAAAAGTCAAGTATCAAGAAAAGAGGATGAAAGTGGAGGTTTTAATGAAGGACACACAAAATCTTTATTTATTTATTTTTTTTTTAAATAATTTACCAGGATAAATGTCATAATCAAGCATCATAATATGAAAACGATTACTTTCCAAAAGAGAGGCACTTCTATGACCTTTACGACCGATGGGAGAAGGAATAACAGATTACGTGTGAGTAGCGTCGAATGATATATTTACTTTTTTTTTTATTTCTATGAAGTACTTCGTAGTTAATGAATGAACATGTCACAAAAATTAAAAAAGAAAAAAAAAACCTGTTAAAGAAGTGATATGTGCTAAACAAACGCAGTAGCTAACCTGTGGAAGTACAGTTAACGAGACGACTTTAAACGTCTCATTCGCAGTGAAGAAAACTTCGGCAGAATCTAATTTTTGATTGCCTGCACCATAAACTGTTTCAAATCGAACTGAATATACCTTCAGAAATTTTTAACACATGAAACAAATACAATGTATTTCAAACAGCTTGAAAAGTCAATAAAGCATAAACATATCCAGTCGTTTAATAACTCTTTTAGTAATACAATTCATGTCTATAATCAAAATCAGGAATCATTTGTTTCATGCCCAAAGACTTTTTAAGTATGCATAATAATAGCGTCGGCTAGATGCTTACTTGGCATCTCATATTAAATTCAAAAGGAATAAAAAAATGAAAAAAAAAAAAACTTACGATATTATCCACTGCAGGAATATCGAAATAAAATAAAGTAGATGGTGCCGTGACAGTTACTTGCTGCACCAAATTACCACTTTTGTAAAGACCGATTTTATATTGCGGTGGTGAATTCATATTAACAAATATTACTTCACCAGCTATATCTACTCGTTCGGGAACATGTATCAACACGAAATCAATGTCCCTGACATCTTCAGCACTCACCTAGGAATTGAAAAGTTAACAACAAAACGACCACTCCATGTTGACAAATGATCAAGTTAAGTAAAATGATAATATTGTATAAATAAGCAATTTAGAAGAAAATGAACTGGAATGACAAACAAATAGTAGAGATGCATATAAGAGTCTTTAGATTAAAACAAAAGTTATCTTCCACAGCGTAATGATGCATTAGCTTTTCTTCCCTTTCCTCTAAAAGGCAGTCCCCAGTTTTTTAACCGATCACTTCAAAACATACCATAATATTATAATGCGATGGATATGACTGCACCCGTTGACCACTTGGCGTTTTTAACACTAATCGATAGACACATTTTGGACGAAGACCACGAATCCGATATTCACCACTTTCGTTCGTTGTATCTTCCTCTTGCAACTGATTACATTGTTCTGATACTGCTTCAACAACCATTGTTGGCACTGGTTGACCAGCTGGATATGAGATTTTGCCGAAAACACTATAAGCTCCAGTTTCTTTTTTTCCTTTTTCTTTTATTTAACGATTTAAAAAATATTCAAAAGCATCTTCTAAAAAGATAAGAAAACTTAAGTCATATGTAGAAGTTGAAGCAAACATTAAAAAACAACATTATGATAAATAATTTACTAATAATGTCCAAAACACTTACAGAAAAAGGGCACATAAGAATAAAATGAATTATTATTAATATTATTATATTTAATGTTAAAACTCTAACGTCAGTATTTTCAGTATTTACCTATATGCAAATCGATGTCCTTCCAAGCTTACTGTTTGAAATTCACCTTCTTCGACAGTTACTGTCAATGATTTGGGCTCAAATTTATACTCTTGCAGTATAGGACGAAGAAAATATTGTCCAGGTCGCTGGAAATAAATTTTAAATAGTTCAGTGGAATTTGAAAATAATTAAGCAGTGCTTTATAGTATTTGACTTCAAATTCAATTTCAAGATTTTACAGTCTTTGATCCTTCCTTTCCACTTTGAAAAACAGACGCAAAGAGACACGCTCTGTCTAAATATAAGAAATATAAGAACATAAGAAATCTAACAGAATGTTTTAGGCTCTAAAAAAGGAATACTAAACAAAACTCCAGCACATATTAGACCAAAAACCTCACTTTGAATACATCTTGAAGACTTAAAGTTCGCCATTATTCACATCGTTCAAATATGAAACTTTTCCATATGATATAATGTAAAGAAAACTGAGGAACTCACTAAGCCAATAAAGATGATTTTTCCAGTGTCGTCGATAAAACTATTAGAACGATAATTTTCAACACCGCTAAGAGAAATAAGTACACCAGGAAGAGGTTTACCAGTTCCAGCATCAGTGGAAATAATGATCAACTGGGACAACTTAATAGCATTTAATACCCCTAGTTTTCCCGTTTTCTCAAATTTATATCCACTTTTCTCAGCAATTAGATCGAAATCCTCGACACTTCGCACTGGACCCATTCTAAAAGAAAACTCGGGACGTTACTCGATTTTTCTTGCAGTTAAAGAAATCTTTTTATACCTTCTGTTAAATGCAAATTTGAATCATTCAGACTATTACTTCAACAAATCAATAATTAAAAGCTAAGAAGACTCGAAAAATTCCGACATACATCAAAAATTTGTGATAAAATTACCTGAACTTGCCGTTAGCGTCGGTTATCGATTCAAAGACAACATTTGGATCAGTTTTATGCGGTGAACGAATGTTTACGCCTTGAACTGCCGGTACCACTTGCCCTTCTAAAAAGATACCTTTATCCCCCTTGAAGACTACTTCCTCCGAATGACATTCACCTGAAAAAGCAAACATCGGACGCTTTCTATTACGAATAACATATATTACTGAAATAAACAAGCAGAAAGATTTTGTCCATTAAAAAAGCTTACCATTAAAGTAGAAAATATGAGAAGTTGGGTTGAAAAGGTAAGTTTTCGATTGAGGAACAAGTGTGACAGATGCACCACCATCCAATGTTGATAAATAAAAAGTGAAAATTAGCTTTCCTCCAGTAGAAGAAGTCACCTAAATCAGATGACTGCAATATAAAACTCCGAAAAAAAAAGCATAAAAGCTTTAATCATTTAAGTAAAACAAATAAATTCAAGCCATCGATGTCCATAGTGCCATGCAAATGAAAAGTTCGCATGCGTTTTTACAATCTACAGCTATAAAATAACTGTAAATATTTTATGCATCATGAAAACAATGAATACTTGCTTATCTTCAATCACACACTAATTCTCTTGATGAATCAGTCAGCTTGCCCAATCTACATATAATAGGATTTTTCCTATGAGTTGAGAAACTGTTGCCAATATTATTATAATTAAATGAAACGATTCGATCTGATGCCATTTTTTTCCCCTTTTTTAAAAGAATCTTTCCAGTCATAAAAGAGATTACAGCAGTACCGGAATCATCTGTTCGTCAGTATTAGACTTGACAGACAAAGCAAAATCTTCAGGTTCATTCGCTAAATGATCCAATTCAATCGATGCAGAAACTAGAAATTTTGAAGCAGAGGCAACAAGTGGATAATCCTGTGGGATGTGAATTTCATATGACTGTCTATCGAACTTATGACAAGCATCAAATTTCACGGTATATATACCAGCCGAAGGAATGCAAAAGGAAAACTGTCCAGCAGGTATATCAAGTGAACCACTGACTTGAGGCTGCTTTAACATACTCCACTTCTGGAATGAATGAATGGGTAGATTTGAAACATAATGACAAGTACACAGTTTTTGCAATAAAACACAAGAATAAGGATGAAAGACCATCACTATAAAGTGAATTTCATGCTAAAGTTAAAATAAAGATTCAATTTTCATAATGTAAACAAGACCCCTTTAGCTGGATGTGTCAATTGAGTTGTAGTTCGATATCCTATTTGACGAAATATCAGGTTATTCAAATCAGCATGTTCAATGACAATATCTAATTCAGTTTTCTCCCAGCAGAATTGGCCATTATCCACTATTTTCACTGTAAATACAGTTTAAAATACTATCATTCTCAACATAACATAGACCCTCACTTTATGTAACTTCCAAAGCTCGTGTAGTTATTTAAAAAGTTTTTCTGAATATTTCCGCCATCAAATTCCACTTACATTTATAGGAATCGGGTGCTATTTGATGAAAAATAAACTGATCACTGCCTTCAAGGCTTTTTATCAATACTTCATGTTTCCATAGCTCGATCTTCAACTTACCACAGCTATCTGAATCGTTTGACTGTTTTATTGTTTATAAAAGAAAAAGAAAACGAAAATGTTAAAATAAACCTTTAGAAAAAAAAACCTCGATTATTTTTGAAATAAAGTATTGAAAAAAAGACAATGGAGGCAAACCTATACAGATTACACTGACATTCACATCGGTTTTAAACTGATTAAATACAACATCGAGAGCAGGTCCCTTCGATAAATTGATTTCACGTCTTTTTGGAGTTATTACTACACCGTTCCCGGATGAAACCTGAAATCTCTACATAGGACAACGGAAAAAAAAAGAACTTTACGAAGCACTAGAGCTAGACAACTTTGAATAAACATTTAAATGCTGTTATTTATCTCTTTTCGTTGTAACTACAGGTAATAATCACATATTGCATATCGAATCTAAACCAAGATAGTTCTTCCCACTATTAAATATTTATATAATCGAGTAAGCCTGCCTAAACCATCAGGAATCTAAAACTGAATTATTTGGATCCTCGACACCATCCATCCCAACACCATGCACTTTTCGGCAATGAGGGCCCCATTTGCTATACAGTTGTGCCTAACACCTGCAGCCATAATCATGAGAATTATAAAACTGACCATATCTAATCTATAATTTAAGAATTTCAAAAAGAAAAAAAGAAAAAAGAAAAATACAAGCAAAAACGATAACGCACCGAGACCATATATCTACCAACTGGCTGCAAACTGCACATTTTCCCATCACCCTTCGTACTCATTGATTTTACAGCTCTCGTTTGCTGATTCGTAAATATTATCAACATTTCATGGCTGATACTTTCTTCCACGTTTACCGTGACACATACTTCCACACTAGAAAGATGATTACTGAAGGAAAACCCCACCTATCATCACCTTCACGAATGACAATTTTGGATTACGAACCATAAAATGTATCATTTACATATCAATAATAAAACATGTTAGATCAAAAATTCCTATTCAGTTATACCACCTTAAGTATATGGAAAAGTAAAGTCGCCAGAGGCTCAATCAAATTTAAATCACATTTCAAAAACATACTTTGAGAATTTCATACCTTTCTGCGACAATATCTGGAATTTCAGCCTTCTTTGCGCTTAACTTCACGCTCACTGTATTGAAGGCGAGATGATCCTTACTGGCAGTTATAGTATATTGTTCATCTTGTAATCCATCAAGTGTATACCTGAAGACATGAAGGAATAACAGAAATAAGCTAAGGAAAATCTTGCAATAGCAGCATAAACGGAACAGAAGATATCCTAAAATTTCAAATGGCCATAACGCCAAATTCTTTTAACCTTTTAAACACCACCGATAAATTTTCTGATTAGTTGAAAGTTACCATCCACTTGCATCGGTTTTTCCTTTCATTTCACCATTTACGTAAATAACTGCATCGGTGACCGGCTGTCCAGAGAGTAGTACTTGACCTTTGCTGATGAATCCGAATGTGTTGAAAATAACCTTAAAATCTCATTACTGATCAGGCACTAAGAACAAGAGGAATTCATGAATTTCCGATGTGTATATTCGAGAGATAACAAAACTGAATGTATAATCAATTAGAAATATTAGAATGAATTTAGGCTTTGAATTGCAAACAATACATTCAGCCATCCACTCATAAAATACTCATATATTGGTTTTGAAACAATACTTAACCATTTAGTAGAACTGCCGCAATTCCACTTCGCAACATAAAAAAGATTCATACAATAATACAACTGACTGACAAAATTGAAAGAGAAGACCTTCTCTGCAGATGATCCCATAATTACTTCATTGACTTCTGGCAAGAAACTAAAATGGACTTTATCGGTGGAAAGCGATGGTTGAATTGTATAAAGTCCTGGTGGAAGGCACGGGAATCGAGCTACACCTTGGCTATCTGTTCTTTTCTCACAAACAAGCCTTCCTCTAGGCTTCTTTTCTTCTCTTACTACTACCCCAGATAATTTTTCGTCACAATATGGCAGCTGAAAAATAGCAATGAAATTAAATCATCTTCGTACTACAAACATTTTTCATGGTTACCAGGAATATAGAAGTAAAAGTAAAGTATCATTACGAAAAAAAGATATACATCAAAAGAGATATAAAATACACAAACACTCAATAGAAATATTACAAAAAATTTAATCGTTGACCAAGTTGTATACAATACAACAGAATGTTTCACAGAAGTAACTTGCCTTCATATCAGTTTTCGAATATAGCGCCACAGAAACCCCGGCCATCTGATGTTTTTTAGATAAAATAGTAACGGTCAACAAATGCCCTGATATTTTCAAGTCTGGTGATACACGAACTGGACCTGTTGTAACCGATACCGGTACTTTACCAAGTTCAATGCATTCTGTGCTACTATCAGCTGTTGATACCTTAAGAAGAAATGATTAAATTTCCGTAACATGTGGTCACACGATTAGTTATTCCCAGAATTCTAATTTAAATTTGAAGTGAAAAAATAAGCAAAAATCATTTCAGTTCAAGCTTACGAAAAATTTCCGACATACCAAATATTTTCCAGGTGATGCTCGAAATCGATATGCTCCATTTGTTTTTGTTTTTGCTTCTGATATAACAGTTCCATTTTCAGAAATAAGAATCAGTGTTACGCCTGCAGGGCCATCACCATCACCACTTCGTAGTGTACCTTCTACAGCGAATGCACTTAATACAAAATTGATATCTTCGCCTTTTGTGCATAAATCACTCTTTCCATCTACTTTTAGATCAAAAGTACTCGGTTCTGAAAAGAAGTTTCCTGGCTGTTGTTTTGCAGATGGAAATGATTCTCTACAATTATATTTTTTCATTCAGTATCTCAGATACCGAAAGGCTGAAAGAATGAATTCTGAAAACATCACTTACTAAAAAACCATCCATCCGGAGCAAAAAGACGTATAGAATAATCGCCTTTGTTATACACTGGAATCATATAATATCCGTTTGTCGGACTACATTCTGTTTCAAATTTCAAATTTCCCTCAGCAGTAAACAGTTTTACCTATGAATAAATGTGATTAACGGTAAAATCACTTGGGTAAATTCAATTAACTGCAAAATTAATGACGTAAGACAGTTACATATAATTGAAGAAATAAGATATTGTGCATCACTCACAATACTATAAACCTATCAAATATTTTTTGATTTCAAAAAACTCTCAAAACCAAAATGCCAAATAATAAATGCTCAACTCTAAACATAACATCAGAATTACAATCCTGCAGCATTATTAAATCCCAACATCCTTTATCCAGTGATGCAATACAATAAAACGATTTCTGCCCCGCTATATCAAATAAGAAATTCAAACTTGTATTTGCGAATAATCGATTGGAACATTCATTGACTTTACAAAACCTCCACAACTGTAAACTTCGGCCACTACTGTTGAAAGACGTATCAAAACCAGCGTAAGCCATCTAATATCATTCAAATAATACATACCTTTAACATATAAAACCAAGACTTTCTCCAAATTTATAATTTTCCTTAATTTCACGTATTCCAGAATTTCGAGATTTAGTGCTAAATGACGAAAACGACCATCGCTACAACAGGTAGCAACAGCAGCACAGCCTTCATATGTATTGAATAACTTGATTTATTTTATCAAAATATTTAGGATGAAATAAGAACTCCATAATGAAGAGAAAGAAAGGATAACATGCCTCTCGTCTCTCGTCTGAAACCTGGGCAATAATATCAAGCAATAACATAATTTATTAGGAAGAACATGCAAAACAAACAAAAATAACAAATTTAAAAAATTAGAAGTGCAAAAACTAAAATAAATAAAATTTTATATAACAGATAAACACTCCTAATAATTTAGAAGAGACTTCAAATGACTAACAATGGAAAAACCTAAACAAACTTCTAGCTCTCTCAAACCATTATGAATAAAACTGAGAATCAACAGAAATACAAAATTATACAATTAAAGTCGACATCTCATTAGAAACATATAAATATAGCATATAACTTGGAATTACCGTTTTAATATTAATGCTACACTTTATAACACCTAAAATTATTGAACTGTTATCAATGGATTGCAAAGTAATAATAGTTGAGCAGGCCGAAAAGTTTCAGCAAAAATCCCAGCGAATCTCATACAAATTAAGGAGGAATTACTAAAAGCTGGTAAACTACATGATTTATCGGTTTAGAGTAGTGAAAAATTAGACATTATGCTCAGAGATTTGACATAATCAGTCTCTCTGACAGAAAGTTTTTGCTCCTTCACATGCTTTCCGGTTCGTGCAAGCAATGAAATTACTAAAGTAAGGAAAAAAAATCATAGTTTGCGACCGACCATCAGCAGCGGAATTCTCCACTAATTCGAAAAAAGTAATGAGCTGAACAAATCTTAAATTTTTTAGGATTTTAGCAAAACATACACTCAACTCTGATTCTTTTTTTCTGCAGTAACATCATCAATTAACACTTCTGCGATTTAAATATCAACTTGTGTATCTAGCTGGAACAATGGTTTACAGAATTTGCATGATAACATAAATGAATCGTAAGGCTCGATTTGTACTGTAGCTAGATGTATACCGTGCTTAAAGCGTATAAGTCTACTCGCTGCTTTCATCGTTTCACTTGCTTTTTCTGGTTCATCTGAAACAAAGAGGAAAAGTAAAATAAAAAATGTGATATGATTTTTTGGGATTATTAAACTGTTTATGAATCTATGAACCGAGTAACGATATAAATGATGCAAATCTATTTTAACCTACACATTAGTTAGATTATTTGAAAAGTTACGATATAACGATTTGTAACTAGCCGACATAATATTCTAGTGAATTACTAACATTATTTATAGTACTATCATGCAATTATTCGATAAGATAAAAATCCTACGACTACATATCATGTCTCTTAATTCCTACGATATTACCACAATTGCTGCTCGTCTTTCTAATATCTCACAACACATTGCAATTTCACAGCTCAAAAAGAACTTATCATTATGGAAAAAATGAGTAAACAATGAAACTAAAACTAAAGCTCGGCATAAAAGGTACTGCCATCTCGCAACGAAGTTGTCACATAATATCATGAAGCGTAAAATATTTTTGCCTGATAAGATTTCCACTCCTTCTTTGTTAATAAGGAAAGGGAAAAAATTCCTACGGTAACAGTCTCGAACTGCCTTCCACATTATCCGCTAATTCTTCAAACCTGTCTTTGTCTTCTTCCATAGAAGATCAACTACGAACACACAGTAACAAAAATTTCAGGGAAAGATGGAAAATAGTACATTTATGTCTTAATAAATGGAAACAAACCGATGGCCAAATGAACTGCTAGAGCTGTTTTGTCCATATTCAGTGACCATACATGTAAGCTATGTAACGTCCGGACACCATCTATGCTCAATAAATCATTTTGCAAATTACCGTAATTAATATGTGCCGGTGTTCCTGAAAAAATACTCTTTATAATGGTCCTTAATAAATCATTTGTGAGGTAAAACAGCTAAACAAAACTGGATAAACTCGAGAGGAGGAGAGAGGGAGAAAAAAAAAAGACTTCACAGCTAAGAGTGGAAAACTTAAGACCTAATTTTGCCGGTAAAATTTTTTTTTTTTTCAGTTAAAAGTAACAGGATTATAAGTTTTATCGGTACCTTCCATTAATATGAAGAAAATGTCACGAATTACGGTAACACTTGTGATAAGAACGATTATAGAAAATAGGAAAGTGCACAACGGGTCAGCTAATTTCCAATCTGTTATCTGCAATAAATAAAATTATAAAGAAACGGGGAACAGCAACTTGGGATGCCCAGATGTATTAAACTTTTCACCCTAATTTATAAAATGAAAAAAAGCTCCTTCATTCGGATTTTTCTGCCTACCGGGAGGTCCACAGTGAAAATTGTACTACTGATCAGAAATAACATATTATAAGAATACCTTGATCACGACAGCAGCAGTTAGGACACCAACACTTTGGATAAAATCACCGAGAACGTGAATAAAAGCTGCTCGTACATTGACGTTACCGCTAAATTACATAATCAAACATGAAGGTACTATCTTTAACACTTTAACACAAGAGGACCACCAATTTATTAAAGAAATTCAGTTTACTGATATTAGAAAAGTTTTACACAAAGCATAAATTTCTGTTTTTTAAACTTTGAAAAACCTAAGTACCTACTGGTTATGACTATGACCCATATCTTGTGAATGAGCACAACGAAAATACCGCAAAACGAGTCCCATGATAACATTAAATAATACACCAGCACTTGCCGTTACAATCATCGTATTTGGATCAACCTAATACTGTCATATTAAATAAAGTGCATAAACTTTAAAAAGAAATAAAATATGCACAGCTGGAAGAAAATCCCATATCAAGTTAAATGCTCTGAGGAAAATATGCATTTTACAAATTCTAGCAATTTTTTAAACAATAATATTTTAATGTGACTTATTTTAAGTTTTGGAATATAGTAGAAATTTAATAAAATTTCTCCAGAAAAAGTAAAACAACTCATATTTTGACAACTTTCTGAATTATGAAGACTTTTGAATAGTAAACTGCATTAACTACCCAGAAAGTGCTGGAGCAAAACATTATGCTAATTTTTCTGGGTTTTATTTATTTATTTTTTCTTTTCTGACATTCTAATTTGACAACAAAGTATGCAACTTTGGTACTGCTGAGCTCAGTTCAATGAATTATGTCACCACGGAGTTATGAAACAAACTTATATCATCCGGATATACCACAATATCCGAATATTAAATATAGTGAGCCTTCTTCACTAAAAGCCTTACGACGTGTGTTGCTGAACATCTGAACATCACTCCCAGAAATAATTTTATCATTCCAACTAATCACTTTATTACTAATCTTAATTATACTAGTCATATTTTCAATCCTAAATCACCGCAATACTGGATTAAGAAACATTAATATAGTTTGAAAGTACATATTCAAATACCTCACTAATCAAGGCTTATTAATATATTACAATTTCGGTTATCAGTAACCGGCACAAAACTAACGAGTAAGGTTATCTCAACTGAAATGATAAAAAAATCAAACACACATCAAAATTATTGTCGATAATCCGCTGCAGGGCAAGCATAACTAGCACAGTTGTAAGAATCCATATGATTATAATCGATATCGTTGCACCCAAAATTTCAGCGCGAAGAAAACCAAACGATAAACGGTAATTTGCTGAAATTATCCCAGTGTTAGCATAGTGGTATTCAATTCTAGTTTATTGCAACCAATAAGTAATAGCGTGCATATCCAAAATAGCTGCACCAAACAAAAAACAAATCCAACTTAATTTGGGATTTCTTTGCCAGGCTGAAATTTCTACCATTTCATAACTGCAAAAATTTCGTTATTCAAAATTATTCATCAAATCATGCTGTGTTTGTATGATACCAACATAGCGATTGAAGAAACAAAACTTTTGTTGGTGATAACAAAAGACATAACTAAGTTAAACATTGTTGTAAATCCATTTATTTATTCAGAAAACTGGATAAGAAAGTCAGGACGCTTATAATTAACACGAAAAAAGTTTTGATTTAAAAAAGGAATAGTTAATTTACCATTGTTTCCGATGAAAAAATGCTAAAATCGAACCAGGCGAACGAGCAAGTCGGATTGCTATGATAGATATAATAAAGGAAAGCAAATCACTAAGCATATGGCCAGCATCGGTCATTATCGCCAAACTTCCGGCTAAAACGCCACCGGTGAATTCAGCGATAATAAAAATCGCACTTAAAACTGCTACCACTACCAGTGATCGCTCAGCTCTCCTGTCCTGCAAATATAAAAATCAATTGCAAAAGCTCTCTAATCTTTGTAACTACTTTTTAGACTGTTGATTGAGTTTTTAAAAAATGATATAATTCAATTTCGAAGAGAGTGAATGATGAAGAAAAAAAAATTGTATATATACATTTATTTACTTGTTTATGTTTATATATTTACATTTACCTCTTGCTGGGAGAGTAACAGGAAATGGCAATGTTCTTCTAAACATGAATGATCGATTGAGTGTTCATCCTCATAGCCATCCTGATCATTGCAAATTGCATTTCGATCTTCGCTGTTGCCCGATGTATCATTCGTTCCACGCCATAATGTTCTCAACATTTCCTCTAACAGAAATAGTAGCTCAATTATAAGCAAAACTATAACTATTAAATGCAATGACTAATTGTACAACTAAGTAATAGTGCCGAGAAATTGAGTGATAATGCACAGAATTTCCTGCTGCAGTGGCAAGCGATAAGTTTCTACTGCTACAAAAGAACTGTTCAATTATCTAAACAAATAAAAAAGAAAAGCCTTGGAAACATTGGAGTTAAAGTTCCACTCCCACAGTTCACAAAGCAATGAATGTTAGGTAACTGTTTCATTGCTGTGATATTACGGCCCAATCGCGCAAATAATTATCCCATGTGCGTAAAAATTGTTTAATGGAAATGCAATAATCAATGGATATGAGTTAATGCATTTCTGTCACTAATTAGCGGGAAAGAAAAGGAAGAGGCGGAAAAGTCCTATCTAAAATACACTTAAATGCTTGTTTGCTGTTTCTTTTTTTAGTCTTTTTTAAATTAAATTAATCTTAACTGTGATATATTGCTTGTAATTTGTCTGAGTATACCTAAAATTTTTGAAATTAATTGAGAAAAAAAGTATTATCTCACAACTTTTTTCGATAATTTAAATTATTTTGTAAGTCTCTTACTTTTTTGTGCTGAAACTTACCATATTTCTAATGGAACATTTCTTATATTATTCAGANCCGATAATTTAAATTATTTTGTAAGTCTCTTACATTTTGTGCTGAAACTTACCATATTTCTAATGGAACATTTCTTATATTATTCAGAAGAAAAAAAGTATTTCAAACATTGATTTCGTTAAATCTCCTTGACCTCTCATAATTAAGTAATTATTCATTTTTTCAAACAATTTTAATTGTTATTAACATTATTAACAGTGTGTACCTTGCTATTCTATCCTAAAAGAAAAGGAAATCCAGCGGAAGTTGTTAAAATTGAAAATCATAGTATCCAAGAAAACTACTTAGAAGCAGCATTTTTGGTTTGAATTCTTGAACGATGGCAAAATCATTTCTCGAAGAAAAACAAAGTTTCACGCTTATCATTTATCTATTCTGCTAATTTGTTAATAACGCCAATTTTAATTTTTTCTCTCATCAAAAATATTTTTAATCTTTCGCGTTACAATGCAAAATAAATGCAAAGAATACCAGAAAATGACTTGAAATATTTAAAATTTAATAACTTCTCACTGTATACTTTTGCAGTGATCAGATTTTATAATGTAATTGTCACCTGTAATTCAGTTCAGAGAATAATAAAATACCTGTTGACTGACGAGTTAGCATCTAACTCATATTTAAATTTTATAAACGAGAAAAAAAAGAGCTTGCTTAGTAACAAATGCATTGTTTCATCCTGAAAATGCCTACTCAGAGCCATTTTCTTAACAGCATTGAAATTTGGCTTGTGAATTCTTCTTAAAAATGGAATTCTTACCAGTTAAAAGTAATGAAATTACAAATGTTGCTATGCTTTGGTTGTCGTTCATAATTTCTACATCTTTGCATAAAATCATGATTATAAGCTATCAGTAATTGATAAAATATTCATTATGATTTCACCAACATGATCAAATCATAATTCTGAGTGACGAGATTTTCTTATATTATTAAATTAGATATTTGAATGGTTAAATGACTCGGTGTATATTCCTTTACCAACCAAAATTTATTATTGTTACTTTTTTTTTTTCTTTCGAACCATAGAAAAATTTTTTTTAGGTGAAATATTTTCAAAAAAATTTCTACGGTGTTTCTGTGGCACGATCATATAATCAATTTAAAACATTTTATTTTGTTTTATTCATTTAATTACAAAAACAATGACGCACTATCAGTACAAGTCTTGGGAAAAGAAAAGAAAAAGCTGCCGAAATATGACTTTTATCTCATTAAAATATCATTTATCATTTTTTTTTTTACTAATGCTTCAATCACATTCAGACTGGGTGAAGGAAGTTCACTGATAAGTTGTCATTGCTGATAGCTCTCTTCTAGTAACATCATATTTCATTTTAACAAGAAGAAAAAGGTACTTCTTAGGAAGAATAAAATGATGAGGACGGTTATTTGAGAATGAAAAGAGGAAAAAAAAAATTCTATTTAGGACAACAACGCAAATGAACAAAAAATTTAAAGCACAATTAATTCATTTCTTAATTTTTCACAAAGATTTCCTTTATTTTATTAATAACATAACTAAATTATATTTCATTTTTTCAGCATCTCTGTAATTGTCCTTCCTCAGCTGAAAGAAAATCGCCAAGTAAGAGTAGTACTACTAATAATAATAATACTGACATTCATAAACTCCATTACCTAAAATGACAAGTCGGTAATATAGCTTCATTCCCGAAGAAACTACTTTATTGCCTTAATTTTACACCAGGAAAACACACATTTAAAAGACAAACATATCTTTTCTAAATTCGTAGAAATCCAATTTATTTAATTATTCTAATTGCTAATATAAGAATTAATAGTAGGAGTTAATAATAATAATAATAATAATAATAATAATAATAATAATAATAATAATAAAGTTAATAATAATAATGATAATGAATAATAGCAAACAAATAAATAAATAGAGGAATAATTAAAAGACAATGTGATTTTGCAGTTATTATTACTTCTAGAGTTTTTGTGGGGAAGAAAAAAATTAATATTTGAATATGATGAATGAAATTTTGAACTTTAGAAGTCAACTCCGCGCAAAATAAAAAAGTAGTATTCTGTGCATATTGCAAGGAACTTGAAGAAAAGAACAATTTTTCAGGAGCTGAGAGAGAAAAAAATAAAAACTAAATGTGTCTATTACTATTTGAAAATACTAATAAGCGACGGATATGAGTATTTGTTTAAAAAAAAAGTAAAAAGAATTTTAGGAAATCTAGCGAAAAAAAAAAGTTGATGCAAGTTCTCATCAAATTCTTCATGCGGGTTGAAACTGAAAATATCAGAGCATCAGTGATAAGTGATAGCATCTGTAGCGTTCAAAGAGTAAGTTTGACAAAGCACTGTGCTTATGCCATTGACGACATCGTTGTAGCTAATATTCAATATCATGCTTTTAATTTCGTCAAAACAATGTGTCATCGATATCATTAAATTAAATTAATTAATAATTAGATTCATTCCATTGATTAAATGATAGTATGTGAAAGGCAGCTGATGCTATGAGTTATTACTGATGGTATTGATATTAGCAAAAATAAACATGCAATAGCGAAGGATGAGCACTGATTGTCTTTTTTCTTTTCAGATGATAGTAAGTAAATCTGCTGCTAAAAAATAGAAATAGGATGTTTAAGTGGTCGTTAAATATCACTGATAAATGACCAAGATTCTCACTAACTACTGCTATCCAAGGTTTTGATAATTATTTGGCGACAATAAACAATAATATCATTTGAATAATAATTTACTTAATACAAAATTATCAATTGCATATTTGTATTTGTAGTGCTTATTAGCATTTTCTTGTTATCACATTCATGATAATATCGTATCATCTCTTTTATCTTTCAATATCATTTCTATTGTTGTTGTTCTATTCTTTGTTTCCAACCGTTCATTGTTTGATTATACTAAATTCATAATTTCTGGTTCTGAATAGCGAAATGTAATAATCATGTGACATTCATCACAATAGCAGTAATAATATTCCAATAATTATTCTTTCTCCAATTTTCGAAAGCAAGAAAATTTCATCGATTGCAATCCTTCTCGATTCTTATCACTGATCATTCAACTCTATTTACACCCTTCATACCAGTTGATAATGATACACATCATGCTAACTTAATATTTCACTTGCTCCTACTCTTGTTTTGTATTTATAAAAGTAACATTTCAATTTAAGCTTTCCTTTAGTCATATCTGCTAAAATACATCTAATACGTTTAATGATTCAATAATTCTTCATTTGTAAATTTTACATTTATCGCCTTAATTACGCCATTGTTTTAAAAATTTCTTCGTTCTTCCTTTTGTATTTCTTTTTTTTTCATTTGCCAATTTCGTTCATTTTTAAGTACTCTGCACACTCACATTTGAATTTCTTTTTTAGATACCTGACAAGAAAACAAAAATTAATTGATAACTTGTTAATTGTAAGCGAGTAAATGAACATTCAGCTACCTGATTAATTCATTTAGTTCTTTTTCATTCTCTTATATGTTCCTTTTTTCTCCTCCATTGACTTCATCTATTTCTATGAATGATCATATATTTAAATTTTTTCCATACATGGTTGGTGAAAAGAAAAATGAAAAAAATTGATTGAAACCATATTAATTAAATAAAAAGAAAAGAAAAGCAAAGCAAAAATAAGTTGAAAAAGTTAAAAATTAATAGAAATATGTTTTAATCAATAATCATTATACAAGTTTGAAAAATGTAGGAGTGGATTGTGTGACAATCGTGAAACTGGTATAATTGAAATGATGATGTTAACATTCGCCCTATTTGGTGCTCTAGTTATAGCTAATAATGGTAAGTTATTTTAGCACAAGAAAAACGTAGTTGAACAGAATGTTCGTTAGTCATTCAAATACAAAACGAAAAACATTAAAATGGAAAAACATTTTAACCTAAAAATCTTTTTTGAAACTTACTTATTCATCATTATTCATCATCGTTATACTATCATTACAATGCAAAAATGAATTAAAGTATAGGCATGACAAAAATGGAATAGAGCAATGAATTAAATGACACTGTTGTTATCATGTCATTTGAATCTATGAAAATGGATATGATATAGTAATAGTAGTGATAGACATACCTTATAATACCTAGAAATTTTATAGCATGTATCTCCAGACATCATTATTTAGGAATATATTTCGAAAATATACTATTAAATGGTCATATCAATCACCTTTTTCTTTTCTTTTATGAAGAATTTTAGATATACAAATTGAAACTATGGTTCAACGTATCCACGCTAATTTTAAGTAGTCCAATTAAATGAAACTGCTTAGCACACTTCATTACCTAATTATGATGCAATTTCAGTAAAAATACGCAAAAACACAAGTGTTGTTGATAAGCAATTTCTGCAACAGAAAAAAATAAATAAGTAGTAAATAGTAAATGAATAACAAATAAGATTGCTACTGCATAAACTAAGAAATAATTACATGAATATACAAACGGAACCATAACAAAACGAACTAATATCTGTGTTAAACGTTTTAATTTCTCCTTTGCTCTTCAATTTTTCATTTTGCATTTATCTGAAAAAGGAAAAATTCGATCAAATAAAACGAAAAAATATGCATACTTTGGGCGAATATGATGAAATTTAATAGTAACAAATACTAAATATTATCTTCGTTTAAAAGAAAATTAAACTGTGTTAAACTGTCTTGGCTTGAGAAGTTTGAATTTATGCAATAATTTATATTTAGCATCAAATGGTACGACGTTTCCCGAAAATCTCAGTCGAGTACGAGGGTGCTACTACACAAACTGGGCTCAGTATCGACCAGGTTTGGAAATTTG
>RCAB01000185.1:0-113368 GCA_003640385.1 Setaria digitata
TGATTATATATATTTATTTATATATTTTTTTAAAAATTATGTATATATATATATATATATATACATATATATAAAATATATATATATATATAAAACATATATATATATAAAATATATATATATAAAATATATATATATAAAATATATATATATAAAATATATATATATATATATAAATATATATATATATTGATACTAATTATTTTCACTGAAACTAATCATCACATATAGATAGATATACATAAAATAGGTACACACACACACACACACACACACACACACACANTTAGCTTTGAATTATAAGTGAATTTATTTTTTGCAGCCAGTCATTTGCCATATACGCTCGCTGTCCGCTGAGAATGGACGCATTCGTATCATACAAGCTAGTGCTCAACCTGCAGGACAGGGTAATAATATCTTTGCAGCTTCAAGAAGCACTGAAGTACAAAATGGTACCTATATGACGCGACATACCTATGATATGAGATTTTCATACGTCAGCGAAAGGTTTATAATTTATTGTGATAGGAATTTATAATTAGATATAAAAGAATTTAAAAGGGTGCTAATGCCTTGCTTGTATTAATAAAATGTTCAGTAATTTCGTGAACTAATATTTAATGCAGGCGTATAAAAATTATTGAAATAATAAATTCCTAAGTTTAAGAGGAGAATCGGTATTTTAGTATTTTTTATTATCTATTGAAATACAAAGCTTATGCGTCCCAAAACATCATGAAAGGACGGTGAATTTTAAAACCGCCAAGAAATGGCTAAATTACGTAAGTTACAAAATAATTGTTAATGAATATGTAAAAGTGGATTATGAGTTAGTAGCAAAATGAATCAAATTTTTTTGATAATAGTGTTACTTTTTAAAGTTTCAATTACATTCTGCGCCATGACGCACGTTCTTTAATGGGTACCTCGTTTTACAATTTGGTACATCCGGCTGATCTTCACGTGGTGGTTATTTCTATACGTGAAATGCTGATCAAGGGCCATACACGGACACCGTACTATCGTTTGATTGGTCTCAATAAATCAGTATTATGGGTGCAAACGGAAGCAACTACTGTTAATCATACCACAAAAGGGCAAAAAGGACAGTACATCATTTGTGTACATCAGTTAATCGGGTTAGTATTTAATTTTAAGTGAAAAATTCGTTGGAAAGTTTGTTCCCCCATTTGTGATTAGCATTTCCTAAATTGAAATAAAACTTTTCGCGTTCCTCTGTTTTGCGCTGAGTCATTGTATTTATTAGTTACATCTCTCTTCTTTTGCGTTGTCTTTTGAACTAATTCATTTATAAAACTTTTAAGTGAAACTCTTCGAGCGATACATAATGCATTCACTGTTTGAAATATCTTGCTTAGATAAAGAACTATATTTGTGGCATTAAAGTTTATTTAGCGAACCTAGTGCACACGAGTTTTTTTTATTTTATTTTATTTTTTTTACACTAAGAATAAACTAAATTAGTATGGGAAGAGAGAAAATTAGTACGCTTGTTACCTACTACTACTGTTACCAAGTTCTGACATTTGACGAGAGTTTTGTTATCAACAGTGCATTTGTCATGGTTAATTCAGTTCGTTAAACATCTCTGCAAACTACAGTTTCCAAGCTCAATATCGTATTATTTTGATATCTAAGTCCTTCACCCGATAGTGCAAATGTCCTTTCTAGTAAACCTTTTAATTCAAGTAAAAGCGTACTTTAAATTATGGTAAATTGTCAGCGGTCCATCAAGTGATATTTAAATGTTTTTAGAATAGGGAGTGGAGAGGAGAAGTGATCTGTAACTATCTCTGTAATTATTGAGTTTGATTGTGCAGTGACCTAAACAGAAATGAAAATTAGAGTGCAAGATTTAGGAAGTATTTAATGTCAAAAGCTGCAGCAAAAAATTAAATAATTCACATTTTTTTATGTGAAGGTGAAATTCCTATTTGTACGGAGTGTCTCTAAATTAAGAAAATTAAATATTTATTTACCAGCTGTCTAGTTTTTTTCTGCAGTTGAAGAAAAATAATGCTCATTTTTCTCTTTTTTTTTTAATTTTCATAAAGAATTTTTTAATGTTAAAATGAATGCATATATTTTAGTATCCAGAGTGAACGAGATTCGTTTGTGAATGGGAAAAATAGCGCTTTACCTGCTTGTCCGGCATCAATATCAATAAAGCAGGAAGTGGATGATAGTTCAGGTTCATTACTGTTTTTTCATCTTTAATTTCCAATTTTTCGAAAAGGAGGACCATACTTGATCCTGTTGATGACCTGATATTTTTTTTATTTTCTATCTAGTCTTGGCCATTTAAAGTAGAATTGTTGTAGATGCTGTAAGAAATAGCTACAGTGAAGTACTGCAATGGCTTTTTCGTGCTCAACAACGGAGCAAATCTCCTCCAGGAACATTGCTTTTCCGTACTGAAAGCAATAAAAGTATGTATTCCTTCTTTCAGCAGATAACCCATCCTACATAGATACTTATGCTGTTAGAAATTACAATAAATCAGGTGTTTGAATGTGTTTTTTGTCATATGAAGTTGCTTTTTATTAAGTTGTAAAAAAGGAATATGACTTAATATTTGTGGTGTATCAAGATGGACGCTTTATGATTTCATGATCACACCTGCGTATTTTTATTGCTAAGTCCTGCATTAGCGTGAATGAATTTGTTGTTGCACATCATTTTCCTAAGACTTATAGGATACTTATGAATGTTCTCCATAGTTTGTCTCAGGAAATTCCAAAATTTTTATTGATTTCTCTAGTTGATTTTCAATTTTTTTTCAGACTTTCGTCTAATATGATTTTTTTAGTAGAAGTGGCATGAAAAAACATCTTTCAGATCGCGCAGAATATAGCGGTGAATCAACGAGATATATGACAACAATGGCAACACGAATAGAAACCATTAATTATGGTTCAAGGAATGGTATCACTGTTTCAGGTACAAACGATTGTGAGTATAACAACAGTTCTCTTGCACATAACGGTTGGTATCAGTTGCAAGCTTATTGAGTCTTTTTCCTCTCATTTCTAAGCATCCAATAATTACCTTAACTCTATATACTAAAAATTTTTGTCCATTTCTTCCACAATGCTTTTAAAGTACTTTTTAAACTTGCATATTATTATATTATCAATGAATTTTATTAAACCAATGGATGTTGATATTACTCGAAGTTTCTGAACGTGTTGCGAATAAATGATGAATTGGTTAAAGCATTGCGGGCAATTCCTTGTAAAGCCAGTTTTCAGACATATTTGAAAATATTGTTTGTTTTACATGTTATATTTTGTGAGGTCACGCATTTTTTTTTTTTTTTTTTTTGTTTTTCGTTTTTTTTTAGGTCGAGGAGGAAAAGAATTTGATCCAGTAGCTAGTGAAATTGAGCGATGTCGATTTCGAACAACGAGCATGCGAACAAATTGTAGCGGGGGAGCAGCCTATGGAAATACACGTGATTGCACTAATCACTGCTTTCAGACTAATTTCTCGGAATCCTCAACGGCAACTGTTTTTAATTCTGTACGATTATCTTCCGTTCCAGGAGCCGGTAATAGTTTTCCTTCTGAAATACAAAAAGCCTACCTCTTTTAAAAGAACATATATCGGTTAAGCATGTGCTTACTACCTTTCATCTGCAATACATTGGAGGAGAAAATGATCATTGTGGATGCATCAAGTTGTAGCATACTTATTTTATGGCCCAACTTGATGCTGAATTAATCGGGTTTTCCGATGGTTAGCATAGCTAGTCTTTCCGTTAGACTACACAACAAGATGTTCTAATAATCCAATTTTTTATAAATACCTGTGTCATTGGGTATTTTTTTTTCCTTCTTTTCTCTCATTTTGCCCATGGACTTGGATCCGAATGTATGTAGTATTTTTAATTAGATTATATGGTGATTGCTGCTGTATTTTGCAAAACTTTACTTTATTAATAATTTCACGATTACTATGTAATCACCAGGAGCTGAACTGTAAATTGACAGTGCGATAAAATTGACGTTTTGTTAGATGAAGATTTTTGAAATGAAAAATATATATGTATATTTTAATGTTCCCAAGTAATAATTTGAGCTGATAATTTGGGGTTTTAAAAATTGCAATTAATAGGAGCTGGAAAAGTGTACTTGTAGATGCATATTTATTGCCACCAGCTAATATTAGCGCTGGGGCAACGACTGTGACTGGAACCGAACGGAACTCAAGCAGTATGTTCTCAGCATTATCTACTACCGGTGCTCAGTATTCTCGTTCTCTGACTTGTTGCGATCCTCACCTTAACAGTAATTTTACCACTGCTACAACCACCTCATCTAATACATTACTTGCTTTCAACACTAATTCTCTTCATGTACAATCAAATCTCCCTACAAGTCCGGTGAATTGTACCACAGCCCATGTCAAGGAAAATAACAGCAGTGGTAAGTGGAACCATTCTTGTTTCAAATTTCACTCAATGATCACAAGTTCTATTCTTAATAATGCTTATTTTTCGAATATTCCTCCTCACCTTTTGATAAATCATTCTACTTGTCGTGGATTAGCTAAATCTTTTTTTTTTTTTTTTAGATATGACAGAAACAACTGAAGATTGGCAAATGTTTGCACCATTTGTGGCTCATGATGATGTGATGCAACTGTCAACAGACTTGCAAGGACTTTTGCCGGAATTTAGTTTTGTCGATTGGATACCATCAGATCCGGCACCACTACCAAATTTGCCCACAGAAGAAAGAGTATGACCCTTTTTTTTTGAAAACTTGGATAAGGAAATCTAATAGGAAAAGTTAGATAAAAAATTTATGGAGAAAGGGAGATAATAAAATGGAGCAAAAAGAGAAAACGATAAGGATAGAATTAAGAAAAATTGGATGAAAATTTCATGTGAAAAAGAAAAGCTTATTTCATTGATATAAATAAGTCTGAGAGTTATATTCGTTCAACTTTTTTTTTTTAGCTTAAAGTTTTATTTTAGAATATGACATTACTGGGAGACATGTCGATACCAATGCAAATGACATTCGATCGATCGAGTATGTATGCAAATTCCAGTATTTCACTTCTGTCAAAACCAAATACTTTCGGTTTCAGAGGTGAGTTTTGCTGAGAAATTAGTGCTAAGAAGTTCAATTTTTTTGTAAATAAATTGGGGCAATGTGTCATAATGTTTGTGATTTTGAAAAAAAAAAAAAAAAAATACTGCAGTGATAAATTTCTCTTCAGCTACATCATGGCGTCAATTGCAACAACAGTACCAACAGCGACAGCAAGAGAATATGAACGCTGGAATAACAGCAGCAGCACCATGGTTGGAAGTAGAACTTACAGCAACTTGCGCTCGATCTAACGACCATCCAAATGGAGTTTTTCATCGAAACAATCCTGCTACTTCCATACAGTAGTATTGATAAACATATTCAGTTTATTGTTAAAGTTACTGCATAAGACAGTTTGATTTTTATGATATCTATTAGGACATTTTGTTATATTTTGGTGTCAGCATTTCATAGCTAATCATTATACCTTACTACTGGAAGACCTGAAATTTTCAGTGCATATGCGCTCTTTTGGGTTCATTTTTTTCGTTAACTTGTAGCATAACAAAACGAATGTTTGTTGTTTTCTCTTCACAAAGGGTTTCATTTTCCTGCTGTTTATTGTTAATTTTTGACACTGTCAGTCTTTTTTTTCAACGGGTCAACCTTGGCATTTACCACTGTTATCTTCAAGGAAACTGAAGTAAAGTCGTGTCTTGAAATTTTCCACTTTAGAATGATCGGAAGTTTCATGCATTACTGTGAAAACACTGGGAAGTTCTCACAATACTAAGTCCATAATTTTATCGTACATTCATTTTACTCTCGACATATGACAGGTGACATTGGTGCTGATATAGAACTCATAAACTTGTCTACTCTTGAACTTATACTTTCGAATTTTCCGCTTTTCACACTTTTCATCTGTGCTTCTCAAATACATCGGAATCTCTCATTTGACAGTTTCTGAGAAAAAATGGAAACTTTTATCCCTTTTTCCATCTTTGTCCCTCTCTCATTTATCTGTTAGCTGTCAAAGGTTGTTTATTACGTGTTCGGACTTTTGTTCATTAATTTTTTTTTCTCAACGGGGTTGTACGGTGAGTGAGTTACACTCAGTGATGTTCCTTCCTTTTTTGTCTCTTTCTAGTTTTAATCAGTAAGTGTTTGCTGAATTTTTCAACTGAAATTGTCGACTTTTTTCTGTTACTTTTGTTACTTATTCGGTGTAGCACAAGATATGCGGATATTAAGTTTTGTAGAATAGATGGGAACGTAGGATAATTATGAAGTTTCTTTTCAACTAAAAAGGTCTTTATCCCAGAAATTTTACCAGATAAACCAGCTTTATTTCGAATTTCATTCACTTTCCATTCTGAATAAAAATTTTAGCTTTTTTGGAAGCAGTGATTTAAATGATTTCATTTTAATCATTGTTCTTCGTGGTTTGTTCGTGTAATCCTCAATAATCTTGTTCCTATTTATTGTGTCTGCTATAACAAACGTGTCATTATAGACAGTCTAGCACAATTTTCTCAAGTTGCCCATGTTAATGAAGTTGTTATCTGCCTATTAACCAATTTGTAATTTATATTAGCATAACCTTATTTTCAGGAGCTCATGTAATTATTTCATTTGTTGCTGTGGAAAAAGTTATAAAATTATCCGTAGAGATCATTAGTTTGCCAGTTTTCGTTGTTAAAGTTTTTTATTTCCGGTATTTATGGATTTGCCATGCACATAAATCCGGTATACCTCAAAGTATTTGTTGTTTTTTTATTGTTTGTTTTTTCATCCCTTCCTTTTTGCTGAAATCAAGGAATAAACATTTTGATTATTACTTCATCTGAGTTATATGCATTTCACTTTCTACGAAATATTTATTTCTATGCTTGACTAAATCTTGTTTTTTCTTTTTTCTTCCTCAGTTTTAAACTGATCAGTTATTTTTTCTTTCTGTCGATTGCTCAGTTGTTTAAATAGTTCACGTCTTGTGGTTAGAAATGCCACTGGAAAATTTTTCAGTGCCTCGAAGCGTGAATACGATAGATTTATACAAAATATCAAAAAAAAAAAAAAAAAAAGAAATGGTTTCGAATAATTTTACGAAGTTTTCGAATGTTTTCATGTGCTTTTATGCTTATGCAATTCAGTCGAGGCTTATTCTGCTCCATTTCAGTACTCATTTTAGTAACTAGTGGACAGATTGAGTCACATCTTCCGAAGTTAGATAAATCGCCTGTGAAGTTTGTATATATTTTCATTTTGGAAGTCTTACCGAATTGGCTCGAAAGTTGTTAGGTAAAGTTGCTGAAGCAGTTGGGATGCGTTACTGTGTTACATTAGGTCGAGGTATGGAACCGTTTGTAAGGAAACAATTGGAACAATTGCAGGTAATTTAATTGAGCAGCTCAATTCGCATTTTCTGGATAGATCTTAGGTAGTAACGGTAAATACTCCTTGAATAAGAGTTACTCTCTTAAGATTATGCAGGAATAAATCAGTAACAGTTAAAATTAGTGAAAGGAAATGAGATGCATCAGTTCCAGTTGAAAACAATTCTTGATAAGTAAATCATTTTACAATTAAAAAATAGTACATCTAATGAACAAACATTAGCTTTTCTTCTAGTTATATGTTACCTAATATCATCACTTAGTGCCGAAATGCATTCACATTGATTATTCGACTATATATGGCATTATTAAACACCAATCATTTTTGGTCCATTTGTATAATTTAATCGAAAAAATTTTCAGGATGTGAAGATTGATGCAACTGTTATGGAAGGCAAAATGCTATTTGATGCCAGTAATTTCGACAGATTCGACTGTTTGCGTTGTGTCGAAAGACTGTTCCTCGTAGTAGCTTACGAAGTGATCAATGAGAGTTGGAATAAACGACGTAATTAATTACTATTTTATTGTCTTATTTTTATTTCACCATTGTATATTGTCTCGTCACTTACCTTATTTGTGCTTATTTATTTTTTCGTTTTATATTTTCTTCATTTTAATTTTTTCTTTTCATAACATCATATAAAACATATTTTGTGATATTTTATGATTTTTTTTTTTCTGCAATTTTAAGAGCTATTCGATAGGCTATTCAGCTTGTGTAGTCCTAATTCATCACTGAATTCTATTTGTGAAACGGCTTTTAACAGTTTGGTTTGCTGCGAGCAACCTATACGCTGTAGAACTTTCCGTATTTCGCTTAAAGCGACTGGAAGGTGGCGTCGAAAAATTGATACTGAGGTATTCCGATTTGGATTTACTATTACTTAGTTTTCTCAAAATTTGATCGCTACGGCTTTTTTTTTTATTGACAAGCTTTAATTGCTTTATCACTTACCATATCCTCGATCCATATAATTAGGATACTGACAAACGCCTTATTTTAGACTAAGCATTTCTGGTACTTCAATGGTAATAATATAGTACGCAATTTCCCCTCTATCTCAAAGCTTTTTTTATCTATGGAAGTTAGTAATTCTGATGTGACCTTAGTTAATCTTTTGAGAAAAATGTTTTTTTAACCACTAAATTGGAATTCGTGGAATTTTTAAATTTTAACTCAGTAGAAGCTCTCAACAAGTATTGCCCGTCGCATCAAACGAAATATCGGTTACAACATTTCGCTTCGTTCCGCTACGATTGAAATTTGTATACATTTATCAGAAAAACGTATCTTCATCGGTATACCGATCACTCGGTTAGCTATACACACCTTTCTTATTTTGGAGAAAGGAGAATGTACTGGTAAAAATCAACATTTAATTGATAATATTTCGAGATTTGAAATAAATTTCGAAGCATTAGATATTATACTTTCAATTGCAAAATCGTTTTCACTTTTCGCTTTTTGCGCAGTATTATTCGTCTTACTATTTTGATAATTTAGAACATTAATAGGCGTTTTCCAGAAATTTTGTTATATCATTTTTGAAATTATAGAAAACCTTTATCTCAAAGAAGTTATTTGCTTAACAATGGACTACGTTCGACTGTTGTCGATGCTATGTTATCTTTGGTTAACATTCAAGATGGCGACATCGTTGCCGACCTGACTTGTGGTTCCTCTTCCATTTTATTACAAATTGCACATGATTTCCAGGACAAGGTGAATTGCTGCAATTCATTCTCTGAAAAAAAGAAATCAATTTCAGATGGTCATTGTCTAGTCGATGATTCTCTAAATAGGATAGCTGATTTTTCATGGAAATTTTTCATCTATGAGTAGAATGGCAAACTTTTGATTTTGCCCATTTTATTTTATTCCTATATATTTTTTTATAATTTATTTTCTTACTTTTAGGTGTTTCTTTTGGGTATTGACTCCGCATGGAATGCTTTACAACAGTCACTAAAAAATGTGGACTATTTACGGGAAAATGCAAATGGAAAATTATCGATAGATTTTATCTCTACAGATTTGTTTAATGGTATAATTTTTGTTATATTGCTTCAAATACTAGACCAGTTGACATAGAGTGCAATGTTCTACTGAGAAGATGTAGGGTGTCAAAGTAATGGGATGCTACAAGAACTTAATAGATGTTTCTCAGATTTGGTATTTCTTTATTTTGTTTGATATGCAGAACAATATACAGTTTTGCATATCCTTTCGATATTTATGATTTCTTTTTGTTTTTGACAAATTTCGATTTCAAAACTTCCTATGCCTGTTTATCATTGTTCATGATAATCAGTCTGGCATTTTAGATTGTTTCAAATTCACAATGATTGATCATATTATATCAGATATTCCTTTTGGCCAACAGTATGGAACGGATCAATCTGCCTTGAGGATTTTGCATCGAATTTGCGACATTTTTTCAAAGCATGTTTTCTTTTTTTCGAATTTCTCGAAAGTTCAGGCAGAATTTAGACTTACTTAAAACTGGTTGGATGATCCGGCAATCTTGACGCTAAAATGTAGATTTATTCATGATTTATTTGCTATCATACACTTCCCTAATTGTATCATAGAAGCAATTTTCAGCTGAAAGCATTGGAGAAGGTGATAGGTTTAAGAGTGTGGCAGCTAGCAAATTAAAAACGATATAAAATGTTAAGAAGTTAAGAGCTTTGCTGCTTGAGATGCTGGATTTTATTCAGCCGAAAAATTTTATTTATAAGCCTTTTATTTTTATTCATAAACCCAGGTCACTTTAGAAAAAGAAGAAATGTCTGCAGTTTTGGTTCATTTAAACTTTATGAGTGAATAACTTGAAGGTGAAGTCGAATCTAAAAAGCAGGCAAGCAAGCTTATTTGCTATGTCTAATCCAGTAGCACATATGGAAATCGATAGAAGTCGTACCAGGACAACAGCATTCATTTATCATTCCCTTAATTGCATAGTGCAAGTGATGCATTGAAGGAGAATGGAATATTGAATGAATTTTAGGCTGACATTTAATTTTGAATCGATTGAAAGAGATAGCATGTCTGAAGTCTAAATTCATTTTACTCTTTTCCCTCGCAAAAGTAATGTATCGTTTGCTTGCAGTCCCCGTTTATCATATTATCTCTTTTCATTCGTTTTATTTGTTTAGTTAATTTTTAAAGGATATTTGAAAAAGAAGGAAGTCAAATGAGAAGATCAGTTGGCTTGATATGATAAAGATCAGGCTTACTGAATGAGTGAGTGGCCAAAAGGAACACGTAGGGTACATAAGTGGTTTCCTTTTCGCACTTTTTTTTCTTTGTAAGCTATCTGGCTTGATTAAATGAAGTTTTTAGACAGCGACATTTACTTCCTCTATTTGCTCACAGCAGTTAATGAGGCAGAAAATTGATAAATCATATTTTATTGTAAACGCTTTTCATTTCAGTTTTGAGTAAATATCAGATAATTTGAAATATGTAATGTATGGATGATGTGGAAATATTAGTTCATTTATTTAATTTATCTCTTAGCTTTTTTTGTGTAAGCGAGAGAGAAATAGCATAAGTCGGGAAGTCATAAGTAGTAAGAAAATTAAGAGTACAAATAAAGGAGTAATATTCGAAATAGAAATTGCAATAATTTGATATGAAATGAATATTGATTGTGAATTTCATTCCTGATGCCACAAACAATTTGCAGATGCAATGATAATGGTTGTTGCAGTTGCATTTCCACAGCAATACTATTGATCTCAGCTACGCATTTGCAATTTCTAAGCAACATGCTTAAAATGCCAGCACGTCTAAAACAACACTATCCTATTTCGCTTGGTACTACACAAGCTGCTATTGTGCTTCTCGTTCATGGTACCTAGCAAACTGAATTCACAAGAAAATAGGCTTTAATTTTCTTTCTATTTTTAGTGTTTCCTTTTTTTTTTTTTTTTGGCTCAATTCTATGGGTTGAAATATCCCTTGTTGTACTGACTGCTGTAAAATCCAATTATGATTTATTTTGTTTGCATTCCATACTCAATAAATGTAAGCAAATTTATATTGTTATATGAAATTTGTCTTTTCCAGCTACGTTAGGGCAAGTTTTTTTTTTTGCTTTTCTTTAGCATATTATTGAATTAGTATAAAGTGTTTTCTCGAGATTTTTATCTGTTTGAACACTAAAGTTGTGATTTTTTTTTTTTTTTTTTGCCTGCATCTCATACTCGCTCTAGTTAGATATACTAAATTTTAAATAATAATCGATTAATATTACTCGCTATGCTATCTGCTAAACAAATAAGGGAAGATGATAAAAGCTGAAATCATAAAAATATTTAATACTGTTGTGATGCATCCGTAATTTCATCAGTAGTTATTGTAACTGATAGTATTTTCTATTTTTCTTTTTGTCAATTTTTTAAATCAACAGATTTATTTTATATGCATTAGAAAGATCTCCTATGTGTATTTTTTCTTTTTTCTTTTCTTCTTTCTTTTTGCTTTTTAATTATATTTTATGTAAATTGAATTATATTTGGAAGAATTACTAAGATTTCGTAAATTTTCATCACATTTGAAACTGCCTTCAGGCATATTTTTTCATTTTCTTTGAAAAGAGTAAAGAACTTTTGCAATCAAATTTCAAGCTCAAAAAAAAAAAAAAAAAAAAATGATTGAGAATGTAAGCTTATTTGAGCCGTGAAGTGTGGTGCTGTTTACAAAATGCAAAAAAAAAAAAAAAAAAAAAACTGTGAAAAATTATACATTATTACAGTGCACGCTTTCTGGACAGTTCTCTTCTAACATGTCATTTCCATCGATATCGAATATGAAGCACTTTTTTCAATGAATGTTTTTCCTCATCTCCATATTTACCATAATTTGTTAATTAATTATATCAATTAATCGTTGATGGTAGTAGATATGTTTGTTAGACATTTTCACTGTACTAGAAGATAAATTTTCTCCAACTAGCTTGCATATAATGAATACATTCAAAGTGCTACTGCCATCCTTGCTTTTTGGTTTTCGCTAGTTGGAAGCAGTATTTAAAGCAGAAACAGCAGCTGGTTGTTTCGGCATCCATATCACCATCTCTATCACCACCACCACCACCATCATCATCATCATCATCATCATCATCATTATCATTATCATCAGCACCACCACCCTTACCGTTATTATCATTATCGACATCACCAGCATTATCATCATCATCATTATCACTCGTCGTCGTTGCTATCAGTGTTATTGGCTGGATAGTAGTAAAGCTTAGCGAGCTGCTGCCACAATTTACCCCTATTCTGTTTGTTTCTTGCTATCAGCAGCTGGTAGCATTTCCTTTTTCATTCTCTTTCTCTCTGAGCAGTAATTAAAGCAATCATTTTGCAGTGCATTTCCGTTTAACCTGTGATTTGTGATTGATTAAAATTTGATTAATTAATTATATGTGATATAGAGAAGAAAAAGAAAAGTAATTGACATTTTTTTTTTTTTTTCTGGTTTAAAATGACACTTTCCTTATGGGACCATAAGAGCTGATTTTATTCAGTGAAGTAATTTATAGATGCACTGTAAAGATACTCCATCTGAGGAGAATGCTCAACATAACTGTTTTGAAGACGGACTTATTTGCTTAGTCAAATTACAGAACTCAAATTTCCTAGCAGAGAAAGTAAGTTCAAGTACTGTTTATTCGGTTTATCTCAGTCAGAACTGTAAAACATGAAGGAGTAAAAACTAGATTTAAAATGAACGGAACACTTTCTTATTAGGCACTTCCTGAAAATAATCAATGATAATGTCAAATGTACGTCAACCTACCTTTAACACATTTGTCATCTGCTAATCATGGATAAGTGAATAAATTGTTGGTTCAAGTACTCCTTACCGATTACTCAAATATAATTTCCGCAATCAATACTCATATTCTTATGCTATTTTGGAGTTGTATTCAGAATAACAGTTCTGATGAATTGATAATGTGATAGAGAATTAACACTGATATTAACGTATCACTCGTCAAACACATTCTTTTTTTTTTTTTTTTTCTCTTCTCTAACAGAGCAACACAAAAAAAAAAAAAAAATGATAAATTTGAAATATTTGTTTATAACAAATATTAGTTCGTAAAGGATATCTAGATTACTCAATGCTATTTAGGATTAATTAACTCAATCTACTAATGTAATTAATTAATTAAACTAATTAATGATTAACTCAGTACAGTTAGGATTACTCAGTCAGTATTTGGATTACATATGTATGAGATGAAGGACGACATACTCGGCACACGGAAGGAAACTATATTCCGCCTGCTTAGGCACCGAAGTGTCCTCAGGTTATTAGAATTTAGAATTTATCATGGAGAAGTGCTTCTGTTGCACGACAGGAAGAGAAACACATTTGATATGGTGAAGGAGAAATGAACTGAAAAAGCTGAACAGTCTTCTGTTTTGAGGCTGATGTCAAGACAAGAAGAGGAGATGAGCTTAGTCTTGGATGAAGCTGGAAGAGTGAAGAATTGAAATCCACCACTGCTACTAATTTCTTCCTCCTGGTAGAAAGAGCTCGATTAATTTGAAATTTCATGAATGCGAAGAAAATTCATTTTACATGTTGTCATTAATCTACAGTTCGCTCCAATTACTCATCCCAAAAAGCTCATTAAATATAATGACAGGTAGCTGCACTTGTAATTCTTTCTGGCAATGATATCTATCCATTAGTGAATTTCACTTTTATTCCTTTCTTTTTCCAACTAGCTATTATTATTTTTGTAAATTTTTTATAAAATTAACTATTAAATTAGTTTCAATTAAAGAATGAATAAACTTGAGTCCTAGTGAAATTTCTTTGCTTGCTATCAAAATGAATTAGAAGATTGTTAAAATTCAATTCAATTAAACGAAATTAAACAGTTAGCGAAAATTTATTAGAAAAATTAAGTGCAATACAATAATGAAGAAAAAGTCATACTTGAAGAAGTATAAATAAATGCTTTGTTTTAATTTCGTTTTTATCAGGTAGATGAGCTATAGAAGACACATAGACAATCGGAATGCTTTAACAGTTAATATCTCATTTGTTCTGATTTCTCGACTAGCTAGTTGGACAATCTACAAATTTCAGTTCACTAGGTGTGAAGTGAACTAGATGAGTCAAGATCGGTTCTTTATTATTCATTATAAGAAAAAAAAAAAAAATGCAAATATCATGAAATGAAATTATTTTAGTAATTTTGCATAAAGCTCACTAGGAAGTGGTTTTCGAATTCAATTTATTGATTCTAATGGTGTAGAGTAATTTCCAAACTTCGTTAGCAGTATCATTTAGGCTTTGATCAAATTCTTCATCGTTGCAAACTTCACTTTAAAGTATCAAGCAATATTTTGGCTCTCTTGATTACGCCTAAATAATTGTCGCTTTTATCAATTCTGTTACAAGATAAGAACATCTGATTACTTATTATAGATACTGTATCCGCTGAATAAATGATAATGCATTTGGTGTAGCTTATTAATTTATTTACGAAAATTTCTGAAGGTATTCGTGATGTCGATATGGTGAAAGTTCGTCGAGCAGGATGCTTATGTTCGATGCATTCAATTTTAGTAATAGCAATAATCATTTGGACAACTGTTTTTGCCTATCTTTCAATCAGTTTGTACAATTTACAGTCAAAAGGTTAGGTTTTGCTCACTTTTACTACAGAAAGAATTTATAAATGTCATATACATTGATATATTTTGTAATAATTTGCCTTAGATTATTGCGAAAAATTGTGATTTTATGGAATCGTAATTTTATTGTGCATTAGAACAGTATTAATTTGCCTTTATTCCATCTCCATCTTTTCTGTCTAAAGCCAACGAATGAATTAATTTGTAGGAAAAGATGTGAATGAGAAGCAAGCTTTGATATCAAATTATGAGCAAGCTTTGTTGGATCTAGCAGGACTAAAAGACGAAAATGAAAAACTCCGTGGATTATTAAATGAGGAAAAAATGTTGAAGAGCCAAGAAAGAAACATCTCTGCAAATAAAAGTAGCAAATTTAAAAAGTGGCAACGATGGATTGCTGAAGAAAAGAACAAACCAAGCAATATTCCACTCGTACAGGATCGTTTCTCAACGGAACATGAAGTAAGCGTTTCTGCCAGTCTCTCCTTCCGGTTCTCACTCAGCATCCACATTTAAGACTTCTGCTGAAGGAACTGATGGAACAGAAGTAGCGGACATTTGATGAAAATTTGAGACCTGTAATAAAGGCTGCAAAAATTTTAACCTAATTAGCATTTATGAGATAAATAAGAAATGAAAATTGCAGATGGCTAGACGTCAGTTGCACACTTCGATATGGGAGCTTTATTACTATCTCAGTAATCAGCTTGAATTAGCGTCTAACATTTCCGCATTCAAGAATCATGCGCGGAATCAGGTAGATTGTTTCTTCTGCTTCTTTTGCTGCAGAGGCTAGCTTGAGATAACTTATACATATCCTATTACAATGATTTCCTTTTTCGTTACAGATGCTTTCCTTGCTTGGTCAGTCCGCAGCATTCAGAAATACCGATTCAGCGGAAAGTTGGCGAGCAAACGCACTTGCAAATATTTCAGCAATATTTCAAAATCATTTCTATAAAATGCAAAATCCTGATGACTGTAAAGCTGCTAGGTAAGCAAACAAAATTTCTTAATTAAATTTCTATACAACCACTTGTTGGTGCACTTTATCAATCGAGGTGAGATAGATATACTGCTAGATTAGATGCAAAAGGAAATCACTAAGATTTGCCAGCAAGAGGTTTGATAAATGATAAGATTATTAAGTAAACTCACTTGTCTATGCATTGCGAAAGATTGAACGCCTTAGTAAAGAGAATCTTATCATTAGGTGGAGTAACTTCCGGAATCTACTCATAGATTAGTCTGTGTTGCTCGTTTCTGCTACCTCTTGTTCCTATTATGCAACAAGACACAAATTGAATTTCACCTGCCTCGAATTTCTTTTTTCCACCTGATGTCATGCCAGAGCAGTGTCTTATTGTTTCAGTTTTTAGCCGCCAGCTTAATTAATTCTAAGCCGGGTTCGCCTAATTAATTCTGCAGCAACTACTACAGTGAAGATTTCAATCTCTTCCTCCCAATAACTTTTCTTTTTTCGTGTTAGTAGGAAATAATGTAATTAATAAATCGACGAACTAGGTATTAGTTTGTTTATGCTTCAGTATTTTTGCACATATTTTCCATTTCATAATGCACTTTAATTACAAGTCCTTCTTTAATTGATGTGTTGGAGTTATTATTCGAAACGATATCTTATTTATTATCTTTTAATTCTGTAAAAGAGAAAATTTTCAGGATTTTAACGTGTGATTTGAATAAGCAGTGTGGTTTCGGATGTCAGCTACATCACGTCACTTACTGTTTTATTGTTGCGTATGGTTCAAACCGTACGCTTGTTCTAAGGGATGACGGGCGTACGTGGAACTACGCACCGGACGGCTGGAATTCTGCATTTCTTCCAATTACCAAATGCTCATTTTCGGAAATTTTCAAGGTTACAGTAAAATTCCAACAGATTTTCCAGTTTCATGCGATTTCCATTCCAAAATTCAATGACCTAAAGTGGTTTTCATGTTTTATCCTTATTTTTTATTACATGGTTTGCCTAAATAGAAACAAAGGAAAGAGTCATTGAAATGTAATCAAGACACAATTATTTCTTTTTCGTTTTTTTTTTTTTTGCACATCAGTGAGAATGATTTCGATTAGATCAATCAATTTTGGTTTAATTCTGTATTTGTGAAATTTTTTGAAGTTATGCATTTTCAGCCAAATGAAAATGCCGATAGTTGGAGCACTGATAAACATTACAGGAATAAACGAATACTTAACTTACCAATTGTTGATTCACTGTCCTATCGACCACCGTATCTTCCGCTTGCTATTCCGCAGTCATACAGTGGCGAACTACTAAAATTACACTCTAATCCTCCTGTTTTCTTTATTTCGCAGGTTTATTTTATTTTATTTTACTGCTTTTGATAGTGTCTGATGCTCAAAAATATTCAGTCTTCTTGAAATTATTCTTCTGCTGATCAGCCAGCCATTCTCCATTGTTGGACTGAATAAATTTTAATTCAGTAAATAATTAAATAAATAAGTGATTAAAACTAAGTAATTTATTGCTTTTGGTGTATAGTATCATCCAATGTTAAAATGTTAGCGGTCATCAAATTTTTAATTGCAGTTTATTCGTTATCTAATGCGTCCATCAGCAGTATTTGCAGAAAAAATTGATGATGCGGCAAGGAAAGTGCCATATGATAAAGGTTTTGAAATTTTTTTTTTTTTTTTCACTTATTACATTTATGTAATGTATCGTCATTTTCATTACTATTACTAAGTTGTATTCTTCTCATTCCATAGCAAAAGAAACATTGTAAATGGCTGCAGACTATAAATACGATGAAGTGAATGATTGTGATTGGAAAATTATTATTTAGTAATTCAACCTTACTATTGCAATAAATAACGAACAGAATGTAAAAATGAAGAGCTATATCTTTTGATTATCATAAGTTGTAGAATTGAAATATAATTAGTTTGGAAAAAGGCAAAGAAGCATCATAGAGTTCTAATGACTTCATTGTTTTGATTATTATATCGAGGACTTTTAATGACATTACTGTTTCATTATTTCTAGGACCAATCGTTGGCTTACAAATTCGTCGAACGGACAAAATTCATACAGAAGCATCCTTTCATGATTTAGATGAATACATGAAATGGACAGAGGATTGGTTTCAGATTGAAGAATATCGTATAGGATCATTTGTTAAAAGAAGAATTTACATTGCAACTGATGATCCAAAAGTTTTTAATGAGGCTGCGACCAAGTCTGTTATTTATTCACTGTTATCTGATCTATTATAATTAGTGCCTACTTGAGATTAAAGATTATTCATACGTATTTTAATTTACTCTCTAATTATTCTCGATGTTCGAATACGTTGAAATATTGAATGGAAGAACTATAAATCAAAGGAAAGTAAGCGATTGTTTTAGGTATCCAAATTACGAAATATATGGTGATGTAAAAATATCAAGTATTGCTCAAGTTCAGTCTCGCTACACTATGGAATCACTAATTGGTGTTGTAGTAGATATTGAATTATTGTCAAGGTATTTTTCGTTAATTTTCTCTCTCCTCTGTTTTATAAAGTGAAAACGTTTGATTTTTTTTTTTTTTTTTTTTGAACCTGTTCATAATGAGAAGAGAGTTTAAAATTTAAGAAAATAAAGTGCAATATTTTCTTCAGATCAAGATGGAAGAAAATGGTTGAACAGCTTTTTTCTCGATTTTTATTAAGAATTAATTACTGGCCAGGAAAGATGAAAGGTGTCATAAGCTGCAAATGTTAAATTAATTACTGCTTAGCAGACAATATCAAAACAATCATTTACAGATGTACATTTCTTGTTTGCACGTTCAGTTCTCAAGTTTGTCGGATGGGCTACGAATTAATGCAAATTCATTTCGGTGATGCAGGTGATCGATTTCATTCCTTGGATGATATTTACTACTTCGGTGGCCAACAAGGTAAAATTTTTATCCTATCAATATAAATCATGAAATGATTATAGGTTATCTCAGATTTGAAGAAAAAACATCTCGAATACATCATGGCTTTTTATTGATATCAGAGATTGATCTGAAAAATATGTGCAAATGTCTTTCTCAGAAATATATCTAAAGGTAGTAAAACTTGTTGGTTTTTAATATGAAACATCAAATAGTATAGCAAAATTTCAGCTCATGAACAAGTGGTGGTGGAACCGTACGTAGCTGAAAACGATGATGAAATTGATTTGAAAACTGGTGATGTTATTGGAATTGCTGGTAACCACTGGAATGGTTTCTCGAAAGGTACAAATCGGCGAACGGGTCAAAATGGTCTCTATCCATCGTATAAAACTCGTGAAAAGTACATTATCCTAGATTTTCCTTAATTTTCCTAATGTAATATGAGAAATTTATGCAAGATAGAAATTTAACTGGAGCATTTTTTCCTTTTGGAAATTTTGTTTGTTTCCTAGAAGATCTTTTCTTTTTGCCAAAAAATTTATTTTTAAAAATTTATTGAGAAGCGATGTTATGATTTTCTTAATCTCGATTAATTTTTTTTTTTTGTTTTTCTTTTTTTTTTTGCAGATTCTCATAATTCTTTTTAAAATTTTTACACCAATTTCTTCATTGCACATTCATCGTTATTGAATTATATTTTTGTTTGCAAAAAATCTCAAAAAAGGCTTTTAAAATTATTTAAAAAATAACAGGCTGCCACTAGAATTCTTCAAATTTTTTGTTATAACAAATTCAAACAATACATTATAGCGTTTAAAACAAAGATATTTTTATAAAAAGATGCATTTTACATAAATGTTAAAAATTAAAATTGATAAGCTATTTTCATCTTATAGTTTTACAAGTCATTTTATTTATATTTGTATGTTTTTCATTCGGAATCCTGTTACTCAGCTAGACTTCACTCATCCAAAAAATTAATTATTGCTCAAGATTTTACTTCTGCGTTAACTGTAACATTTCGTCTTCTATATAAAACCTATTTTCCTCTCCATTTAATCGTCAGCCATCATCTATCAAATTTTAACACTTATTGCAGTGATTGAATTTAAGCTACCTTATTCATAAATTCATCGAAGGTGTTCAAATATGATTTAATTTTTAAGTAGCCCAATACTTTCTTTTTATTATCTAAACATTACTAGGAGAATTTGAAATATAATCCGGAAATGCAAATTGCAACAGATAAGGAAAGTTATTATCACATTAATTCAAGGACAAAAATGGGAGGAATATAGTCCTAATTTCTTATTTTGTTTTTTTCATAAATCAGTTTATTATTTCAGTCATTGTCCTTGCCATACTGCGGCTTTAATTAGTTGAATTTAAATCTTCTAGTCTAATATCTGCTCCACTCTTTGTTATTACATTTGTTCCTTCATGTTTACGCATATTTATTTCTTGCTGATTATTTTGATTTGTACCAACTTCGATGTTCCTGTTTTTCATTTTGTTGCGAAACTGGCTTCACTCAATCCAGTTGATAAGTTAGTATTTTTTCTCACTAATGTCTGAGTCCAATAAAATATTAATAAAATTCAAGTTTCCTAACAATAGATTTCTTATTAAGAAACAGTTGTAGTCAAGAAATGAAATAATTTCCCGTTGTTCTTTAGTCTAGCAACAAATAAAGGAACGAATACACCGGTCTACGTTTATTGTTTATTTTTCCTATGATTAAAAATTACCGTTTAAATTTCCAAGCACAGGAAAATCATAATGTGCTTGGGGCATGGTGAAAATGATGTATAGTATATAATACAAATTGCCGACCAAACTTTTATCTGGATCGTCTGCATAATAATCGATATAAGAGGACTATATTCGTGCACGGTTTGATTACTTTATTGGACCTCATTAAAATTCCCAGTCCTATATTTAGACATTAGATATTACAGAATCAGCGGTTTGGCTTTGGAAGTTTAGGTGGTGGTGGTTATTGGATCTTGATAAAATTTTAATTTTTTAATATTTTCAGTTGATTTATAATTTTCGAGAACTGTCAGAACTTTAAAGAAATAAAAGTGTGATTTCCGGAGCAGCAGTACACAAAATGCCTTTTAAGCTCTTCATTTCATAATTCGATAAAAGAGTAGAAATATAAAAAAAAAAAAAAAAAATGAAAGAGGATTTTACAATTTACCGGCCACGCTAGTTCTTGGCTTAAGTATTGAGCACCGAAATTATCTAATTCGATGGTTGTTGCGTCCATCGCTACATTCTATCTTTCTGGTAATCTATAAAGGATATTTCGAAGGTTCTGAAATATGCTGCAGGATTTTAGAATTCAAAATAAAGAACTGACATTTTAAATCATGTCATTTTGTTCTTTTTTTTTTTTCTTTCCATTAAGCAGAGTCAAAAGTAAGCTTTTTCTTAATGTAAGGGAGCATTAATTTTATTAAAACTTCTTAACACCAGCATTTTTATGAAATGAAAACATCAAACCATACTTAATTCCCACATAGGTCACCAGCCCAGAAATATACAAAGATCTTATACATTTATTACTTATACGTATAGGATGATACTTAACGTAGGTAATATTGACAGAATGATAGTAGCGATAAACGTAACAGCAGTAGTAGACATTGCATTATTACACAGATCTCCGCTGCAGGTATCACAGTTTGCTTTTCCACCTCCTTGTGTGCAAGTTTTCCTTAGTACTTCACAATTCCACAAAGTGCTTAATTTGTCCTCGCAACCCTTCTCCTTTGTTTCCGCTAAGTAAATTTAATTATTTAGTTAAAAAATAGATAAAAGCTAATTCATCAAAATATATTATGTCAGCTCACTGCGTTCGTGTGTGGTATCTGTCTGATTTGAAAAATCCAATATAAAATGCAGGCAGCACTTTCATTTTAAGCGCTGAAACCTCTCTAGGCATAATTATCATCATATTATCAACTCATTTCTTTGATTGTTAAAGAAAAACGATATTTCACTTAGCAAAAATATTCAATTTTGCCTTATACAAATCTAAAAAATGTGAGGTTATTACTACACCCTTGTATTTAGCGATAACACCAAACCTTTACACTCTTATCAAGTTATTAGTGATAACTAGCAACGATAACGACTGTATTCGCACATTACACATATATATATCTTAGCAAATTCAGAAATCCGTGAAATCACTTACCATCTGGATAGTCGCATTTGAACCAGAAGCAAGCAGTTGTTGATGATGAGCAATTTTCAATAAAAGGTTCACTCATAATGCTATTTTCAATTACACATCTAAGAGCTGAAAGAGAAAAAATAAGTTTCAACAAATCACGATAGAGATAGATTGTAATAAAATTAAGATCGAAGTTTATTTGAGTAATTCCAATTATACACATTATTACACAGATGAGAGTTATCAAAATAGATGAGGAAATTTCTCGGAAAGTTTGGAGAGCTCTTTCTTGAGAATGCTTTGCCAGTATCTTAGCAAAATACGGGAACAGTCAATTCGGTTTAGGCGAAGATAGCTGTAATCATATCAAGCAGAGAGTCTTCTATATTCGTAACACAGTATTGCTAAAGGGAGCTTTTCGATAATGAATAGAAATTAAAAATCTGGAAGTTATGTTTGAAATTCGAAATAATTGAAGTTATCAAAAGCAAAATTTCCAGTTCAAAATCACATTTTGGAAATGTTAAACAAAGTGCTCGGACTGAAAGAGAAAGTGAATTACATTACCATTCGTTGATGTAGAGTAGATGAGGCAACTAAACGCAATGAACCAGAGCATTGTGACGGTCGGGAACTGTTGTGTAATAGTGCCAAATGATAAGTAATATTAGTAAATACAAGTTTTTAAGGAAGAGAATACTTATGAAAAAAGAGGGACAGAAAAGACGAAAGGACAGCGGAAGAGAGGAAAGAAAGTTGGAGAGAACAAGCAATTCGTTTACTTAAAATGAACAAAATTGTTGACAGACGACCCAAATTGTTTGCAATTCAATAAAACATACACAGTACTGCTTCCCGAACGATCTCTTTTGTAAATTTATCGATTCAGATGATAAATCGGATAAGAAATTACATTAAATAAAAACATTTTGTGACACGGTTACACTGAGATCAGTGTGTTTATATATGCACGCAACTTGAATGGCTAAACTGAAATATTTGAACAAGTCGAATATTAAGACGAAGAATTTGGTAACTGAAATACTGGCAAAAAAAAACTTGAAGAATAACTTTGAAAAAATGAAATAAAGCCTAGATTGACAAAATTGAAAACAAGGAACGATTACACACGAATCACACAAATACTTAGAAGGAAGAAGAAAAGAGCAAGTCAAGAATGGTCCAAATGTTACACAAACAACTCATTTCACAAAGATAAACTTCAGTAATTTCAAATTTCTGGGTTATAAAACGATTGTCTGTAGAGTGATGCAGCTAAAAACCATCTACCTCAAGGTAGGCTTGATGCGTGATCTAGTTTGTTCATTACTGGTTGAGTCGGTTGGTTTGTTCGTTTGTGTGTCTGAGTGATGTTTCGTTAGGTAATTATGTGATTTCTGATTCTTTGATTTTATAAGACTAGCAGAAATTATTTTCTCATCCATCAAAGTGGTTTTTGCTTAATTTTGAATGCTAGAAGAGAGATATTATCACTGCAACGTTACAGGAAGCAATTTGGGACGCCTATTTGCTCGACTTTAGGCATTAGTTGAGTACTTTTCCCTTCCATTTTCTTCTCCGTCCTACCTTTATTATCACCATGAGGAAGAAAATGAAAATGTAAGCGTTGTGTGTATATTGTCGATTTTAAAAATTTGTGCTTGAATCAAAATTTCAGGTATAATATCGGTAACATATCATTGAATGTTGAGACGAAGTCGTCGCTTATCGGAAGCCAAAGAAACGACCCATTATAATGGTGGCACCATTGGTAAGAAAAAGATCAGACTGGATGATAATAACATGGTGAATCACAGCGAGGATGGAAAGAATGCTGTCAATAACAGTACAAAGAAAGTAATAATTTCACACTGATCTCTGTCTATTAAATATCAAGTAGTTGCTAACTTTAACTCTAAGTGCTTAAAGTGATAAAAATTGGAGTCTTCGGATGTTGCCGCGGCTATTTTGTGGGAGATTTGCTGCACCAGTAATTTAACCATCCTGCATGTTTTGATTGTGGGGAAGATTATCAGCAGGCGGCTATTTCTTGTTAAGAAGCGAGTAAAATTGTATTTTTTATTCTTGCTTCATGTTTCGAGGAATTCGCTCGCCTTGTTTCGATTTGCTAGGAAGTCGTAATAAGTGATAGTTGAGTGAATATGGTATTTCTTTAGATTTGTTTCCTAAATCAACTTAGAGCCATTTAAAATGATTTCAGGAGAACCATGAGGTCGTTTTATCGAAGAATTTGTCGAAAGCTAGTCTGAAGGATATACCTTTGAAGGAGAGGAGGAAAACAGCTGATGAAAGGTTGAATGTTATGTCCGTTCTTCTCTGATATAGATTTCCTTGTTAAACTTTAATTTCTGTTAATTTCAGCGAAGGAGCTAGAGTTCAGTAGTTTAATCGCAAAATTATCAGTACTTGTTGATTGTGATGCTCTGCTGCTGTATTACAATTTTAGAATACTAGAGAGTAATCTTTTATTTTTGCATCTGATTTGAATTATATACCCTCGTACTGTGCCGTTTTGATGAATAGAGCTGGATTAGGTGCTATATGGAATAAAGTGCATATATCTTGTTGAATCGGACTAAGAGATGTGATACTTTCAGTCGTAGTCAGGAAAGTTCTAAAGCGGATGATATGGATTCTCTTAACAAAAATTTGCACGATTTCGGTGTAAACGAAAAAGCAAGCACATCGAACACCTGCACGGAGGAAGCCACTATGGTTTGTTGCTTATTCCATAATTTCAGGAACATATGTTTATGTTTTACGAACCCGACTTATTGTGTTCTTCTATCTAGAAATATTCCTATCCGTTCAAAATTTTTTTTCCCTTTCCATCTAGGGATGGGTCTTGTTAAAAGTCATTTAACTTTTTCCCTCGAAAAATCAAGGACGAATGCTTTAGAGGTTATTTTATTATTACTGAATTAAGTAAAATGAAGTGAGTGGTACCAAGATTCAGTTTTGTGAAAGTTTAAGTGTGAAGAACATTGTGGTTTCAGGTGATGGATTTAAGAAGTTCCGACGGTAAAAGCTTGGCAGTAATTCTAAGTCAAGGTTTGACGAGCAGTGATGCTGAAAAAATCGACACAGTGTTGTTGAAAGCAGATATGCAAACGATATCGGCAACATTGAATGACTTGCCAGCTACACAGATTGTGCCCTTGCTGAAAGAAATTGAGTATCGTTGCAGAAGTCGCAGATATTTCGAGTATGTTTACCTGTTGTGCAGTTATTGAAATTGTATGTATGCAAAGAACCAAAATTTGGGAGAGGATTATTATTTTCAGCAACAATTTTTTTTTATCCGCCTCTTAATATAATGTTTAGTAAGTCCATTTCTCCACAGAATGTCGGATTATTTTCAGCAGTTGCTGGATGCGGTGGTTGCAATGTATTTTGTCTAAGCATATGTCGTATCTGTGCACGGTGCGTATAAAATTTGTTGAATTTTCATTAATATAATGTTAGTCATTACCAGCTGCGGAATTAGCTTCATTTTAGAGCTAGGTTCTCGGTCGGGAATTGCAGGATTGTTTGTATCAGCAAAATTTGTATTGTATTCTTCATTAGTGAAAAATGGCATCGGTTATTGTCTGCTACAATATAGTGCAGTATGAAAATGCAGTGAATCATGTAGTATAATAGGAATGCAGGTAACTTATTCAGGGAATAAGATAAATTTTAGATCAGCACTTTGAAAGAGGATTTGTCATCCTTATTTTCCTGGTTTGGTAAACGAGCATCAAATATGGATGAACTGTTGCAAGTGAGCGGAAAACTTTTTTTGATCAACGAACAAATTAGTCGTCGCATGTGCCCACAGATGTTTGTTTCCCAGCAACCAACTATTTCATTCGAAGGTGAATTTCAGAGTGCATAAACATGCTTTTACATGTCTAACCTCCAAAGTTTTCGAAAATACCAAGCTTTAGGTGCTCTCTGCTTCAGTTTTTTAAAGCGATTTTAATTTTTTCAGTGCAATACTGTTGGAGTTACAATTTTTATCATTCTAGACTCTTTGCAATAAGCTTTCATAACCTTCCCTTTCAAATCTTCATGATTGGTTCTTTTGCTTCAGATGATGGTGACATGTCAGAAACATCAGGTGAAATCAATGATTTTGATGAGGAAGAAAGCATAGAAAGTGTGGAAGATTGGTGGGATGATCAGGAGATTGGATCTGATGAAAGTCATCTTTCATCTGGTAAGAGCTTCACCGCTTCGTTCGAAATTTTCCAATTTAACTCATAACGGAAATGTAGAGTGGTTCAGTCCACTAGAAAATGAAAAATGTTATTCCAGGTGACGAAGCTAAAAGAGATTCAAATCTCGGAGAAGATGATAATGAGGAGTTAAGTGATGATGATGATGATGATGATGATAACGATACTGATAACAGTGAAGCAAAAATGGAATGTTGATGTGATTCCAATTCTCATTTCACATGTCTTGCTCAATCATCGGGTCGGAAGATTTTTTAGCTGTGCAAATCTTAAGTTTCTACATAATTACGAGGAGAATGATTTCCGTAATCTCCATTTTATAATATTATACAATATATTTATGACATGAGATTTATCGGATGATCCGGTGATCATGATCGTGATATTAACAACCGTTGTTATAATTTTTTACGTTATACGCTGAGTTAATCATTGCCCTTTCCAGCAAAAGTTTTTAAAAGTGACAGCAATCTTATTACTGATTTTTAATGATCGCTTCTTCAATGAAACTGCTTACAATTTATCTTTTCTCTAGTTCGTTCCAAGTAGCATAGTTCTACAAAATTCTTTCGCTGAAATCCAGATTCATTTTTTGATATCTTCACATTTCTTCTAATTCTCTTTGACTGAATGTTTATCTTTCATTTATCTTTCAAATGGAATTTTTGATAAATTCGGACCAGTGTGGACCTATTAGTCTGTTGGATTAATTTGTAATAAACTAAAAAGAAAAACTTAACTGAGCCAAACCAAAATCCATAACACTGAACTCATTAAAAATGTTTGTCTCTTTATCTCCCATTTGTGATGAACGTTATTTTTATGGTATAGTAGACTTGGCCTCAATGGTCCACTTTGATTCGACCTTAGTTTTAGCGGTTGAGTTTCGGGTTATTATTGCTCTTATGAGAGATGAGTTTTATTGAATACCTTGCTGCTAAATTGACCACTTCCTAAAATATCAGCGGTATCCGTTTGTGACTCTACTGCCTATGTATGGGCTTGTTGTTGTTAAAAAAGAAGTTTTCATATTTCCATTGGTTCTTGACTTTATATGTTAAAAAAAAAACAAACTTGCTTATCTCAAAACTGTGGAATAATAGTGTAAGGAATTTTTTACATTAATTTGGTTGCTTAAAGGCTTTTGTTAACTGTAGGTATTGTTGGAAATTTTTCGTTATAAACGCTGAGGGAATGCGGAGATTAGTATTTTTTTTTTCTTAAACTGAAAGATTCTGTTCAGAAATATATTTGACAGTTCTAATTTTGTCTTCATATATACAGTAGTGACAAGAATTTTTTGCTGGTAATTTTACGCTTATATCTGAAATCTAAAATTTATTTAAGAATCGTTGAAACCCTAAGATTTCAAGATTAAGCTGGAATGGACTGCTTCATTTGACGATAAGGCTTTTTTTTTACGAGGGCTGTTGTAGTTTTGTGGATGACCACCAGGATGATAGGAGATTAGCAAATCATCTCTATTTTCAGGCTAACATATTCTGGACAATTACTAATTTTTAACAAAATGCCATTTAAAGATTCGACTAACAAAACTCCACGTCGTTACCAGAATGATAATTCTCAAATAGCTGGTACTAAAACTCCGAAAAGTGCGAAAAAGTAAGTCCGTCAATTTATCTTTTGTTCACCGATCGTGACAAGTATGGTACGTTGGGTTCAAAATGCTGAATTGGAAACTGTCAGCTTCATAGTTCATGTAGCGTAAATTTAAATTATTGCATGATTCAGTTGGGAAATTTAAGCCATATCTGACCTTCTTTGAAAAATTTCTCACGATATCAGTTATCAAGATATTGCAATTGTTCTTGCATATATTCTGATGGTATTGTTTTCTATCATCCAATAAATAAATTCAAATAGCTGGAAGAGAAGAAACTATACAGCAATAGAAAAAACTATGTATAGAAAATGTCGTTTATTCCTACCGTTTACTTAATATGTGTTAATTCTGAATAGAGCTGATGTTGCAGTCTTTTAGTTACTCTGTTATTGCAATCTCCAGACGAATATCACTTCCTTTTAGGGAAAACCGTTCGATATCACAAAAGACTCCAAGTCATAATTTAAGCATGTCGTTTAACAAATCAAAAGGTGGTTTGAAAAGGCGTGAACTTACACCATCCAGAAATCCTAACTATAGTGGTGTTGGTGGTGGTGATCGTTTTATACCGAATCGGAGTGAAACACAGTTTGAATATGCAAACCACTGTCTTATTAATCATAATTCTGAGGTTAGCTAACATTCCCATTCTCTTGTATTTTTTGTTCACTTTGTCTAACTAGTCTGTATTGAACTTTATCCGTATCATTCATGTCAGTGTTGAAATTATTGAGAAATATGATATAGAAATTCGAGTGTGCACTTGTGGAGTGTTACCCATCTTAGTTTTCACTGTGTATTTTGATGGGTAGGAGCCTACGTGGAAGTAAGTTGAGTGGTGGTTCGACTTTCCGGTAGAGGCCCTTTATTTTAATTTTAGAATCTGTTTTGTTTGGATCTTGCTTGGTTTAACCTTAACTTCTTGTATACTTTTCAAAACCCGTGTTTTGTATTGATTATATGTCTCTAGCTTCCTAACCATTACCAAGTAACAGCGCTAAATACTACTCATTAAGTCATGATACTACATTCATGACCTGTTTTGGCGGTGATGAATTATAGCTTATGTTAGGTTTTGATCTTTGGCAAGAAATCGTTATGTTTTACTTCTGATACATCCGTTGCATTTATTGCAGTTAATTCATGTTTCATCTTTTACTTATGCTGCTTTAGTATCTTTAGTTTATTAGTTTATTACAGGATGATTCTCTTTTAAACATGTCGACATCTGCACCGACCAGTCCTTCAAAAGCCGAAAAGGCTTACATGATGAAAATGATGCGCGGTATATTTTTTATTTGCTTGTTAAATTTTTCAGAGTTCTTACTACAAAAACGTTTTGGTAAGAATTCATACACGTATGTATTACTTTTGTGGGAAATTTAGTTGTGTACATGTAGATGAGAAATTTTTCTCCCTTCAGACTTTCTTCACTTATCTCTGTTACTGTAATTGCTAATATATATGTTTTAGCTAAGTCGGTAAACGATTTGGATACTGACATTGAAGACAGGATTTTATGTTACAAAAAGGGCAAAGCACCACAACCACCGCTGGGTTATTTGACTCAACCGAAAGTGCTTTATACGTCAAGCGCTATGAAGCCATCTGGAAGTGTTAGTAAGGGATTACGGTACATACCTAATAGTCCAGAACGCATCCTGGATGCACCAAATTTTATGGACGATTATTGTATGTTTTACACCGACGAATTCATTGTTGCGCATTTCCTTAAAGCGTTAAACTGTTCACATATGTTGATTAGCTAGCTTTCATTTCTCTCATACTTTTTTTTGAGAAATCTCATATTTCAAAAAAAAATTCGGAAAGGTGAAAAGTTTTTCTTAGTTTTTCGTCTGATCCACTTTCTTTTGTAATAGCATCATTCAGATATGAATGTTATTCACTGGAGCTATGATAATGTTATTGCTGTCGCACTAACTTATGCTTTGTATCTGTGGAATGCTTCTACAGGCGAAATTATTGTGAGTTTATCGTATAGTTCATTATATTTTAAAGTCGATTCACCTTGTTGATTTTAATGAAATTGCTAATTGCAAAGTCAGAGATGGTAGCTAGGAAAATATGATACGATTAGTTTTAACTGTGTTCATGTTCTCTGAAGAAGCGCTGATTTATTGATTTTTATATTTCGCAAAAATTTACTAGTTTTATTTCAGACACTTTTTGAATTGCCAGAAGAATCTGGAAATTATATTACTTCAGTTCAGTGGGCAGAAGAAAGCTCGATTTTGGCAGTTGGACTTTCAAATGGATTTGTCAAGGTTTATTTAAGTAAATTTGTTACTAATGTTTACAGATGGTCAAATTTCATCCAAAAGAAAACTAATAGTACTCTATGTCTTTGAAGAGCAAGTTCTTGTAATATTTCTTTCATGAAATATAATTCCATTATTCAAAATATTAACTAATTCTTTATCCATAGTAGGATAAATCATTTAGAGTGTGATCAAACTGCAGAAGAATTACTGGTTCATTATAAATACTAGAGGGTTAATTAATTAAATCATACGACTGAAAGGACCTTACGGAAGGTTCAGTTTAGAATGTTTCAGTTATTTGATCCTGCTCGAGAAAATTCATTATTAAGAACAATGCAGTGCCAAATAAGTCGTGTAGGATGCTTAGCTTGGCGTCAACATGTGCTTTCGGCGTTAGTTTTCTTCTTTTTTTTCCCATTATTTCTTTTTAGCATTGTTTGCATTTGGACAGAAAAGGTAATTTGTAGAAGCTATATAATTCATTGTTCTGGATTATCATAGTTTTAGGTGGGATGTGGAAGGAGGAAAAAAAAAACAGAGGTAGCATATACCACTGTGGAATTTCGGTTGTATATAACTAGGTTATCTTTGAAATAAATGCCTTTCATCATTTTTCTAAACTATCCTCTTTTAATATTTTGAAATAAGATAATTTTCTTGAGAAGAGTTTGTTAGTAGTTTCCCGTCTTTTTAGTACTGATTTGCTACTTTAATTAATCATTTAATGAAATTGCTAATTTTTTTTAGTGGCTGTCGGTCAGGACGAATATACCATCACGATGTCCGTGTCCGGAATTTCCAGATCGGGTATGTTTGATTATTTTTTTTATATAAATTAGTGATTGAAAGAATTTTCCTTTTGTTATATGCTACTCTCTCACTTACATCCAGACTTTGTACCCTGTATGAAGGATTGAGTGTTTTTAAAAAGCAGCAACTTTTAAGTTACTACCAGAAATCTGGAAAAACAATTTTTATGAATTAAAACTTCCTTTGCGATCAAATGATGACCGAGTAAAAGGTTTGACAACGTTACGTATTGCTGCCATATCACATACTAAGTATCTAACTGGTCGTACTTATCAGTCGGTTTATACAAAAAGCACTGCATTATGATAGGTTGTTTGGTGTGAAAGTTAAACTAAACAGTACATAATAATGCGAACAATCTGCTCTTATATTTTTATTGTCTTGCTTCTTTATTTTATCAAGTGTAAACCACATTCTGATATGTCGCAGTAATGGGCAAACGTACGTTGACTGATCACAAAGTTTTCAATCTGATGATCGCATATAAGCATATATAAATTTTTTTTCCAATAAAATTAAACTGTTTTAGTCAATCATGTGTAATAAAGTGAACTTTAGGTTAGAACTTTTTTTCAGTCTATTTTAAGTGAACTGTGTGCAGCCCACTGAATGTTAATCATACTGAAAGTTACTTGCCTGTTTTGTTCATGGATGAAAGATTTAATCTTTATGTGGTTTATTAACATACAAGATCGCGCTATGAATCTGATTCTTATGAAATTATTTTATTTTATTTTTTCCTTTTTTTTTTTTTTTTTTTCGTGATTTCTATTTAATTTGAAAAATTACAGTACATTTCCGGGGCACGGACAAGAAGTTTGTGGCCTCGTATGGAGTAGTGATGGGCACTATCTTGCCAGTGGTGGAGGTGATAATTTGGTTAAAATTTGGGAGCCGTCAATGCTAACAGCTGATGATCCGGTTTAATTTTCATTTACTTTTTTAACATTATGTAGAAGTATGTAACTGATTTTTTTTCTACAATGAATTTCATCTAGCTAACTAATGGCTCAGTACATCAAGTAGGTGAATAATGTGTTCCAAGTAGGTGAATAATGTGATCCCTCATGAATATATTCATAACTATACCTAGTGTTATTAATTGACCGTTATAACTGAAGCAGTATTAAAATTGTGCGCGTTTTGCAAATGTTGTCTTTAATATGTAGCATGCCAATAATCTTCGTTTGGAACTGGTGATGGATTCCGCTTAAGTAATTTTCAGGATCCGCTCTACAATTTCAGTGATCATCTTGCATCCGTAAAAGCGATTGCATTTAATCCTCATCAGGCACATTCACTAGCAACTGGCGGTGGTACCGTCGATCGCACTATTAAATTCTGGAATCTTGCCAGTGGAACACTTTGTCATAGTCAGGATACGGATAGTCAGGTGCGTATGAGTTTTGGATATGAAAAACGAAGATCTATAGCTTCTTGCACTCAGATTTGTCTGTGTTTCCAGGTAAATGCATTAGCCTTCACGCCGAATTATAAGGAGTTAATTAGTGGTCATGGATATCCCGGTAACGATTTAAAAATTTGGAAATATCCGTCAATGACATGCCTCAAGGTATTCTTAGCAAATTTCATTTTTCCACCATACTGAATCGCAAATACTAATTGTAATTGATGTGTCACATCTCATGAAAATTTAATGTGTTTGCACCGAATTTTATTCCTCTATAGCAGTTCTCGCTTTTCTAATTATATTTTTCCAGGTCCTAACTGGGCATACTGAGCGTATCTTGGGTTTGACCATTTCACCATGTGGACAGTATGTTATGAGTGCATCCAGTGATGAAAGTCTTCGTCTTTGGTGGTGCTTCAAAGTTGATAAGAGTATTAAACAAAGATGGGCCACGAAAAATTCTCGCTTGGTGCCTTCTGTCCGTTAGGATGTTGAGAGCTGTTTTCTTTAAATGAGATTTATTTATTGGGAAATAATTTTTTCTGTTACTAACTCTATTGCCTTTTTATTTGATTTTCGAAATATTATGACATAATCAAAATTTTTCATTTCGCATCAATTCGATCCCGATCTCGCAACTTTCGTAGTGTTTGTTCCATTACTAAAAAAATGTTGGAAATTTTGCTTTAACCAAGTTTAAGTGAATTGGTTTTAGTTATTTTTTTTTTCCTTTTTCTATAATACCAAGAAATGTATGATAAATAGGTAATCGATTTACTTGTGACAGTGATGACATAAAAGTCTCTTTTTGGTATTGTTCTTTGAATTTAAATGAAATGCGAGAACATAAGACCAAAAATATGAAAGCGGAAGTAGCTTCATTAATGGCATGAACGGACAACTTGTTACAGTCGTAGTCACTGCAAATTATAATTCGAAAAAGTTATTTAATTTTGTCTTACCATTTGTATGCTGTCTGTAGTTCACCTTGTTTTGTTTTGTTATTTTTTAGTTACCTTATTAACTGTAACGTATTTCACTGCCTATGTTATTGACTTTACGATTGTCGTTCCCGGCTTTGCTCGGTGAATTAGACTTCTTGGATGAACCAAACAACTGTAATAGTGATAATAGCGTATCTTTCCATCTACCATCCAGATGCGCTCGCTATAAGCTGTTCCTCAAGGTCGGTAAATTGACTTCATCCTGTGCTCAGATGAGAAAGTAATTTGTTTTCAGTGAGCACACGATGGCCTTATACAATCACCATCATTTAGCAGTTTTTTAAATCTGCGAAAGTCTGGGAATTTCTGCAGAATAAAATGTACTAGATTTTACTGCCCGGTGGTGTTCTCTTGTTAGCTTTTACAGTTCATGTGGATAAAAACTGAAGCAATCAGCTGCTTAAGAAAGTAATGTTTGTAATGTGATAATATTGGACATGTGACAGTGACCTGTCTCGTACTACTGAATGTTAGTGCTGTACATTGGTCTCGATCCTTTGTTCCTAGGAGTATTTTGTCATGATTCGGAAGTTTTTGCTGTTTCTTATAATTTCCAATCAATAATACTGATCTGCTGCCGTATCTTTCACATACTAGCATTTGTCACTGCTTGTACCTCTTGTATATTGCATCGATGCACTGTTCTACCTGTATGCGTGGTACTTGAACTACATTAATATCTTGATTTTACTGGAAAATCTGGCTTTCATTACCTGTATGTTAATTGCCTTTTCTTTATCTCATCTTCATACAAGGTGTCTCAGCTTCATAATTGTGTATTAGTAACTTCAGTTTTATGCATTCCGTTCATTTTTCATTCGTCCTTTTTGTGTTTTTCTCTTCGTGCATCCCTCAAATAAAGCTGATCTCTTCTTTACTTTCCCGCCCCTCTAAGCATATATATATATATATATATCTGCATTTCAGGTCCTGCAATATCTTTGGTGTAATTGCTTTTCAACTTTACACTTTGCTATAGTAACTTCCGGAATTCCGTGCTAGGAGGGAGGGGAATGAGGTGAAGTCCTAGATATTCTCGAAAGTTTCGGGATTGCAGTACCTTTATAAGCAGACGGATATCTTCTGTACTTGAACTAGTTTCGGGTGCAAATCGATGGGCATTGATCATCCATCCAGTAGGATGTAAACAGCGAATGTATTTTGGGTGATTGGAGAGGAATTGGGACCGAGCGAGAGAGGGGCGAGTTGAATAAATAAAGGAGCCATAATCTAGGACTGAAGTGAGTGGTAGCAAGTTCATTCAGGTGAAAGATGTTCTTCGGTGATCAGAAAGCAAAGATATGCAATTGCTGGGATAGGAAGTTCCGTGGCTGAGTTCCTACTGCAAAGGCAAAAGTATTGTCAATGAGTTGTTCGGTAGCTTTTTTTAAGCCTTCCTAGGGTCACTCTAGAAGATTCAGTTCCGGCTAATTTCATTTTAAGCCTGCAATCCCGAGGCACACTGAACATCTTATGATGAAGCATCATCACATGATGGTAGCATAGTCTAATAAACAGTTCCCGACGTACCAGAGTTTGTGGGATTGCTGATACCGCTGTTGTTTATCTTTGCATTATATCCATTGAGTGACAGCGGTGGTGGTACCACATTCTCGAGAAGGTTATTCCTGGTGGCTAGAAAGACGTCACGTGAGTTGTCCGTGAGCCGACGTGCTGCCTACGTGAGTGATGACGTGCTGTATAGGAATGGTGCTGCAGGCAAGGGAAGGACAGGGAAGCGGAAGGGAGAGAGGGAGAGAAGTCGGTCAATGGAGGAGCAAGGCTGTGGCAGACCTGGAATAGTGTGCAGTTCGGGAGAGTGCAGGTGGACACGCTGAGCTGCGGACGAGCACGGGGCGGGGGCGGGGGCGGGGTGGGTGCGGCACGGACGCGGGAGCAGTGCGGCGTGGAAACTGGTCAAGGAAGGCGCGCGCCTCACTCTCTCCCATCTGTCACTGTCTCTCGTCATTTCAGGTCTTCTGCCAGTGCTAGACAGCGAGAGACCTGAAATGCCCCAGCTGCTTCTGTCTGTCTGTCTCTGCGGAATCTATATAAACCAGTACCGGGGCTTAGTGGTAACGTTGTGTGCCGAGTGTGCGGGGGCTGAGCCTGTTACTGCTACTGGCTGTGGGCTGTCCACCGTCGCACAGGTCAGGCGTAGAGGTCAGGCCGTAGCTGCTGCTAAGTGAGTCGAGGACAGGACACCCCCACGTCAGTCTCTGTACACAGACACACACACACACCTAATACCCTTCACGTACACACACACAGACAGACACAGACAGACACACACATAGACTGGTCCTTGGGTAGTATTGGGATGGAAGGAGGCGCGGTGGCGTCCTGTCTGGTTGAGCTGTTGGCAGTCATTGTTGTGCAGTGGATCTTCTTACCCATCACCTTCGTTGTGGTGCGGGGATAGCTTGTTGCTGTTGATCTGTCTTCAACCTATCCATCCAGACAGTCGCTCCGATCCCTTCACTCTTTCCCGGGAAGTCTCATTCAAATGGGACGAGTGGTTATGGCCTGACCTCTGCGGTCATTCGGTACAGTGAGTTGGGTATATTTTTGCTCGGTTATTTTATCGCTTACACGTTAACATTCCCATCACTTGTCGATATTTAGGCTTGAATTAAACATTCAAGAACGAAACAGGAAGAGTGTTTAAAAGTCCAATTTAACGAATAGCAATTTGAGACACGGTACATTTAAGTTCCCAAAATTACGGACAGTAGTCATTTTCTGTTTATGTTTAAGGACGATCATCACACATAGTTCCCATCCTTTGTTCTCTTCTCCACATGTCAGGTCATATTTAATAAATCTCCTAACTCCCGTTTTCCACTTCAATAATCACATCTAGTTTATTTTGCCAACTTCAATATCTTGGCCAGTAAAAGTGTATCGTAATTGCAGGACATGGCTGCTAGGAGATAAGGATGGGCAGTTTTAGTCGCCAATTTGAAAGTTTTCTGGGAACTATTTCTGAGTGCATTTGTATTCTTAGATATTGGATATTGCAGATAGGCACGTATAAGTGTTTAGTCGTAGCAACCGCAACAATGTCCACTTCCTCTGCGCTTTCTGGTATCAGTGCAAAATCAGCCGCATGTCATACAATTGTTATTGCCCCACCAATAGTACCATCACAATATAATGCCAAAAATGCTGGTAGAAAGAAGACAAATCCGGTTTGTTTGTTCTAAAAAAAAGAATTTCTTAGATTTAGTTAGGTTTGAGCATGAGCCGTACTTTAGGAGCATTTTTTTCTTGAAGTTTCTGTAGGATGTATAATGTCTATACTGAATGCGTACTTCACATTTCGGATGTATGGGAATGCCTGGGCGTTTAGCACAAGTACCTGATCAGAAGGATCCCTCCTGAAAAGAGCCAGCGATGCGAGTCATCAAACTAGTCTGCATTCTCTGCACTTTGATTGAGAAGGTTGATAAAAGCTCTGACCGCTAACTGGTTCTTATGGTTTCTTAAAGCTTCTATGTATATCGCTCTTCACTACTGTTTTCATATCTCAACTTACTTTGTAAAGGTGTGCAAATTGCAAGATTAGTATACGTTCTTGCACTAGTTAAGGTTTGGAACTTTTTCGTGGATTTGAAAACGAAAGGATTGAGTGGAGTTCGATGTCGTTATTGTGAATGGATCACGAATGATCGCAGCCCAACAACGCTGAAATTCCATTTGAAGCGCAAGCATGATACAGGCCTCGGTGGTATTTGGAATATCGTGGAGGAACGGATTGGTATTAACCAACCTCAGGGTCGCAGCCGCGTTGTTGTTAATAACAGAAATGTATGGACTCTCTCAAAGAGATTTCAAGTTTGCTGTCAAAGCTTTGGGATGGTCCTAGATCAGGATTATATGTTTTTTTATTTCGAAATATTTAAAATACTTGCAGGGTGAAACGGCGGCCTTCATGATCCCTGTAGATGCTGAAGTGAGGCCAGAACCGGAAAAGGAACAGCAGTGTTATCCCGGTAAGTTTCAGCTAAGCTTGGCTTTTCGGGTTCATCAGCAATATATTTGGCTGATAACGTTGACTTAAAGTGAAGCTTTTAGTTTGTTTCATTCTTTTCAGAATGGTTCTAATTTGAGCAGATTGGATGGTTCTTTCAAACTGTCATGTACTGCTACTTTTCTTACATTAGTGTGTTGGCACTAATGTAAAATTTCAGCAAGCTAATTTAGGGATAGAGTTAGTATAGCTGATGTCATAGAGTTCCATACTTAAACGGTTACTCCAACTATTAGAAGTTATTGCTGGGCTTTTTCTCTAGTCTCCAGCATGTTTCAGTCTTAGTCGGTTTCAGCAATTCTGGGAATTATCTAAGAGCTCAGCTACCCCATTATTTTCTTAAGTCTGGATTTCATTTAATACAATTTCCTTGACCTATATCCTTATCATATCTTTTTGGCCATAAAATAAGTTTATTGTTTAAGAGGACATATATGTATGGAAGAAATTATACCCATATTGCAATTGTTGGTATACCTTTGTGCTGGCATTTGCGCTAAGGAGATAGTCGTGATTTCAAAGAGATTAACGTTGTGTTAGCTGAGTGTTTGTCGGGAATTGTATTGATGTGAAAGTGACTATGACATAACTAGATATCGTATGGGATGATTTTCATTTTTGCTTTGACGAATTACTCCTGCTGTGCGGTAGAACTGGATAGTGATTCTTGAGGTATGCAGAAATGGCATATGTCCACTTGTTGGTACCTGGATAGAGCTGGCCGAAGTAGATTATGACACCGTTCTGCGTGACCAGTTGTCACCAAGACCGTTGGAAGGAGCGAAAGGAAGCAATATCAGTGGTTGCTTGCTGGGGGGCAGTGTACCGGTTGGGTTTGGCGAGTAGGGAGGGGTATAAAGGAAGTAGGTGATAGAAGTGGGTTCGTCTGGGGTATGACATCGTGACGGTGAGGTGAGGGGATGAGCGGCGGAGGGGAGGGGGAAGGGACACAAAGAATGAAGAAGGCGTTAGACCCCCTCCCCTCTCGCATTACTCATCACAAATTTGTCTGGCACTACACCCTGCTGTTTCTTGCCTGTCCGCGAGGGACTTGGAATCCGTCCGTGCGGGTTCTCTGTCTTGCGATTATTTGATCCCATCAGTTTTAGGATGATTTCACTGAATGCTCTTTTTCTTATTTTCTGGATTTTCTCCCCTACACACATATTGCTGGCATTTTTGACTAATATGCTCGCTGTGTTAGCTAATGCCTTTCATGGAAAGTCATGAGCGGGAAGTTTGGCACTTAAGCTTAACGTGTGATCTCATTTCATAGCGTCAGTGTCGCTTACCGAAAAATTTTGGCGAGAGGAAGCTGGGCCTGTCGCGTTGATGAAAATGATGCTCTGTTAGGATTGACCGAAATTTACTTTAGCGTAACGAAAGTTGTCCTATCGAGCAGAAAATTTCTTTGTATTCCAGCAACGAATTTGGTAATAAATCTAGTATCAGTAATAACATCACCACGATATCAGAGATTGACGATTCCAGTGATGTTTTTTTATGGCTGATTCTAAAAGTTGCTAAAAGACCAATGGGACTGGTCTCAGATTCAAGATCCGCTGTGGTTCAGTAGGAAGAATCCATCGTGGTGTAGTACTGAAACGGGAGTATGGTTTGAAATGGAATGATTTGATAATGAAAAAGACATGTATCGAGAGCAGCTGAAGGGTCGTTTGTCTAGATGTTAAAGTAAGGAAAAGTAAGCATCGGGTCGGAGATTTTCTACAGATGCAAGAAATTCAAATGTTTCGGATGTGATTATCGAATGTATGCAGAAATTCAAGTTCGGAACTGTATTGGTCTTTACGATAGTGGCTTTCATGACCATTCTTCATCTCGCAATTTCAAGTGTTTGAGTAATTTTTTTTTTTTTTTTTGATCAATTTTGTTGGCTGCATTATCATTAGTTGATAACGAGAAATATTGACTTGTAACTATTGGAAAAAGATGCGTTATCGACTGTTGGGTCAATTCAGCCACAAGTGGTTATGTTGTTGGTAGTTTTTCCTTTTGACATAGATCCGTTTACGTATTCATCTCTTAATTTTCGATTGGCTTGCGGCAGTGATTGTTAGCTGTTATGTTGCCAACATTTGGTTAAAGCAGTGAGTGACATATTTAGCAGTTCAAGCCTCAATTGTGTTGTGCGATATAAATCTATCTCGCGATGCGATATTCAACTGGAAATGTAATTCTGAAATCTACATTAAGTGATTGTGAATTTTTCTTTTATATACCTAAGTGAGGGAAAGGTTTCTGGTTCTCTATAACTTTGACTTGAGATCCACTAGGCTTATATTCAGTTCAGGTAATCTTAATTATGGTTACTTTTTCGACATTTTCAATGAGTGATTGTAATGTGATAAATTTTCAGCATTTATTTCTCATAACCTTAATTGGAAGCAATTTTTTTTTTTTTTTAAAGAGGAATATTTTATGATGATGGTTGCCAAGCATGGGATTTTTTTCGTTCTTTCTAACACTGCTCTTTTATCTTTTAGACTGTGCTTATTAGTCATCAGTGATTAGAAATTTTAAAGAAATATCTAAAATATCGACAAATTTTTCATTATACATTTGCAGAAGCGGGTGCTCGTGTTGTCGTGGATGCGAAGCCAAGCTCATCACAACAGGCATTATTAGATCAGTTCATACAGAATGCTACGAAAAATGCCAAATTAAATGGCACTATATCTGGAATAACTCCTTCAACATCTGCTTACACACGACCAGCGCCACAGTTACAGTCTTCAAATATCGTTTGTGGGCAGGATATTTTTGATACGGTTTATTTCCTTTTTACATTTCTTGGTAGCATTTTGGTGGTGTGTTTGGTCTAATATGACTGCTAATATATGAAATGATCTTTAGTAGTGATTATATAACATTAAGGGCTTCATGATATCATAAAGTTTTACTCTCTTTTTTATTTTATTTCATTTTTTCTGAAACACATCGTTTTAGAAAGGATTGGCAGATGATAATGTAATACCGGCGAAAGCTGCAAAGATTTTCTTACCAAAAGGGGAATGTGGCGACGTTAGTTTTCCGAATTTCTTTTAAAGAATAAATATATTATAAGTTAAGATTGTGATAATTGTTTAATGAAGAATGTTAGGAAGTTGGATTTTTCTGGGTTTAGTCCCGCGGCAGAGCTTGGGTTTCATCCAAAACGGAAAATGTCATGCTTCCGCCAACGTAAAATTAGGATGCTTAGTGAATTACTGATTATAGAGTGAGGAATATTAGACATCTTATTCGTTGTGGAATCTCATTAAATTGCATGAATAACGAATATTATTTTGGTTTGTCTAGATACGTACTTAGGACGTTGGAGAGCTATAGCATGCAGTTTCTTGATGGTACTTTATTATTAGATTGTAGTGTTAATCTATCAGTTTAAGGGTGACGATTCGGGTGAGAATGAACCGCTTTATGTCCTAAGCGATGGAAGCAACTTGGCTGAACTGCTTCATGTTGCTAATGACATGGATTTGGCATTTACATACAATTCCAGGCGGTAATTTTTTTTTTTTTTGTGTGTGGTGTAGGGTCCTGAAATAACCAAGTTTATTTTGCTTAATTTTTTGTGTGCTGCAAACTTATGGGTTGTCCTTCTGTCGTCAGATTACATGAATCTGGAAATTTCTGTGGTTATTTGCTATCCAGAGGTTGGACATACTCTGGTTGTTGAACTTCAATTCATGTTCTACAGTGTCACCGAGAATTACTTTAAAACTTTGGTATATATAATCCGTTGTTAGGAATTGTGCAAAGTTCTCAACTTGGGTGTTGTAGTGTGAAGTGCTAAATAGTAAATGTGGGAATCAGGGCTTCAAGGAATTTTTGAAATTTCAATCTTCCAGGACGGGGGAGTTTTGCTTTGAGTCAAACGCACAGGACATGAGGGGTCGTTTGGTTGTATTTGCTGACCTTGGAACGAAAGTAGCCGTTCGTGAACGTTTCAATGGCAGTGATCTGAGGTAAGGGTACGTAATGTGTTACGAAGGGTAGATAGTATCTACAAGTTTGATTCTTTTTTTTCCCGTTAGGATGACTTTCACATAGGGATTATATAGATTTTTTTGTCTTTAATTTCATTAATTTCTATCTGTTTAGCTACGAAGAATGGAACAAAGCTGATTGGAAACAATTCCTCTGGGCAGTGCGCGGGAAGTGCATGAATGTCCTTAGAGGACTTTAAGTGCTGTGTATACTAATTGAAATAGCCTTAGTGTTAACTTTTTTGTGGTTATCACCTCTTCATTTGTTCATGCACATGTTATAAATTGGGGTTGGGTGTTTACATCCAGGGCTCTAATGCAGAAAAATATTTCTCATGGAAATTGTACCATACCATCGGGACATTTTGATTTATTCAGGTGGTTTGCTGTTGCAGTTCACTGTTTTTGTTCAGGAAATTTTTTGAAATTATGCAATTGTCTCGTTTTTATGCAATCATGTTATTCATTCTTCGGTTTGTTGTTTTATGAAATGTTTTGAGGAATAAAATTTTTAAGTATTTGATAAGCAGTATTCAGCTTCCACAAAATATGTAAAGGTAAGTTGAAAGAGATATTTGTTCAAGTTACTGTTTCTAGGGGGAAATTGCCGTGGGGTGTGAAAGCCTACTCGGGTATTTATGGTGCAGGGTATTCGAATTTGAGCAATTTATACTGGAAAGACAGGTACTGTGACTTATTATTCTGGTCTTATTCACTGGTGGACGGTCGCTACGGAGTGCATGGATGCAAGGTGTGGTAAATGTTCTGGTATGTTCTGGAATGGTTAGAGAATAGCACAGATGATGGGATGCTGAATTTAGGGGAAGGTGAATGTTGCTACTTAAATCTGGTGACACATATTTGAAGGGGAGCAGACTTCTTGTCGCGGTTAAGTGTTGATGAAGTGAAGTGGGTAGTTTTGCGGTAATTTTTATAGAAATCACTTTATCAGATATTTCTGTGAATCTTTTGAAATCTTGTTATGTTCGTTTGTTTTGTAATAGATAGCTTGTTTGTTATCATTATATATATTTATCTGAAAATATGCTTTATTACTTACAGAAGCTGTGATTAGCGATGGCTTTCTGGCTAACAATCGTTTGTGGCATCGTGATCATTTTTACTGTTCACGTTGCAAGACAAATATAACCCGTCAATATTACGTTGACAATGGTGATGTCGTATGTGTTCCGTGTACGCTGATAAAACCAGCACCATGCCATGGTCTGTTGTTTATTTATTTTTGGTTTCAATTTAAATGAATCGGTTTTTGTAGCTTTAGAAAGTACCACTAAATCATTCACAGCTTTTTTGCTATAATTTTTACCGCTAGAAAGTGTAGCTTAGCTATTCCTGTAGAGCATTTAAAATTCTTCATTCTATTCCACGTTAATCACATAGTTTAAAAAAATTTTTGATTTCTCAACACTTTCCTAACCTCTTCATGCTTTCAAATGCATGAGAAGCTTGTAAAAATGAATTTCAAAGTTGTTTGTTTATGGATTGCAATTTCATTTCATTGCTTAAAGATTTAACTATTCCGGATATCAAGTTGTTCCTATTTCGTTTGATCCGTTATCTGATATTGGTAGTTTCCTTTTTCGGAATCTTGAATGTATGTTTTTTGTTTTAGCCTGTGGATGCGCTATAAATGAAACATACTTGAAAGCTATGGGATTTTGCTGGCATCAAAAATGTTTCCTTTGTTATGGATGTAAAAATCCTTTTCCAAGTACTGATAACTTTTATTCTAATCACTTTCTTGCTGCTATTTCGTTCTCAGATGATGCATTAGTGGTTTAAGTGTACCTCGAATGAAAGTCTTTTAAACTTTCATGATATCTTTGTCTATTTGTAAGATACGGGCGTGTATGGAATAGACATTTCCAATATTACTCAAATGATCAAGAGGAAAAACTTGTTCATTTATACTTTGAATTATTTAAATATAGTGCCTTTTTAAATCCTCTAGAGAAAGAATGTAAAACAATTCAGTTTAAATTTATGCATGTATTTTTTCTCATATATTGGTCGATCAATTATTGTAGAAAACCTGTTAAAGGTGCAAAATATTTTCTACTGAATGGACATCCGTATGATAACGATTGCTATTGGGGTGCAAGGCTTGATGGACAACGTTTTGCAAAATAAGCACAGTTCTAGAAATGAGAAGAGGTGTTTTGTGATCTATTGAAGTTTGGATAATTGTAAAATACAATTTGTAATTATTAGTGTGAATTTATTAATAATTAAAGAGGAATAGAAAATGTCTAGTTTAATTTTGCCTCAAATAATGGTCGGCAAAGTTTGAATTAAAAATTATCATTTCCGCTTATGTAATTTGAATTGTAGTGCTGGATATTAATTTCTATGGAGTTCTAGAAAATTTCCGTGTTATTAGCTATTTAATTATTCATTCAATTTACCCAAATGTTAATTAATTTGTCATTGATTTTCATAAATGAAAGTAAAAATTTTTTTTTGAATGTATCACTGAGATTAAAATTTCTACAGTTTATCGCTTATATAGGGTATTTAATAAATTCTTAATTTGTTCCTCACTCTCAATAACAGAAATTTTGTTTTAGAGAAGGGTACCATTTAAACTTTGAAAATATCTAACGTGTTAGTTAAATAATGCTGAATTTGGCTGTCTAAGAATCGTTTTAGCGAGTTTCCGTATTTTCCGTATTTAAATTTGCCAACTCTCAGTGAAGAATTGGGACTCATCACTGTACAGTGTTTTAATTTATTAAACTGTTCTTCAGACCGGATTAATCGTAATACTGATCCAGGCAGTCATTTCGGTTTTCAATTTTTCAAATAATTTTTATTTTTAAAGTACTTGATAAATGTTGTATTTCAATGAAATGGTTACGGACCTTTTCGTCAATTTAGTGCTCAAATATCTGAATGTACGAAGAGGATTCTGATGCTGTAAATTGTACTACAGACTAAGCTACTACCACTTTTCAAGTCTTGAATTTCCAGAAACAACTTAGTTTCTTAAGATTTTTTTCTTTTTAAAAAATTTCTTGGAACAAAAAAAAAAAAAAAAAATGACGCTATTCACCATGGTCTAGAAAAGATCGCTGCAACAAAAATATCAAAGAAATCATTTCACAGTTTCATCGACGACAGCTATATTTCCTGCATTATCCACGGCACATTTCCATATCAGTGCTTCCAATTTATCACCATAATCTGCATGATTATTATCATTTCGGTAGAATTTAGCTTGTAGCTTCCGTTGCAATATCCTCCCGGGACCCTAAAATTATCAGTTACATTTGTTTCTAGTAAGTATAATTAATGAAGTGGCAGTTTTCTAAAAATTCGATTGTGATTTTTAACAGTAAAATTCCTGTTCTTAACATAAAAAGTTGAAAATGCTATTGTAACAATATATGCGCATGAAATAGATGGAATGAACAGTGAGAACTAGTGAAGAGCTATGCTTACCAGATTGGGAATACAAAGACTTAGAATGAATGTGTCAGAAAATGATGTATGATATTTGTACAATAGATAAAATGAAATAGAAATTTTTGTTGCAGCTCATAGGGAGTGATGATTGATCGGATTTTGGTTTGGAGAACTAACCAAAGTATTGTTCAAATTGATACCATTTAAACTATCAGGAAAAAGTTTCAAAAAGTTAGAAACAAACCTGTAAACAAATAGTAATATAGTCCCGTTTCCTATTTAGGGTTACATCATTACCGGTTGTATTCCACTCCGTACTGTAAATGCCACCACCGATGCTTTCCGGCCGTAGTTCTAAATCGCTTCCCGATATATGCAGTACACTGAAAACAGAAATTTACAACAATGAAGTTTCTAAAACAGCGAAAAAATATCATTGAAAATGATGGATGTGCTAATTAAACATTAGCCATAATCAGAAAGCAACACTGATTAGTTTTATTTCTGGAAGGAATTATTTAAATAGAACAAAAAATATAGACAATGCAGTAGACTATAGTGAAAAGAGTTACTTAATTACAAATACTATCAAACTTCTATTGTAAATAGTATACCTGTAAAAAGGATTTCATTTGTTATTGCTTTAATTACTTTCACTTCTCAAATTTGCAAATGCTCTGTGCTCAGTTAAAGTTGCACCTTATTATATTATTTATGTTGTCATATTATTAATTCTCTTCACATTTCAAATTTATTTTTCTTTTTTTTTTTTTTTTTCATGAATTGGTTTCAAAATTTCATGCTAGATCTAAAAAATTTAAATTTTGTTCGTAAATTAGACTAAAATTTAGAAATCATAACTATTAGTCAAGGAAAAAAAAAACAATGAAAATATCTAAATTTTTAACTACAAAAATCACACTGCTATCTTAATTAATTATTATTAAAAGAAAAAAAAATAATTATGGATTGATTCGATTACAAAAACAAGTTTTCTTTCCCGGAAAGAAAGCTATATGAAATGGGGGAGAATTAAAAAACGGAAAGGAAATATTTACTGGAATTCAGTGGTTGGCTTAGTTGTTACGGTGATTTTATAAATAGTTTCCGAACGAAATTTATATGTTCTCACAAGTACGTCAGATTTTACGTCTCTTTCTTGGGTTTTCTCGAACCGTCCACCATCCACCTTAAATGTTATTGGCTCACCGGTATCATATTTCCTGAAAATTAAATTCTCAGACTCTACAAATTAAATTATTGCTATTTCTGCTTACTATAAGACTTACTTCAATTTGTACGATCAGCTGAAAACATTTTATTGGAAGAAAAAATTTTTTTTCTCGAAATTTTTTCCAAGTCATCATTCCGCTCATTTCCCTTTAATTTCCTTTTTCTTTCCAATCTAATTTTACTAACCATTTAATAATTCAGTTGATTGCATCAAATTTCAAATTATAATTCCTTACAAGGAAAAATCACATTGAACACATTATACATTAAAAATATTACCTTTTTTCTTCATTTCAATTAAGGATAAATTTAGATTTGGAAAAATTTGGTCGATTTTTTCCTCTTCAAATAATCCATTTGTTTTTAAGTAATTTCAATCTGGTCATTTATTGCTATCGGATGTTAAGAGAGATAATTTATGAAACGTTTAATTGAAGCAGTGTTTGATGACATAAGAAATTACCAACGAATTTTGGCCAAGATAGAAAAGTGTGGATGAAGAAAGTGAACCACTTAAGACAGATGACGGAAATGATCAAATCTAAAATATTTCTTGTACTGAAATCGTTCATTTTAAAAACATTTCAATAACTAAAAGTAATTTAGCTGTTAGCTTTTTTTAGCTTTAATAAAATTTCGCTTTAAACTTTTTTAAAATAAACCAGATGGATATGCTTCAAAGGTTTAATTATACTGGAAAGAGTGAGGTACTTCGAACTTAGCTTAAGCGATTTAAATAATTCCTAGCAGGAGAAAATTGAAATGGCAAGGAAGTTTGTATCCAAAATTAAAATTTTTTCATCTCCCATTCGCCATAATACTGACATGAATGGGCATTCGTACCATCTAGACAGATTAGTTTTACCAGTACCATTTGATTTCGGACATGAATTATATAAAAATCATCGATATAGTTACTTTTCCGTTAAAGTTAAACTTTTTTATTGTCAAAAAACTTATTGTATCAGGAAGATTATGTCCAAAAATAAGAAGTCAAAATTTCAAATGTTAAAGATAAGAAATAATAATACGAAGCATAGGGACTATTTCCCATAATGATGTAGGCTAAACTTCGATAATGTAATTAATTGAGAACTGAATCAAAAGAAAACAAAGGAAAAAGCTTTTTATCTCTAAAACTTATTTTTAAGGATTCATCTTGAAAGTGAAAAAAGTTTTGCTATAATATGAAAAGTTTCGTCTTTTGACAAGATATTGAAAAATAACTGAAACACTCATATCTGCAGTAATTCCAATATTTCTGCTGATTATTTCTCTACAAATCAACGAATTCTATTCCTTTCGTTTTTCCCATATCACCATTAATAAATATTCAGTATTATTTCGAATTGTAAATTTTGAAAAGCCATTATTTGCAAAGCTGAAGAAACCATAAATTTTGAAGCTGTAAATTCAAAAGCAACGATTAAATTATTATAAAGGGTGCGTGCTACTGTAAAGTGAGAATGGAAAATTCGAAATTATAAACAAAAGACAGAGAAAATGACTGAAAATAAATTGAAATTTTCACTCACCTAATACTAAATTGTAATTCGAAGCTATTTGTCGATGTTGAACTAACTATTTTGTTTATGCTATCACTAGCATGCTCCGGCATTGAGAAAGATAATCGAACCTGGAAGGCAAAAAAGTGAATTATTTCTGGTGCCTTACATTAATCAATTAGTGAATGAATCATTTGTTGTAATGATAATGATTTGTATTGCCCCGTTGTTGATGATAATGATAATAAACGTACTGATATAACAGAAGAATTGCATTAAAGGGCGTAAATAATGTAATATGCTTTGCAATGAAGAAGTCAGTAGAAGAAAATGAGATGCTTGAAATAGGCCTAGGCCAGAGATAGAGTCGTATAGATTTTTGCTCTCCTCCTTCCATTCTTCTGGCTATTGCGCTAACCATCAGCAGACATTTAATTCGTTTTCTCTAGTGAGCTTCAGAAATGTTTTCTGATACGAACGTAAAATAGTTCTCAAGCCATTGATTTCTATTCTCAGACTTTTAGGTCTAAGCTAGATATGCCTTAGATCTGTGATGTGTGAAGGTACATTTGTGTAATATACATATTTATCACTGATTGACTCTATGTTCATGGACAGGCTTATATTGCGACAAGGCTTTTCTGACCTCAGCTTGCCCCACGCAAACTAGCTAGTCTCATCTCTGCTTTTGCATATCAACAAGAACGAACTTGAAATGCTTGATCAGTCAGAACGGAAAAGTTAACAATTTGTGTACAATGAAAAAGGAAAATCTGTTGAAAGCTCTATTCATCACAAATATATATCGGAAAAAGGGCGAAAGGAAGGAAAATGAAATGAGAAGGAAGGCGGAAAGCTGAAAAAAATATCAAAATGAATTGTTTTTATTCTTTTTTCGCATGTCATTTTTTTCGCTCACTTTTTCCATTCTTTTTCCGAAAAACTTTTTGGCTATTTTATTCATTTTATTTTGAACAAAAAAGAAAGAAAAATGAAAATTGAATAAAAAAAAACTAACTGTGCCATTGATTTGAAATTTACTTCAAATGGCGAACTTTTTTATTTTGCTAAATAAAAATTGAACACTATGAGAATAATTAAAATGAGCTTTATTCAAACCTTTGTCTTTCATTTAATACTATATCTTTCATTCTTCAGCTAGCAGTAATATCTTTGGAACTATTATTGTACTATAAGTAATCGAAATGAAATGAAATAAACAAAAAAGGAAAAGCGAAAAATGGGAAGAAGAGGAAATCAGTTGATTCTGATGTATTAAAATAAATATAGCAAAAGGACATCATCACAAATTTGGCCAATATATAATACCCCAAAATGTGCTTCCGTCTAAACTTTCTTTTCTAAAGAGCTTTACTGATGCCACAAATGAAAGCAAATGGGCCAAAAAAGGAAGAGACAACAAATAAACACTACACTGTTATTATTGTTAAATCTATTCAAATCTATTGGCTTATTCATATTTTGAATAAGGAAAATTTAAACTTTCCTCGAATTTAAGTTTAAGGTAATAAACAAGAATAAAAAAAGACTCACATATGATTATAAAAGTACTTCAAATAATAGCTATTAAAGTCATTAATTTAGAATCGATAGATCAACAATGATAATAGTAATTAATAAGCATTAATAATGATGATTGTGATGAAAAACAGTAATAAAAAAAAAAAAATAAAATAAAGCAAGAAACAGCTTGCTTTATTTTATTTTGTTAGAACGTGATTACACTTCAGTTTTGCTTTCTGAGTGTAATTAGTCAGGAAGAATGTCTGGCTCCTTTGAAACATGAAATGCTTTCAAGTTTTATGCTATTTGTAAGTGAAAACAAAAGGAAATAGATTGGTAGCGAAGCATTTCAATTACTGAAAACAATACTTGTGACAAGAGTGTTCTGGAATTGTATTGAATTCATTATTAGCAACAAGAAAATGGAGTTATCAAAAGTTTTCTGAAAGATTACGGCAATAATAATTTGTGAGTAAACATTCATTTAATTTTATCTTAAAGCAATTAACAAAATTTGTTGTGGAATTTTTCCAATTCAGCATCAATGATTTCTCCATCTCTTGTCATCTGCATTTTATAATATTAGTAATAGTTCAATTTAATTTCAACTGTCTAGTTATTGAGGAAACCTTATAGATTGTCAATTTATCTTTTTTAATGTACATATTTTTCTCTCTTCTAATATTAAATCCAAAATTAACTCCAAATAATTGTGATCCTTTTTCATTTTATAATTCAAACTACAGATAATGAGAGGAACGATCCTGATAAAATAAAAAAATTGGTTTTGTGAAATGAGTAAAATTGTGTGAAACATAAAAATGTGACTCTCAACATTTGGCATAATTTTGTCTGTTTTTTTTTTTTTTTTTTATGATTAATTATTAATGCAGGTTTATGTTAGCAAATCTAAAATTTTACATGTCTACTGGTTTTCTATGTCTACTTAATTGAGAATTCTCGCAATGGCATAGACTATTTGAAAATAAAAACTAGATTTTGAAATAACTCTGATCAATGGGCCGTAATTCTTTAACTTAGGATTCGCATAAGTGGCCATTATTATTATATATTTACAGTATTCAATAAAAACCAGCACTTTTACATTGTTCAATAGCACAGTTTTTAGCTATTTAATAAATATGAAATGAGGACTAATTAAGTTATTAATCAGATGGAATTCTAGCTTTATCTGAGAAAATTTGCAAAATAAGAGTTAGTTCTCTGAAGACTCTAATAAGCATGACAGATTTGGGATTCATCGTTTTCCAGAAAGAAAGCAGGCTTACATAACTTTATAGATTTTCAATTCCTTTTTTTTTTTTTCGCTTAGAGTGTGCTAAATTAGTAGCCGTTCATACTTATAAATCTCTTGCTAAATAATTTCCTTTTTTTTTTTTTTTTGTTTCTTTAGAAAATCATTGTTTTTAGATAAGCTCTGCTATTATCCGTAATCAGAAAGAGAAAGTGTAAGATTCTGGCACTGACATGGGAAGCAATTTTTTTTTTTTTTCTCAACAAAATTTTGATAATTTTCTAACTGTATACGTGTAGCATCATTCGTCAGTTTGCAATCATTTTCGTTACAGGAGTAATGGGGAAAAAAAGGATAATAAAATTTATTCATTTTTAAGACCGTACTTGAAATCGGAAATTTTGGTAATTTCCAAAATCCATTATTGAATGCTTTCTAAATTATTGCTTTTCTTCTGAGGATTGAAACAGTGAAGGTTATATTTTTGACTAAACAATCTTAAGTTTAAAAAAAATATCCATTAGCTAAGCCAGCGAAGAATTGGAAGAGTTAGTACTGAAACTAGAAAATGTTGTGGAAGACTGTACCAGAAAGTTTCAAATGTCTCTTAACAAAATAATGAATTACAAATATGATCAAATAATATTTGAATATTAGAAGATATCCGAGAAATATTTCCCCGTTACTTTTTCGAGAAATATCAATTTGCTGACGTATGCTACGTCACTTGTTGCGTGCACCATTTGCGTCCCTCATTTATTTTCCAAAACGATTCCTCAAATGATTCTTTTGTTTTCTCTTTTAAAATGCAGTTGATAATTTGTCTGCTAATTATTTCCCTCAGATGATATGTCAGAATTAATTCCCAATCACTTATTAAATTTGCCTTCCTCCCATTCCTCACTGATACTTGGGCAAGTAGACTACAAATTTTGAAGCAATCTGATTTTTCAAGCCCTAGTCAAGGAAATAATTTTTTTCGTTACAGTTTTCGCTTTCTCTCTAACATAACCATTTGTCATTCCTTTTCCCGCATAGTTATAAAACGGAAAGCAAAAGGAGAAATCCCCATTTAATGATAGTGCTGTAAAATGTCGATTAAAAACGAAGTGAAAATGAATAAAAAGTGGAATTAATTTAATTAAGGGTATTTATGGTAACCAGTGTCATCCCTGCAGCAATCGAATCTTCCAATAGTTTATATGCCACAAATATACATTGGTGCTTATTTTTCATTCTTTGCATTTTGATTTACCGAATTTTTCCGCTTCAACCCAAATTTCTATCATTGGATGAAGAAATTTAAATTCGACTAGTCAGTTACGAACAAAATCTAAGTTCCTTTCTTCATTAAAAATGCAGCTTTTATCTATAATTACTGAAAATGAAAAGCAGCAAGATCCACTTCGCGCATGATAGTTGAAAAACATTGGAGAAATTTGAATTTCTTTAAAACACACTTCCCCGTCATTAAAAGTCTACTTCTGTTCGGCTCTCTAGCGGTACTTTCACTTCAGGGAATTTTGATTGCATACATAATTGAAATGGAATGATGACTGCTAATAAATGCTAATCCATTTTACTCTGCATTTCAGGACACAACGAACTCGAGCAACCTATTTTGAATATGGAATAAATGAAGATTTAGGCTGTCTTTTACATCCATCGCATTGATGAGGGAAATGATATTTTTTGTCTTTTCCTAAACATCTGACTTCAGTGGCCGTTTTTTACTGATGCAAAGCAACAAAATGAGAACTAAAGTCTTTTTTCTAACGGATGTTCATATTCAGTTAGTAACTTCGTGAACCACTGCTGCGCAACTGTGATCTGAACGCTTCCAGTGCCAAACTGTCAAAATCTCTACTGTCAATAGAACAAGAACAACAGGACAACCGGACGTCTAATTTAGCATAACATACTTATCCGTTCATTAGAAAAAGTGAGGTTATATAGAAATTAGCATAATTGATTAAATTTCAGTTTTAGTTAAGAAAATTTCAAGCATTTCAGTAGTGTCTCATTTCCAATTTCCAAGAAAAATCCTTTGTTGTCATAATTTTTAATAACAAGGATGGCATACATTTTCGTATATTGATGAAACAGGTAACAACTCCTTTTAGGGAGTTTTCTTGAAATAGACACCGCTCTGCTTGAGAGGAATGAGAAACTAGCCACGCAAAATATTTATAGGAAAGAAGCAAAGCTTTTATAAAACAATATTGAGATCAGTATCTCAAAACACAATGTGAATATTATCAACAATGAAAACAAAAATGGGAATTTTGGAAAGGTTGAAAAGATGGTGGAAAAAGATTTGTTGAGGCTATTTCCAAATACTACCAAATCTGCAAACATTTATGAATTTTCGAAAAAAAATAATTGAATTGAATTTAAAATTGCAATTGATGACCGATTCATACACAGACAACTGAAACCCGTTCGAAAAAAAGCACCCGAAAAATTGGCTGCCCCAAAAGATTTGAGTATGAGAAATCTATTTGAAATAGATGTAATCAAAGTAGATGCGACTTACAGCACACACTGACAATCCATCACTACTAATAAACTTTATCTGAAGCACCCTAACGACACTAGCTTTGGCGTAGAAGAAAATCAGCGATGAACAGTCTTTCATCACTTGTTGAAAATATATGAAAATATAAGCCAAATCAAATAAATCTGAAAATTTCTAGAACTAATCTGTTCCAAATTGTATTTACATACGTATTTCATTTTTTTAAACACATGTTCTGTTATACATAAAACTTCCTAATCAGTAGCATCATCAATACCGTGCGTTGTTATGGCAAACACTGCTTCACTTTCCGGGAGGCAAGGTGAATCGTAAATTTTACATATACGTGTTTCGCCGCGTCCTTTCCGTAAATAAAGTCTGCAATGAGACTGAATACTTGCATATTTTCAAATTTTAGCGCAATAGCACGAACCGGTCTATCTGGACAACAGCGGTAAATTACAACATTCACAAGTGGTATGGTATAGTAAATGACTGAACAGTTCTGACGATCCCAATAATATTACGATATGACAGTCCGATGGTGCGGAACTATTCATCACTTAGCTCTTCCTACAAACGAAGTCAAAATTCAGCGTTTACTCTAAAGAATATACTTAGGAAACTTGCCAACGGCGAATCATAAACTTCAAAAAAAAAAAAAAAGCATGTATATACTACCTAGTTGTGGAAGCATGAGCCATTATGTTTCCTCCAATTGGTTTCTTTGTTTCTCCTTGAAACATACCACATCCAGCATCTACTTGTGAAACAACCTGATTGGTTATTACTACAGCGACACCAAACTGAAATGATTACCACTTTGAATGTTACGGAATCATTCGGTTATCTAAAAAATTACACGTGTACAGAAATTATAACGAACAAAACTTAATTCTCTGGAAGATGGCCGTATAAAAAGCATTTCAAAGTATGCCATTCTTGAGTAAACTACAGTCTATGATGTTCGACAGCAATTGCATAACAAAATCAGAACCTTTCTAAATAAAAAAAAAAAAAATTAAGGGATTCAAATGAAGCATAGTTTATCAAAGACTGACTTCATCGGATAATTTGAGAAGCATTCTGAGGAATTTTGCAAGCATCATTTGCCGAGAAGCAAGTTCCCCGCGACCCGAAAAGTCTGTCCGAAACAATGAAGTCGCACTATCAACAACAAGCAGCGCATATCTAAAATTATTCTAGTAAAAGAATCTTCGACTATAATGTATTAAGAACTAAATATGATGTAAGACTACGAATTTCCAAATTACAACATTACTTCAAATACGAATTACGCACGAAGTGATGATTGACACTTCTCGACAAATCTTGAATTTAAATTTTACCAAATTCAGAAAGCATCTTTTATCACACTAACCTTGATTCAGCCATCATTGCAGATGCTTGGACGAGAAGTTGCATCTGGTGATCAGTATTATAGCAACGAGCGTAAACAACATTATCCAAAACATCCTGTGGAGAGAGTTTGTGTCTAAAAGTGAGATTAATGAATTTTTTGCGCCGAAAACAAAATGATTTAAAAAATAACTTCATTCCTGGAAGGATAAGGATTTAACTTGACTGGAATTTTCGACTAAGTGAATTTTTCTTTCAAATGTTATCCAAAACCATAAAACAAGCCGCAGTGTCGAAGATTACAAACCAATCAAAGAACAGAGGTATTCGGCGAGTTCCGCACTGCAAAAGTCAAAGAAAGATGATGAATAAAATAAAATTTCTTAAGAATTGACCTTTCAGCTACAGCAAGCAACCTTTCTGGACGAAAGGTACCCTCGGTGTCGATCCAAAGACATTTTCCTTCAGCACCTCCCATATCCACTGGTAATTGACACATGACAGCCAGTGTGTGACAAAGTTGACTTTTACCAGTGCGGAACTCGCCGAATACCTAGTAAAACAGATGAGTTATTAAATAACGTTAAATAAGGAAATCAAAATGTAATTTATTCCAGCCAAAGTTTATTAACAAAAATAAAAGTAAAAATTGCTTCAGCCGTATGGAAGAAAAATTAGGCTTCAGCAAATTTAAAGAACTACAAAACACTACAACAGGCTTTATATTTGTTAAATATGACAGTAATTGTACCTCAGTAATGGATCCCGTTTCTATTCCACCTCCAAGAAGACGATCTAATTCACGACTACCGGTACCTATTTGAATAATTTCGGAACGCTTGACATGCACTTCACTAGCGGTAGTAAAACCCATTGGCACTAGTTTTGCAGCTTCAGCCTTAATTAAAAACTTTCTTAATAAAATGAAAACTTGGTGAATTTAACGTTCTCATGTGACAGTTCATCATCTGTATGTTCTAAAGCACTGTGAGTAGTCAGTTAAAGGAAAAACAGGGAATCTTATGCTTAAATAAAAACTCCAGAAGAAAAATTTCCTTACAAAACGAGTTCTACAAATTTCCAATTCTACATTTTACTTTAAATTATTAATTTCTTTTGGAAAATAGTACTGTGGCTAAGGTAGCCAATACTGTCAAAGCCACTGCATAACATCCTTGAAGGTTCACTAGAATCTTGATTTCGTCACACCCTATACGGTAATGTAAATTATTTACGAATATTTTTTCAGCTTTTTGTTCGCTGATTCCTTTGATAGCAAATAACTCCTTGCGTGGTGCATAGGCAATTGCTTCAAATGTACAAAAACCAGCATCTTTCAGTTTTCGAATATCAGCAGCGGATATTCCAAATTGCTAAAAAAAAAATTAGCGAAACTGAAAAATCAACGAATCAACGAAATATTATATTTTAACGAGTACAGTGGGAAGTTTACTCCTCCTCCACTCATTCCGATTTCTCTAGAATTTCCATGAAATGCAATAAAAATTCAGCATTACCACATTTAGTTCGGTTTCTATAGATTACAGAATATTTTCGTCCTGTTTAGTTCCGGTTATAATTTTCTTTACTTGCCGCGAAAGTTTTTGATCTACTAATTCCTCCAGTCCACCTTACCAATGTGAAAGATGAAAGAAAAAAACAATTTATATATTCGCAAAATTGAAACAAATGTTTGTCGAAATTCCAGAAATCTCAAAGTAGAAATTTAACTCAAAGATTACTTTTTTTCTGTTCAACATAGTGTTACGTTGTTTTTGAATGCTATCCCTTTCACAGAAGCTATCTATGAAGTCAAATTCGTCTGGAGTGACTTTTGCAAAAAAAAAAAAAAAAACGTCCAACCTCAAGTTTATCAATAACCGTATAAGAGTTAGCGTCTTCTTCTTCAGCTGGAATAACCTTACTTAAGTCTTCTGTTATTGTCACTGCTGAAGCAGATGCTTTTTGTTTTTCCTTTAGTTTCTGAGCCATCTCAACTAAATAAACTGAAATTAATAACAGATATTAGTATCACTAAAGAAGGATAAAAGATCTAATTTCACGGGAAAATGAGTCTACCAGGGTGAAATCACTGATCTAACTTGATTTGGGCAGCAGTTTGAACAAAAAACGATAGTTTACACTGATAACAAGTACTGACAAACTATTTCTCGAGGAAAAGTAGGCAACAACTACTTCCGGTGAGCACATAATCGTCGCAAAGATTTCAGCCAAAGAATTCAAATCGAACATGAAGTGCTCGAACCTTTCCCGCGTCGAAGATTGCAGCACTATATCGCGAATTTTTCATTGTTGAACGTAAGGAAGTCACATCCGGAAGAGATGGGATTTTTGTCAGTTCTGGTGGATATGCTATCAGTCCTAAGTGAAGAAACTTTTAAATCGAAACTTTAGAGTTATTTGCAATATAATTTGATTCCGTAATTAAATTGCAAACTTGATGAAGTAAAATTTAGATGTCTTTTTGCTCTGTTTTTTTTCGAGTAACTTAAACCAAAGCTAATCTGTTTCAACTTTTAAAGATCCGAGTTAAAACTTAACCTTAAATGCTATTTTCTTGAAGTAGAAGCTACTTGAAAGCATGAAAATCAATGGTGGAATATCAGTTTCTGAATTCCATAACCAGAACCTTTTCAGTATCATTCTCATATCTTGTTACGGAGCCTGAAAGTGAAGTGATTTTTGATGGAGTAGAAAAATAAATACAATTTTTCCTAGCTAAATAGCAGGTGCTCAAAGAAAAGTAAATAAATTTCCGAAAACCAGTCAAAATAAACCCTTAGATAGTATCTGATTGGTCTTGATTATTCCCTTTGACACTACTTCTCGTATATAATACCTGATGCTGTTATTGTGTTGAAATTTAATTCTTAATTAGTTAATATCGTTTATGATTTTATATTAAACTTTACAACATTACTGCCAATCATACGATTTATCCCGATGCTTATTTGGAATAAATCGGGATTCAAGAGATTCATCCAAACGATGTAAATCATCCCTTATATATATATATCAAAATAGAAGAAAATACCTGCTGAGAGAATTAAGCAAAAAAGGTCTTCATTGTCATCTTCTTTGCTGAAAAGATTGTTTACTCTATTTGTCATCGACATTGCTACTACTACTACTAAATGTAATTCATTACTATCCGAGAATTTTATTGTTTTATTTAGTCTCATTTAATGAATCTAATTGATATGTTATATGTTTGTATTTACTAAAAAAAACTTCAAATTTTTCATTTTTCTTTTTTTCTTTTTTTTTTATTTAAGAAACAAAAATGAAAGAGAACAAATTTAAGCAGATATTAGCTTCCATCAAAATTTAATAGGAAATATTATGGCTGCATCGAACATTTAACATTTAAAGCCATTTAGCTTCTTATTTTGACAGTGAGAGAATCTCCGTCAAAAAATTAATAGAGGAAATAAGAGTGTTTTGAGTGACGTTTCACATTTTTCCGTAGCATCGTTATGCCAGCTTTCTATTCCAAAATCTATCGATGACAGCAAAATAACCAATTTAAAATTATTGGCTATTAATTATTTCTTCTGCTTTTTTAATGTCCCAACCATTCACACCAGTTACATATTTTATATTTGTCAGATGGAAATGCAAACTGAACAGATGCTTAGAATTCAATCCTACATTGCTCTACAAACCATTTCAACAAATACATATTGAGTGGTTTAAAAGAAGAAAATTTGGATGAAAAATGGATTTTCATCGATAAATTAACAGAGTAAGTCAGTGACTTGAGTGACACATTTTCTGTAATTTAATAACAAAGAAAACAGAAGGACAGGTTTTCTTTTCGTTTTTATTCCACTTCGCAATTGCTTTGCTACCAAAAAAAAAATAAAAAAAAAAAAAAGAAAAGTAAAATAGAAAGAATATCATCCACTCAATGTTCGTTTAAAATTAATGTTGAACAAATTGAATTAAGCTAGAAGCATTCAGAACAAATCATTGTTTGCACAACCAATTCTCATTTATTTATTCTCGATTTATTAAATCAGTTCTAGCATTATTGTTATCAGCATTTGCTCATTAGTAATTATTACTATTTAATTGTTTCGCGAAATTAATAAACCATTAGCAATTGTCACTAAATTAGCATTGCAATGTTACAGTCTTTAAATGTGACTTAATTTCATTACTTCTTGCAAAATAGAATGTTCAAAGTTAAATAATAATGTTTCTGATATGGGAACTTTTATTATTGCTCTTGTTCATCCAGGTCATTAGTATTTGTGATTGTAAAAGTAGTTTAATTTTTCTTAATACTGTCATAATCGCCTTATAGTTCAGGATTTATTCATTCAGTGAAACAATTTTCTTTCCTTTCAATTTTTACTGCTCCACTTATGCTTTATACAATAAGTAAAATTTTGCAAATTTTTTCTGAAAAGTGAATTTTTCTGCTAATAAATTTAAGAATAAACTGAAATTATGTAAAGATGAGGAAGCAATTTTTGAAATTTCATGATGAGTAAAATTGTATCCATATTTATAATTAAATAAATTTGCTGCTGATGGATACGGCTTATCAGTTTCTTAAGAAGGAAAATCAATCGTCCAAGAAATTACCAGCTGATTTTGAAACATTGTAGTACTCACTAAACATCATATTGTTCTGATGGTTCTAATTGTTGACACATAGCATTAATTTTAGATTTATGCTTGATTTTGCAGTTGACCTTATCATACAAAAAGTATTCGTTAATACTATTGATCATCTGACTATATTGGTGAAATGTGAGAAACTTACGGATGGAGGCAGCAAATATTCTTTAGATTTACAATAAATTTAGGAAAAACTTGAAATCAGCAGGTATTGTGAAATTCAATATCATTCATCATTCACAGAATTTCATTCAATCTTAAGTGGAAACTTTTATTTAAAAAAGATATTTATTCACTAAAGTTTTGCGAAATTTTCTTTTCTTCTACAGTCTTCTTCCAAAAGGTTCTTGCGAAATTTTCTTCTAAAACTTAAAACGGTAAAAAAAAAGTCGCATAAGTGGATCTTTAGCAGGCAATTTAGCTACTAAATAAGCCTATATAATATATCTTACTATGAATAATTCAGTGATTGTATATCACTCCAAATTTTCACTTAACTTCAGCACTGTACCAGTTCAAAGGTGAATTCAGATCTGCTGAGGGAATTTGGTGCTTTATCAGTAATTAAAAGTGGAGATGAAACAGTATATCAAACGTTAAGGTTCGACATCTTTTCAAGATTTTGAACCGTTGTAATTTAAATTAAATTAATAATTTGCAGCTAATTAAGGCAGATGGATTTGTTCCCAACGATTGAGGATCCGCGACACACACCTGGAAAACGGCATGGCTATGCAAAAGAACAATTATCACCACACGCCTTCTCAAATAATAATCAGAAATCACTATTTAGCAGTTTTATCACCACACCACCTGTTGTTAAATCAGAAAATCACTTTTCTAATAGTGGTTACAACGTCTGTAACATCGCTAGGCTCTATCAGAATAAGTATGTCCTTATAAAATTAAACCCAAAAAATTCAGGAAAAGGTTTTCAGCCTCGAATCCTATCATTTTAGTTCAAGATTGGAATTAGATTACAGTGATCTTATATAGTGTTAAATGTAAAATCCTATATATAGCTTGAAGCTAAAATCTTACACAGAGCTTGAATTTTCTTTTCCAACTTCAATTTTTCCATAAATGAATTTGGAGAAGTGTTTATATCATATGATCTTTAAAAAGAAAAAATAAAATAAAATCTTCGGCAAATCTTGAAAAATAAAAATGCTCAAATTCTAAATGAATCAAATTTCAGGCTCTTTCAATTTATTATAGGCAACAGAAACAGGAGCAAAGCAATTATCCGTCTCGGAAATCTGCTTTTATGATGTACAGAAGGTCCGAGAATCAAAAACCACCCGAAATAGACAGAGATCCACCATCCATTATCGGTGGTGATACACTGAATCTAAATCATGGAATCCTCAGACCGAGGCCACGATATGCGGCCATGTCTCTTAGCTCGGACAAAAATTCAGAATATGCTAAAAAATCCAATGTAAGATTAATCATTCGATTTGTGCAAAAGTAGATTTAAATGTGAAAAGATTTAAATTTACTTTGAAATTCCTGAAGCGCAAAATGAAATGACATGGGAACAAACCTATTCAAGAAAGGCAAAGTAAATTTGCTCAGGACTTGAACAAATGTCATAGCTGAGATCAAAAGTTGTTATGGATAATTTTTTTTCCTTGTCGATCTTTTCAAATTAGAAGTGTTATCTGTAATTGGTAAATAATATGTAATACCATTAAATTAACTTCCACTTCAATCTTTTGAAAGTTTCAAGACTAAGTCTACAATAGAAAATCTCCAGAACGATAGAACACAAGTGCTGGAAGTAGACATAATTGTCAACGGACAGAAAGTGACAACATCGCAGCAAGAACCAACTAAAATTTCTTATTCAGAATCAGGACGAAGCTTAGATGAAATGTAAGTATTCATTATTTCTAGCAATATAATTATAAGTTCTTCAGAATACAACTCTGTAATTGTTGCGCCTACATGAATTATAAGTCCGTTAATTTCAGCGTGCACGTATATGCACATCACGTTTTCCGAATTATAGCCATACTATTCAGTGATAAAGGACATATCAAATCAAAATACTTCTGAAGATATTTGTGATCAGAGTCACTGTTCACTAATTAGATGCTTTGTTGGCCAAAGTACACAGAGAGTTTGAGATCGTATTTGAAATATTTCAGAGAATTGCAATCAGAATCAAAGAAAGTAAAAGATTTACCACGATTGAAGAATTTCAAAAATATCTTAAACACATTTCGGGTACACTTTCATAATGATTTTTATTTTGCATTTTAATTTAACTAGATGCAAATGCTGCTCATTCATTTTATAACTGTCATTCCGTTTAAGAATATTCGTAGTCCTGTTCAATTCACCTAACTTTTTCAAATATTTAATTTTTCTCTGTGCAACTAGATGGCAAGTGATCGTGCCTTACGACATCAACAGCAACGTGAACGAATTCGGCGTAACGCAAGTGCACATGAGTCGGATCGAGGATTTACTGTTCAGAAATCGGAGCAATCAACAACCGATTTTGCATGTTCTGAACGAGATTACCGGTTGACAAAGAACAAGGTAATGGCATATCAAAAAATTAGTATCTTGAAGAAGTTTAGTTAGAAATTAGACGTTACGTGAGCGGAGAAGAAATTTTTATGCTTTGTAGTACCACCAACATTTACGACCATTTACGGTATCTATCCCAACTGCTGGGAAAAATATTCGTAACAGTATACCGAAGCAATGGATTATCCAGACGAATGGAACGTACGTGAACGTGGAACCACCGTCACCAACAATGTCTGACATATCATCGATACCAGCCTCACCATCATTAGTTTCATCGTCACCAAACAGAAAGAGCAATTCAAAACTTGCGAAAGATTATGTATGTGTGCATATTTTTCAAAATATTCAAATGATTAAATTAATTTTTGAAATTTGTACTTATCAAGTTTTAGTCAGTAAAAGGAAAAAATTCCGATAACAATTCGCACCAAAATGAGCCTAAAATACGGCAACCGCGATGTGTTCACAATGTTAGCCATTCGAGACCAGCCTCTGAAACTGAAGCGAGAAGTAATCAAAATGGCACCTCATACGGTTATTTCGATAAAGTTTTAAAATGATGGCTTTAAAATAATAAATTTAAAATTTTCTAATTCTTTATCCTTTTAAAGCCAATATTGCACAATATTTTAAGGAATGTAAAATTGTAAATTGTCAATTAATTTTTCTTTTTAAAATGAGTGAGTTCAATAGAATGATCGTTTTAGGCTGTGTTATTCGTTGCACTTCCACCGATAGCTACAGAAGACTGATGAATCCGGCGATTCAACCGCCAACATCAGAATCTCAAAATCTCAGCAGCGAAACAGATGACGAAGATTCAGCTTCTGTTACTGGACTCTATAAACAAGTAAAATTAGCAAATTAGCAACGTATTACATATTACGAACACACTAACAAGTAAATTAGGACGATCCTTCACTCACATCATTTTAATTTACCATACCGATGATTTTTATTATTAGCGCTAGGTGAATATCAAATAGTTTTACTGAAGCCATACAAATCAAATTTATTACTTTTCTTTTTTTTTTTTTTTTTTTTTTTGAATTAACTCCAACTTTAACCAAAAATTGAGGAGAACAATATTCTACAGTGTATTTCAGTAATATTACGATTTCAGCATTTTATGTGTATTGATTTGCAGATGACTGCAAACCATCTCGAATTATTGAAATATGCTTCATCAAATATGGCTAAATTTTTCGTAAATCGGAACTTGATAGCATCAAAAGCAGATTTACACAAGTAATATACTTTTATTTGAAATTAAAAAAAAAAATATATGCTTGATGAATCTCAAGGTATCACTAATGGAACAGTTGGAAAATAAAGATTGAAATTTTCAAACATTTAGAAACACTAGAAAATAATTCAGGTGAAAAAAAATTATTTCTCGAGGAAGAAATTTTTGAAGGTCAACAATTTTAGGCTGAAATTGGATGATTTAATTTTCGAGTCATTATTACCGATCTTTTCGAAATGTTCCACGCACTTTTTCAATGCATTTTTACCACATGATGGTTTCCTGAGTTCTGCGATCAACGTGATAGTAAGATGCTAGTAATTCTAAACAAACATATCAGGTCTACAATGTCATCAATATCAATGATTTTATTTATAAAACATAGGTATTATAGCGACTAATTATTATATTACACCATTAATCAGTCGATCCTTATTATCAATGAATAATTAGCAGACTGTATCAATAACTAAATAATCTGTTTTATTGCAGGCTGAGCCTATATTCAATCACTCTAATCCGGTAAAAAATAATGATCTTTCGGTTGGAAACATTTGGAATCCACCAACCATTCTAGAAATTAAGGCGCATCAAGATGAAGTACTTTTCGCCTGAGAGTTTCAGAATTCTCAGCATCCCATCCCTTAAAAGATGCAATTCAACTTATCTCGCCCTCATGTTTAAGTAATCAGTGGAACTTAGCGATGTCCATGCTCAATTTTTCTATCCAGAAAATAACTTGAAACATTCATTAATTTCGTCATCACTGGGATGAATCTATCACAAAACAGTCATTTTGACCAATAAAAAAACTTATTAGTTTTGCTTCAGGAGCAACGTATACTACAAAGTTGTCCTCGGTATCGCAGTAATCAAAAATACCGATTCTTGATCATTCCTCGATATAATTTCCTGACATTCAAATCATTTGCCGTTAATCATCATCATTTAGTAATGATAATTTTTTGAAATTCCTGTCTAATTTTTTTTTTTTTTTATTGTTCTGAATCTAGACAGATCTCGAATTCCAATGATACATATATACAACATGTTTCAGTTCAATTCATTTGTCCAGAACATTTCAATATAAAAAAANCCTCGAATTCCAATGATACATACAACATGTTTCAGTTCAATTCATTTGTCCAGAACATTTCAATATAAAAAAATTGCTGGATATCTTAAAACTGTTAAAAACATTTGATTTGTGACTTATTCCCCGGCTCTGATTTTGATTTCAAGATCGGAATTTGTAATTTTAGGCTATCAGCAAGGAATACGAACAAAAGCTGTGTTTCATCTTGCTGCAACTGGTTTGCGCGTTGAAATTCTTTCAACTGAACGGCATTGAAGCAATCAGTGATGACTTAAGTGAATTCATTCTGTTATGCAGGTGAAAATTTCACCTATCAAAACAACACTCCCCAGTAAAAATCCACCAACTACTAATCTTTTTTAGTCTCAAGTTTTGAAAAAATTAGAAAAACTTTCAGATACACTCGCGCTGATATTAATAGTGACGATATGGATCATTTACCGAGGATTCTCCTACTTCAAGTCTTTTTTTTTTTTTTTTTGATTTAATCCCCTTAGCTAACATTTTCACACTTATTTGTTTGCTTTGAATACTTCAAAATCGCCCATGTGATACCTGTAATACTTTCCCTATTCTCTAGCATTCTTAACTTCACCCGACAAATAATTTGTGGGTAACTTTGCTGGCTATTTTGTTATTTTCTCTTGTCTACTTCATGGACCTTCAGTCATATGATACTTTTTCATTGTACAAGAGAAAAAAGGAAGCTAGAAGAGGAATAAAGGTGAAAATAAGAAAGGTACTGTAATCAGTAAAACACAAGTCTTCTTAAACCACCTACCAAACATTCAATAAGGCATTATAATGTTTCACTGTACCTAGGTCGTCTCCGCAAGGCTACTCATACAGTTCTGAAAAGGATACGTTTTAAGTGTCATTTTTTTAGGAATCATTTCGAATGACGAACAGAAAGCCTACCATAGGATTATGTGACTATGGCTTAAAAATACTTTCGACATTACTGAATTTAAGCAACTCCAATTCGTTAACAAATTTTACATTTCCTATTCAGGTGATTATTTGCATTCATTAATGTCACTGTGGAATGCCCAATTATATATTAGTGGTGTGGTCCCAAAGGATAGTTTTCTTGCATTCAAGCAAAGAGTAATCATATTAATTTTGCTAATTCGATATTATTAAATCTTTAAAGTCCACAATCCTTAAAACTGTTTCATAATTTTAAGGAATGCGCTAGAGCATTGCAACAGGACAAGTCTAGCTCATTGACAGAGGCAAAAAGCGCCTTAGAGTTTGGCATATTTGCTGGCCAAGACGCTTCCTCATTTTCTGATGAAGAGGACGTACAAGCCTGGATAGACTCAAAACGCGCCGATTACGTTAACTACCTGGTGACAACGCAACTTTTTATTTGAAACAATAAGTTCTGCAACGAGAAATACCTGCCAGAAATCAGAGCCGGGATTACGACTACTTTTCTTATAGTGGAGATGAAATGAACTCCAACATGAGAAGCAGAAAAATAGATAATACCAATCTAATTCATTTAAATTTCAGTTCCGTGGAGTGACTGGCGATTCTTGTCTACTAAATGAAGTATATGAGCGGCTCCGCTTGCAATTCCTTCTCTCTGTCACGCCACGAACAATGTTAAAGATGATCAGAAATATGACAACCCCTCAAACCTTGGATGAAAATTCGTACTATGCTTAGTTGAAATAAAACCACACATGACTTGAAAAGTCTGGAATAAACAATGTAAATCACGAGTCCTTGTTAAAAAGTTTTCCCAACTATATCACATATCTTGTCTTGAAGAGGGTTGCAAATTTTTTTTAATTTTAATTTCAAGTCCTGAGGTTTCATTAACTGGAGTGCAGAATCTGAAGAAAGATTTTATCGACTGCAACATCGATTACCAGATAGTAAACAAAACGAAAGTCACTTACCAGAAAAAAAAAAAAAAAAAAAAAAAAATGAACAAAGGAAAGATGATATTAAGACAATAAGCAAGGAGAATGCGAGAAGAGCCACTTGAAGTTCACCCCTAGAATTTATGCTAACTCGATCAATCTCTATGCCTTTAAAGTTATTTTTTTTTTCGAAAAACTACTAACTTTCAACTAGAATTTAATCACAAATTTTTATTCAAGATTAACTAACGGAGCACAAAGCACAACAATTCTCTAGAGATCCAATAAAGATGGAAAAAGAACCTTCTCCAATGCAGAAGACATTTATAGTAGAATAACAACTGCAAAATATCTTATCGCAACTTAATAATGCCCGCTTCACGCAGTTTCATAAGTTTTCTTAAAATATCTGGATTTTGGAGATGCTCACGCACTGCTCCAGGATCCTGACTCATCTGCTCCAACAACAGCCGCATACCTGGATCCCTGAAATTGAATACCATTGACATATATCTTTAACACTATTCTTTTAAACTGATTGACAAGAACTAAAAATTAAACAGCCATACACCTGTATGTATGTTCTAGACAAGTTGGGGAAAAACCAACTTCAGAATTTCCTGTACTTCTGGATCCCTTAATGCTCGTTCTCGTGCTGCATCCGGATCTTCATTATTGTTACTCATTGCATTCATTAAACCATCACGTGCCTCCTGATTATTACTGTCTAATGCAAGAGCAGCTTCATATGCGCTTTGCGCTTTACCAAATTCTCTAAGCGCCATTAATGCAGCGCCTTTCCTTATATAAGCCTTTACTGAAACAAAAAAGTTCGAAAATAATTGTGAAGGCTTATATGTGATGAAACTAATTCCAGGATTTTTTATGAAAATATTAACGAAGCAAACAAAAACAAGCTGCGAATTTGATAACTTACTAAAAGCAGGATCTTTCTTAATACATGTATCACAATCTTCAAGTGCCCGCTGGAATTCCATCAATTTGGTGTAACAAGCTGCTCTATTCGAATAAAGGACAGGATTATCAGGATCTCGTTTCACAGCCTCGTTATAATGCTTCATAGCTTCCGGATACTTACCTAAAAAAAAAAAACTTCCACTGCTACAGATTAAAAAGAAACTTAACCATTTATTCTGTCAATTATAGGAACGACTACTTGTAATACTCCACTCTCTTAAATAAGGGAAGGTCATATGCATGCGAAAAAAAATTATGGAACATTCAGTGATATTTCAAAATGAAAATTAGGCATTTCAAAACTGCCGTCCCACAAATTTAGATATTGTAATGAACATCAGAAACTCGAACTCAATTTACCAAGAAGAAATCATGCTGTAATGTACAAAAAACAAAGCTAACCTCGCTTGAAAAGTTCGTTACCCTTAATTTTCTCCTTCTCCGCTATTTCTGGGTCTATGTAAGCTAATCTTTCTCTTTCAGCTAATTCCTTTTCCAAAGCTTTCTTCTTTTTCACAATTTCCTAAAATTTACATAAATGACCAAGTCTCATCCTCTTAATACAAAAAATATTTATAAGTTACACGATTAAGATCAAAATGGCTTAAGAAAAACTATTACTGGATACAATGTCAACTAGCACCATCAGGTGAGACTTTATTAATTAAATGGACAAGAGTAAAACAATAAACTAAGCAAATGAAAGTAGAAATAATCTCTTACCGGATCTCGGTGTTCAGACAGCGATTTATCGAAATAGGTAAGTGCTTCTCTCAACTGATCCAGTTTCAAATAAGCATTCCCTATCCGGGAAAAAGCCCTGTGAAATAGTTCTAATTAAAAGTTAAAAGTATAGGCTAACTCCAAAATTATACAATAATTTAAGCAATCCCAGCGAAAACACGAACCCAAATGACTACACTTCATTAATATCCTTATCTGTTTTAGAAATATTTGAGGGAAGAAAAGCGATTCAGTTACTCTATGCAAGTTTCTCAGAACACTTTACTTGGCAATATGTGTATACTCCGCTCGTTGCTCACGTCCTATATCTACTGCTTTCTTGCATAATTCGATGCATTCATCATACTTTTTCTCCTCGAAAAGCACTGCTGAAATGAATACATTCCTAACTAATAAGTGAAGTTCTTTTTCTTTTCAGTGTTACTATCCACGGCATCCTTTATTTCCGAAAAAAATAACCCTTTTTTAAAGAATCTGGAGAATTACATGATTGTGAATTACGAATAAAGCAGTCTAGGAATTTATAGGTAACTGCTTCCATACAGATTTCTTCGGCTTCTATATGAATATGCAAAAAAGCCGCCTCAAAAAGTGAGAGCATACTTACAGCGGTGAAAAAAAAAAAAAAAAAAATCGAGCTCCCAACAAATGAATAGAAAAATAAATAAGTTCACTGCAGCATTTCTTATTATATTCTCCAGTAGATCAATTAAAATATTTATTAGGAAGATTGGAATTACTATTTTAGTAAAATTAATTAAAAGCACTACTGGATGAACCTTTTGCAGCAATCCATTAAGTAACTGGAACATATTAGAGACGGTAAGAAATATGAAAGAGACAAAAAGTGCTGCTTATTACAAAGAATTAAATCCTACCGGCTTTGTTATTATAGAAAACAACATTCGTTGGATCAAGTTCGATTGCTTTGTCATAATGTTTTGTTGCTTCATCGAAATTCCGCTGTTTATAGGCTGCATTACCTAACTCTTTTTCTTTCAAAGCCTGAAAAAAGTCCCAGGAAGTAGCAACGCATATTTTTCTCGAAACCCGTTCTTCTCTACCAAATAAAGAGCTTATTTTAGAATTGCTGGTATAATGAAGTAACCAAAACAGACAAACCACTTCTGCCATTATTCACTGGGAACACTTCCTACACTATTATGTTTTTTGTACTGTATATCGCCTGAAAATAAAAACATGCACAGTAAATGAAAATGTCACGGTCGCAGAGAGAAAAAGGAATCACGAAAAAGAAGCGGGAATCAGTAATCCCCGCTTATTCAAATGTTCCTGTGTAGGAAGTCTAGTCGCTAGTCTTCACAACAATTCTTGAAAATAGAAATGTTAAATATCTGAGCTGAAAGAGATATCGACGGCAAAGTTCGTCGCGGTAGCAAAATGAGGGAGTGTGGATGGTACAGGAATCGCGACACAAACATATATTATAAAGATCTTATTTTGCATTACTGGTTGTGAAGAGACTCTTCTTAATAATGAGCGGCAATTATCCTGCTGTGATACTGGAAGAGCAGAGCCAATGGGTGATTCAAGCCAGCAATCATTCTGGGAACTGTTACAGATAATTGTAGTTTTAGACAGAGTTCATTACACACAGCTAGACGAACGAATGTCGCGGAAAAGCACCTGAAAACCCCTTTCCTCCGAGACATCCCATAAACCTCAAAGACCAACATAGCAGACCCTAACCAATCATCCGTCAGGAAATGATTCCGTACTCGCAAAGGCCTGCAAACTCCTCCACCCCTCACCATTCGAGAACAATCTAGAAAGAAGTACAGTAATCCGCGAGTGAGCTGTAAGACTCTTATGCTCTGTTATAGCACAGACATACAGCTCAACCCGCCATCTTGAATGGATAAATTTCTCGTTGCACGGGAGTGATTTGCTGTTTCACCGGGGTAACTGCTTCCTCCCGGTGTCTGGAATTGAGAAGTGGTACGGGATGTTGCTGTGTAGACAAAGTAGGTAGAGATCAAAAGTTCGGCTTAAATGGAACAACTGTACTATTCATGAGGCCGGAAGGAGGATTTTTCCGGGCAGCGAGGATGTTGCTGTTTCTTGTCCGGAAAAAGTTTCTGGATAATCCTGCAATTGCGTAATGCGCGTGCGGTAGTCTTTTCCTTACACGGGACTTGCAGATGGAAAAAAATTAATTCGTATGTCCCTACAAGTTCTGCTTTTACTGGCCTTTTTTTCTTCTTATTCGTATGTCTCAGTCGTTTAATTCTCATTTTTCAGATGAATTACGCTAATGGGTTGTTACTAACAGCGATATTGGTATCAGTTTGTTATTTCAGTATAGTACGAGGATCAACAGGTTTTTATGTGGATAACGAGAATGCGCAATCGGTACCACTTGCTGTTAGCAGGTTTCAGGCTTACTTTCCACTACTCTCATTTTAGGAGCAGGTGAAGTTCCAGATTAGTGAGCAAGTAAGGAGAAACTTCAGTGTTCAATCAGTTTACCCATGAATCGGCTTATCGTATGTAAAACTAGTGAACTTTCCTGCAAATGACTGTCATAAAATTTTGAATTTTGCTTCCATCTTCGAAAATGTCGACCAAATTCTGGATGTGAATTGAATACTTTTTATTTTCCAGAACAATTGTCTTTTCGGTATATCTTGTTTTTACATTTGCTTAAAGCCATTTTTCATCAATTTTCAAAAATCAAGGAATTGGGAATTATTCGGCACCTTCAGATTTGTTTGTTCCACACTAAATTGTCATGATGTTAATCAGTGTAAATTAGGAATGCTAAAAATCGAGGCAGAAAAAGGTCAGCTGCTGTAGGAAATGTTCAGATGTAGGTAAATTCACTGATCTGGAAATGAAATCTTATTAATTATTCATTCCTTTAAAATTAAATTTATGAACATTATGTATGAATTGTATGAATATTAACTTTTATTTGTCATCCTTCTCAATGAGCCAAAATATTCTAGCGTAGACAGAGACATGTTTGAACGAGCGTTTTAGGGCCTAATGGAATCAAAGTTTATAATGGATTCTACAATCAGTTAAAAAAATTATTGAGATATTAAAAATTATCAAAGCCGATAGTTGCTCTTGCAAGTTTAAAATCAAACATGTTGCGCAGTTATGACAAGTTGTTGTAACTTGCAGAAATTTTGATTTCAAAAAATAAAAGTCTGTTAATCTTAAACATTTTATTCGCACTTTTTCTCTATCTCCGTCTACTATAATTTTTGCGGCTATTTTTTGCAATAAAGAAAAGTGTAATATACCTCTTAATTCATAGTCTCTCTGTACACGTTTGTTGTGAAGTGGAATAATCCACCTTATAAACCTTATGATGGTTTTAATATATGTCTTAATAAATTTATTGCTTGCTAATGATTTTTCAGACATGGGAGTGCAAGATTGGAGTCTAAAATATTGGAGCTGTTGGGAATCGAGTATCCACGTCCGTTAGTTGTTGGTGTAAAGGATGATATTGTGTCACGTTTTATGGCTGATCTGTATCGAAATTTAGAACATGACGTTGAACTGAATCCTGCTTACAAGTAAATTTTTCCCTCCTACTTCTTTAATCAGGGTATATATTTCGGAAAAAAAGTTAATTGGAATGTAGATGTAACTTCAGGAAATAGTTTTAAAGATCTCTGAAAAAGTTTATTGAATAAGTTCGACTTAATTGCATAAATCTAGCTCTCATCTAGGTCCATGTCAATAATTTTTTAATGTACTTTCAGAAGTATTTGTTTCTATTATCCATTTCAGATATCTTGCCAGTGGACAGCTATTATCAGCAGATGAGAAAGAAGCCATTGAATTAGGCGAAGCTGATACAATTGTTTCATTTTTGCCACGAGGTCATATGCGTTTCATATGCGTTTCTGTTACTGAAATAATATATTCCGAATTAATTGATTACTTGACTTTCTGAGCAGATGAAAGTATATCTCTTACTAGTTCTTTTCACCTTTCATTCATTTTTACTTTTCGTTTAATGGCTCTTATGCTTTTATATTTATAAATAATTTATATTTATTTGCTTATCGTATACTATATAATATTTTCCCATTTTATTCCTCGACTGCAAACCTCCACTATTTTTAGGATTAAGATCAGATTCTCTCAATTAGTCGTTTTTCAGTCATTTTTATCTGGGCGGTTTTTTCGAAGTTTTGAAATCTACAAAACTTTTTTTTTCCAGAACAAAGAACAGTTCCGAATTATGGAACAAGTTTGCGATTTGATCTTACTAATATAGCAGTAGGCGGGCAACTTCTGCATGCTGAACTTCGCATATTCTTTAATGGTTCAGTGAAACCGCGGCATGTCTTTGCAACTGTTCCGTATTCGAGGTTTTTGCTGCGATTTCAACTTCAAAAAATGACTTATTTCTACAATTTGTTTGTTTACCCTTATCAAGATCCATACCGTAGATTCTTTTTTGTCAGATTATTTAGTGCATGGGCTTAGTTTTATTGAGGAATATAAATAGAGAGTGGATGATGTGAATTTAGTATAGTTTCTTGGTGTCTTACAAGTTAGTATTTTGTCAGAAAGCTTTCATTTTAATGTGGTCCTTACAATACTGAAATTCGACCGTAGTGTTCTTTAGAGATTCTTAGTATTTTTTTTCTTAAATTGGTATTCTGTTCTGCATGTTTAGGGATTTAAGTCATATAACAACGGTAGAATCTCGTATATCAAGGAATGGACATTTTGTTTTGAATATTACTGAAGCGCTTCTACGCTGGATTCATGATCAGTCAATTCATAGTGTCGTAACTTTGTACGCAGTCTCAGTGCATGGTTTGTTTGTTTAGTTTTGCAGATGAATGCGAAATCTTCAGGTGTGACATATTTTTAGAATAGGAAACTGAATAAATAGGGAAAAGGCTACTGTAATGAATTTAATCTGTAATTGGAAAAACTTTTATTATAATTTCAGGAGAAAGAAGGTCCTTGGAATATTTTGGTGAGTGGCGTGGGTTTGGAATAGCTTCCTTTGTAGACGGTATAAATCATATTCATCAGCGTACAAAACGTGATACTTCTAATGAGCCTAATGTATTTGATGATTACGGATATGGCTTTTCGGCAAGACCTGACCCATTAAGGCATTCAGGTAAGCTCCAAAATTTCTCATTTTTTAGATGTTAAATAATTTAGTTTGTTTAATCTTATGTAGTATGCCTTATTTTCAGCGTCTAACAAAGGTTGCCGTAGGCGAACACTTTACGTGGATTTCAAAGATCTTGGTTGGCAGGTGAATTATAACTTTTGCATATTTAGTGAACAGCAATTTGGGAAAGACATTAATCATTTGTTTCTCAGTTGCAGTCACAATAAGGGTTATTCTGAATTCGGTTGGGGTGATTTTCTGATTTGCACAGTCCTGTGTGTTCTGATCTTCAATGCAGTTAGCTGAAACTTATAGTGACTTCTTGAGAATCCTGTAGGATTGGGTCATTGCGCCGGATGGTTATCATGCATATTATTGCGACGGGTTTTGTTCGTTTCCCCTGAATAATCATATGAATGCAACGAATCATGCTATTGTTCAGACACTTGTTCATCTTATCGATCCAACAAGGTTTGTTCCTTTGCTTTCCTTTTAGGTTTAAGTTGTTGTGATTTCAAGTCTGTAGAAGATATGGAATTCTTTTCATTTTTTTTGTTCTTATCCCCGCAGCTCTACATGCTGAGTTTTTCTCCCTGTGTACTAATTTTTTCATATCATAGAATCATAGAAAAAAGGTACTTGTAATATTTCGATGTTATTTGTTATCGAATTATTATAGTACACATGCATAAATACAGGTATTCTCAGTGAAATTTCATACATTTTTAGAATGCATAAACATGTCATGAAAAATTAATGAGATATTCTTTGGTGCTAGTATTTATTCGCTAGTAGGAAATCACATCTGCAACGAAGATTTGCATCCTTTTCACCAGACCACTCCTAAAAAACATAAAATTGAAAGCGTTGGCAATTTTTACAAGAGAAATATATGTTATTTTTATATGTGGTTGTAGAATATACAAGCGTCTTCCATCTAGATAACCTTAAGACTGATTGGACTCTTGCAACTTAAATCTATGATATAGAAAGAACATCGTGGTAGAATGTATCCGAAACTATTTTGCATTTGTATTTCACTTATCGGGAACTCATTTTTAGTATTTTCATCTATTACAAAATTATATTTGTAGAACATCCGAAGCAAAATGTGCGCCATCATCGTTACGCTCAATGAAAATACTCTTCATAGATAATGCTCAAAATGTAGTGCTGAAACGTTACAAAGATATGCAAGTACGTGATTGTGGTTGTCAGTAGCTGCAAATAAGCATCACTTCAAATAATCAGTTCCATTTGCCGTGGGAGATTCTCACTTATGTATGGTATGCACTACATTCAATCTTTCTTTTAAAGATCATTTTTCTAAAAATGTTATTTTTAGATGGTCTCATTATCCTTTTGGTAGTTTTTAATAAATTGTAAGGAAGAAAAACTCGTTTTTATAAGTTATTTTTCTTTCTCATTAGAGGTTATCTTTTCTGATCGCAAAGATCTTAGATTTGCAAGGATATTTAACTCATTTTCATATTAATATCACTGCACAGTTTTGAAATTTTGAATCTGAAATTATTGAGCCAGCTGTGAATGTTATGAAGTCATGCTAAGCTATGACCTTAAAATACATCTAGAACAAACTGAAGTACTACGCTTTAAACTGTTTCCCAGAAGTTACAGGCCAGAGGCAGTTTTTTTTTAGCCTTCACGCTAATTGTTGTGTAATCCAGGACCCATTTTATTTTGCAAAATCCTTTTCTATGATTTCATTAAATTAGCAAAGATTTTTATAGTGTTTCACGTGCTAAAGGCGAGACTTTTCTTGTTGTTATAATTGCCATGCATTATATTTATTGCTCACAAGAACTTAATGTACACATTGAAATTGCATTCCTATTTATGTATAATTGTTTATATGCATAGCTCCTAATGTTACGGTTACTATTTTATTAGCTTTTTGTGAAGCCCGTGATTTGTCTAAAGACCTTTTCTCTTGCACTTTTTTTCAGCTTGATATATTGCAGATTACGTCTATTGGAAGGTGGTCATATGATGAAATCAATTTAAAATATATTGTTTATACTGTAACTATGTATGCCAGTACTTTTTACCAAGTAAGACTAGCGTGAAGCATGAAATCATAATGAAAGGACTTTCCTATAAAATGGAGTTGTCTGCTCTGCAATTATTTATTTGACTTGTTAGGTAAAGTGTCTCATGAATTACCTGGTGCTATTTCATCTTTTACTTCAACCGCTTATTTTGCTGATAAAATCTATAGAAACATTTGCTTTTCACATGAATGTTATAATTTCAAGTGCATATTTCTTAACAATATGGATTTTATGTGGAACTAACTGTTGAATAGCATTCTTTTACAACTGGATTTGCTCTAATGGCACATCTGTTCATATTATCAAGTTTATCGAATCTGTGGCTAACTTTAATCATCTTGTTAGCAGATCAGTAAGCTAGAAAGAAGCACATTACGTTGCTGCTGATTTGCTTTGCGAACGCTGATCTTGTTGAATTTGTGAAGAAATAGGCTTATTATTTCAGATTCATCATGAGGCGATCTAGACAGGTTTTTCTGTACTGTGAGCTTGCTCAATTTATAGCAACACTATGTATCAAACACTTCCAGAAAAATTTAACTCACTGCCTCAGAACATATCGTCACGGTCCGCAAATTTTTATCAGAGGGAAGCGTTGTCATGATGCCAACCACAGGTGCTGTCATTCACCTTGTCAGATTTAACAAAAAAGTTGTATATAGCTTTTGACACTGCTCTATTTTCTTTTAATCAATAGATGAAGGAAAGAAATTATTTCTCAACCTTTGCATTTGTAAACTTTTTTTAAGTGGACTTTATTTGACTGTTGTTATTCGTGGAATAAGCTGTTGCTTTGACGGTCTTAAAAAATAAAGATCGCTGAAGAATAAAACCAAATTGTCTCCATTCAGAAGAATTAATGGAATAACTTTCTTGTCAGCCATCTTGATGAGTGAAGAATTAGAGTGAATATGAAGAAAAATAGACACCTATAACATTGTTAGAACGTAGTTAATGAATCGTTTGCTGTAAATCCTGTCATAAGAGACTGTAGATCTAGGCTGCACAAACTGAATAATGATTTCTTAAGCTTTGAGAGAATAGACTTAAATCCATGACTAAACTAAACTGTGAAATGGATCAAATTTTATAGTTTAGTTTAGTCATGGATTTCAGTCTATTCTTCCACACCTAATTCTTGTCGGTGGTAGTTATGTGATTTATGACAAGTGGGGTTTTTATAGATTCCCGGAAGTTTCCACTGTAAACTACCCAAACATTTCGTTTAATCTGTTCACTCCATAGAATGATAAATGTAGCTCCTAATTCCAAATGCCGCAGATAAATAAATTTTATTTAAAATTAACCGGGTGGGTGGCAGTCTTATTTATAAATTTCCCCTTCATGTGTTGAAAATATTTTTAGTTCCGGAACAGCAATGTGGGTCAATTGTCGCTATGCTTTTCTAATTGTAACTGGTATTAGAAACAAGAAAAAACTGGTTATAAAGAATCGAAACCGTGATGTCTTGAGATTAACTATACGTTCTACTGAAATTCATCCGATACTGTGCAATGAACCTGTTGCATTTATTGATGAACTTAGTGAATTCAATCTATTTAATAAAGGACTTCATCTTAATGGCGCGTTCATTGAGGTATGTATATTTATTGTTTTTAATTAGTCATTACCAAATTTTTTCGGATCACTTTGCATACCATTTCTTCGGTTCTGCACACCATTTTTCCGGGAACGTTTTAAATCTATCAGTTAATCCTTTCTTTTAATTTCATATCTTACTATATAATTTTTATACCCCACTAGTCATATGGGTATTTTCCAACTGTACTTAATATATTTGGCCCTGATAGTTATACATGTAGGTGACGTGTGATCCGACTTAATTGATTTTTATAAGTTCACTTTTTATTACTTTCATCTTTATAGTTAAATTGTTCTGCTTATCACCTTGCAATGCATCATTACATCATGTAATATTAAATATATTAGAAAATGGTTTCTCGCTGTGATAGAATTTCTTCCTTTGTACAGTAGTTTACATCACAGAACGAGATGTATTTTATCTGGAATTCATGTTCATCGTTATAACTGAGAGAAAAAAAAAAGCAAAAAACAAAATCTGTTAATGCAAATATTACAGTATACAAGTATTAGAAAAATTAGCTAACATTATAAAAGATGGCTGGAAATATCAGTTAACGTCATTTTCATATTAGTACGCTAAAATATATTTCTAGACATTTTATTCTTCTAATATTACGGATGAAGCAGAGCCTTGTATTTCGTCTGCAGTTCATATTGCCTTGATTATCACGTCTTTTTATGACCCATGTATTGATTGCTCTGATGAACTCCGCGAATATTTCCGAACACCAAGGTATAAATTCTTCTTTTCTACAATTCCTTACAGAAATTTTTATTTCATGTTATTAATCGCCCATTGTAGATGCGAACAGCGCAGCACATTGGTTAAAACTCTCCTCGCCTATTAAAATGTTCTTTTCCTAGTATTATCTTAATACCAGTGCAAGTTGTTAGGAATGTTGTGTAATACACTTCTTAAAACATGGATTTCAAGATTCTGTTCGCAAGATTTCCTAATTACAGTATGTATGCCTTTTCGGCTTAAGATTGACTTGTCAAAATGCTGACAATCCTGGTCAGACATCACTTTCTAAGCAGATGTATCATCTGTGAAAATTATGCAGTTGCTATGGAAATAGTGGTTAGAATTAAATTTCGTAAACTTATGAATCTTGTTACGATGTAATTTTTACACGTTTTTTAGATTAGTCTCAGTGGGGGATGTCATTGCTGTACCTTGGTCTGAACCGTGGAACAAAAAAATGAAAGACATATTTTTCAAGGTAATTCTAACATTCCATTATCGCAAAAAATCAGCTTTTCTTTAAAAAAGAAAAAAAAAAAAGAACATTGTAAATGATATTTTTATTGAATCAGTAAGCTATGCTGGATGCACTGAACTCTCATTGGAGAGATTTACATGTATTTCCCCATTATTTTATTCTTGGGTCTTAACTTTATGTAGACGCTATATTCTTAGATTCTTTATTTCGAAGATTCAGAAGGATTATCAGAAGCTGTTGTTGATTCGCAAAATACAACATTATACCAGGTCTTTTATATTCAGTTTCTCATATATTTTCTCAGCATATTTTAAATATTTCATATTTTGCCTGATCATTCAGATTACCTTGCTCTGCAAAAATATTTTGCATATTTTAAATATTTCATATTTTGCCTGATCATTCAGATTACCTTGCTTTGCAAAAATATTTTATTTCGAGATTTTTATCTTCCTTTGGTTTAGTAAGTTCAAAACTTTAAGCTTTTGTGCTAGGTCATTTTCCATTAAGTGAGTTAACTTCACTTTTAATTTGGCTCACATAAAACTATTTACATTTTGCAGGATAAGGGGATTTATGACAGGATCCCGTACAGTGATATTTCATGTTACGTACCAGAGAACTTCGCAGGAATTACTAAACGAATTTCTTCTTTGATCGAAGCTAATAGTAAACTAAAAGATCCATCACCTTTGGTTATACTTCTTAGTGGTTTACCAGGTTCTGGAAAGAGGCTGTTCCTGAAGCACTTATCTTCTGTAACACATTTCGATATCTCTTTCTTCAACTTTTTTGATATTTGGAGTGACTCTCCTGGGACTTATGATGCGAATATTCGCAGTGCTTTCGAAAAAGGTTTTTTTTTCTTTATAACAAGACACAGATGTTTCTTCTCATACTTTTTATCTTTTCCCCTGTATGTTATTCTCTGTTAAATGTATCACTTCTATTAATTATTTCAGCTTCAGCGAATGCCTTTTCAATGTTGGCGTTTCTAAATTCAGATTTGCTGGCTTATGACTCAGATACCACTAAGCAAGGTTTCTAAAATTTCGCTCCTAAATTTTTCATAAATTTCCGTAATTTTTCTCTTAGAAACTTTTCTTTTAATTTCTTTTCCCTTTTATTTAGCGTTATGCAAAATGACGGAAGAGCAAATAACATGCTTTTTGACTTAAACGATTAACGGTATTTTCTATGAAGTGAACACCTTTTTCTTTCAAATTAAGACGCTAGAACCATTCTCGTTTCTTGATCCCATTTTGAAAGAATGAATCAATAAGTGGGTAAGAATGCTCACAATATCACATGAAGTTGCCCCAACATCAATCACATTTGTTAGGTTGATGTTAAAATGTAATAGATGTTTTTGCAATTTTTCATGGGGATTTGCTGAGATATACCTTTAAAGATAAGATGTGAATGATATTACTTAGTCGTATGATATTCAGTTCTGCGTACTAAGGGAATCCACCTCTAACATATAGTTATGGTAATACAGACTATCTGTTGCAAACTGACCAAGGTGATTCTGTTTACTATTCTGCTTCTTCCTGACAATGATCATTGTCCCATTTTTGAACTAATCATTCCCTAATAGATTTCTACTTCTATGGATATTTCAGTCACTTCACTAATAAATATGATTACTTTTAATAACAAATGTGATTAATTTTTTCCGGGTATCCAGCTCTTTCAAGTAATCATAAAATTCTTTCTAGACACTCGAGGGTTAGTATGCTTAACGAAGCTTCTAAAATCATGCACCATACCTGCTGTATTTTTGGTTTGTAACTGCAGTAAATTATCAAACCTGCCAGTATCATTACGTTCCCTCATACTTTATCATTTCGAAATTCCATTACTTACTGAGGAGGATCGGAAATGCATACTTACGCATGAAATCAGTGAGCCGAATCTCGTCGATATTGCTGTGCTCAGTCATCAAACAACCGTAAGTTTTCAGTTCTTGTTTTAAAATTTCGTGTAATTTCAAATGTCCATCCATTTAATACTGTTGATTTAAATAGAATAAATTTGACCATATAACAACTTCCATAGAATCTCCATTATCACAGTACCATAAAACTGCTAAATTTTAGGGATTTACTTTGTCCGATTTGCATGTTCTGTTGTCGGATGCATTATTTCGAAAGCACACCACAAATTCGTGAGTAATTTTTGTTAATATTCAAGCAAAGGCAATCGACTTCTGTGGTAATTTCCAATGTTTGGAGTTCTTACAGATCAAAGTTAAGAACAGAACACTTTATATGGGCAGTTGACATGCGTAATAAAATATTGGCTGATAGAGTTGGAGCACCCACTGTAAGTTATCGGTCAATAATTTGTATGTTTTTTGTCTAAAAAGATTACCAATAAATCCATAAAAGGCAACTGCTTTGTGAGTCTTTCTGAATTAGACTTTGTTCTTGGATAAATTATGGCAAAAACTGCATCCTTTAATATGCTGTTGTTAGTATTGTTGTAGAAGTGGAGTGGAGTCATCATCAGTTTTTCACACACCACCTTTTTTGTTACCTTACCTTGAGCAAATATTAATTAATAGTAATATATAAGTAATATATAAGTTTTGAAGAAAGTTCAATTCGTTAGTCGGCAGACTTTGAACAAAGCTTAATTAAGGCAGGAAAGTCCCATCAATAGACAATGGTTAATTTTTAAATTTTTTAAGATTTTTGGAATGCTTTATATTTTTCTTCTTTAATTGACAAGTTCACAGATACCAAAAGTAACATGGGATGATGTTGGTGGTTTAGACGAAGTCAAGGAAATTGTTACTGAAAGTTTAATTCTGAATTTGCAAGCAACCAAAGGTATGAAGCGTAGTGGTGCTTTGCTCTATGGACCACCTGGTTGTGGTAAAACTCTCATTGCTAAAGGTTTGAGCTTGATTGATAAAGCTATAAGAAACTTTATTCTTTAGGTTTATTGAATAATTTTTAACAAATACATTGCAATGTATTTGTTAAAAATTGGAATTGGTCAATTGGATTGTGTTTCGATTTCGCTTCCATTATTAAAATATGCAAACATTTCTAAATATTGCTTTATAGCTGTCGCAAACCAATTCAAAATAACATTTCTTAGCGTGAAAGGACCTGAACTTCTTAACAAATATGTTGGCCAGAGTGAAGCAAATGTCAGGAAGGGTTAGATATTTTTTATTAGATTAGATCACACATAACTAACATTATTTGTGTTTCTTGTTGTCTATTAGCATATTCGGTGCGGTATTACCTTAATTAAGACTTTTATCATGGTAAAGGAAGCACTAACAAGTATCTGAAGTTTGTTTAAATCAGTTCTTTTAGTTTTTAATAAAGCTCGAATGGCGGAGCCATGTGTGTTATTCTTCGATGAACTCGATTCTCTTGCTTCTAATCGAGGCCGCTATGGTGATTCTAGTCGTGTAGTTGATAAGTATGTTTGCTGAAACTATAATTATTATGTCTGTTTAAAGTGCTCAGAATTGGAGGCTGTATTTAGTTTCGCACTTTCAAGCTTACGTTTAATTTCAGCATTGTGTCACAGCTTACTGCGGAATTAGATTGTCTAGAAGATTCAAAAATCTTTGTTTTGGGTGCCACAAACCGGCTGGATTTGTTGGATTCAGCGTTGTTGAGGCCAGGGAGGTAATTAAAAAGTCTGTATTTTGTCCTATGATCACCAAGAGCTTTTTTCATGTTCATCCACTTACCGAAAGATTCTACTTTTTGAAAACACTTCTGATGTTTCTTTTTTTTTTCATCTTGACTTTTTATTAATTTTGAGGTTTGACAGAATCGTTGAAGTTAGTACAACAAGAGATGCTGTAGAGCGTGAATGCATACTTCGTGCAGCAAGCCGAAATATGATATTTGCCGAAAACGTCAATTTGAAAGAAATTGTACGTCACGATAGCGAAAGATTTTGTCATTCATCCATAAGTAAAAATTGACAGCCTAGTCTGCTTAAAAAAATGTCTCGAATGAATTATTAGGGAATCGCTGAAATAGTCGTCTGCATAATTTGCAAAACTTCTTGGTTCCACCTGGGTACTGGTGGAGTGACTTTTGCATGAGCAACTTTAACTTTGTTAATGCGGAGACTTTTTGAGAATTTCTGTAATTCATTTATGGAAAAATTATTTTGTAGGCACGGTTATGTGGTCATTTGTCATCGGGAGCAGATTTGCATGCAGTTATTTCCCGTGCGCAAATGGACGCAATACGGATGCGAATCAGAGCGATAGAAGCTGGAATGGCACTACCTGAGGAACAGCTATTAATCATGCAGCATAATCTCGAGAATGCAGTAAGGGAAGTCAGTTTTCTTTCGTTGTGACTGAAAGTTTAGTCCAGCTTTTTGGAATCGCTTTTTGGCTTGTTTTGTTAACCTTGCTAAAATCTGGAACTCTGAAAATCTAAAACTTTATTGAACGTAGAATCCTCTAATTTAAAAATGGACAAAATGTTTTATGTGAAAACAACGTTTTCAGATAACTCGATCATCTAGCGGAAATTACAAACAGCTGCATGAACTCTGAGTTCGCTGTTTTGGTGTATTAGGATTTAAACTATTTTAGTTTTAAAAACTAAATATCTGAAAACTAAATATAAACGTCGTTTTAACTTTATACAGGAATATCTTTAAAATACTTATATATTGTATTCCCTTTTATGGTTTGTTCTTAAATAAGTTATATTGGATCCTATTATTTCTGCTCAATTGTCCTGCTTCTGTTAAAATTGCATTGATATTTAACTCTGTGCATATTACACTTAGATTGTTATAACCATTTTATAGGTAATTTGTTGTGATTTTGCTGTTTTCAAGAATTGTATGTTGATCTAATAAATAAGAAAGGTATTTTTTAATTTTCTGTAGCTCTGCGCGGGAGATCTTAGAAAACAGACACTGCACGTATTCTGTTTCTACTTGCCAGCGTGGTGATTTTTTAAATTTTAAACAGACCATTATTACTTGTTCTTGATAAGAAACAGCAATTTCCAAAATTACTGATGAAGATTTTTTTCTTTTATCTTCTAATGAACGTGTGTATAGCGGTAAACTTATAATGAGATGACCAGTGGTAGGTTGTGTATCAATACCTCAGTGATATTGCAATGCTGGTTGACTTCGATTCTTTTCTGACCTGTTAAGGGAAGTTTTTAAGCTTATCACCTCACTCCCAGTTTAATTTTTCTTTTTTTAAAATCAAATAACTGTGGTCAACCAGCTGAAGTACTATAATTATATGTGCCAATATAGTTGGAATATAGTTGAACAAATAAAAATTTGATGTTTTTTAGCAAGTTGCAAGTTCTCTTAAGCTTTTTTTTTTCTGTCGAAAAGGAGAATGAAATCTCGGAAACGGCAGTCATTTTCTTTTCAATTTTTATATTTGAAATGATGCAGAGAAGAGGAGTACGGCTGAGAATTCATTCATTTACCTATTTCACTTCCTTCACCTACCTGTTTACCTATATATGTATAGTTCGGTCCCTCATGTGATGTTTAACATGATTTAAAACATTCTCAGTAAAGACATTCCTGCTCTGTTGCTCCGTGTAACATGTTCGCTTAATTTTTTTTTTTCTACAGTTTTTAATTTCCACACATGGATTTTTGTGCAAAACTTTTAAATGAAGAGAATATTCAAGATACCATTGGAAATCGACAAGAAGAGATTAATTCGTTTATAATATGTGAAAATTAATTGAGTGGTTTTGTCTGATGAAGGTTACACTCCAATAATTTCCAGTATAATTTTCATAACAGTTCAATCGTCTTCTCCCTTTTGCCCAATTTGGTTTTTTAGAAATTTTGAAATTTCCCTTTTTTTTTTTTACCTTTTTGTAATGTAAGTTATTCGTTTTATCTGTGTTCTCTTTGTTGATGATCATAATAAAATGGCCGAAAATTTGTTGTCATTCAAAAGATCACTTACTTTTTTCTTTTTTTAATTAAAGAAAATAAAGGATGAACAAGTGGGAAGGTCATAGCTATCCTCCAGCTCTTTTTCAGTATGCATTCATTCGATCTTCTGTTTGAATTAATAAACTAATTAATACTGAATCGACAACTTGATTTGCTACATTATGAATTGTGTTAGAAATAAACTGTTATGAAAATTTCGCCGGGAATTGTTGAAGTTTAACTTTCACGAGATGAAGTCACTTAATTTTAAAATAAAATTATAAATGAATTGATAAGTATTCTAGCTTGTTCATTTATAATGTCTATTTGTTTCATTTATTCTTTGTCCCAATTATTTTTGGTATTTCCTATAACCATCTTAATTGTTTTTGATTGTATTTTCTAGAAACAGTCAATGACAAACATGAATTGAGAAAATGAACAAAAATTCAAGAAAAAAATGAAATCATTGGTATAAAAGTATTTTAATTTCAACTGGACTGCTGACATTTTCGTTTTCCAGTTACTGACTGAACAAAAAACTTTTTTAATAAGTTTTCTTTCTGCGTTGCAAATTAAAAGAAAAAATCTGCACTCAATTAATCTAAATTTGGAAGGGTACTTTTGAGTGCATATCATCCTAGAAGAGAATTCCGCTCCAAGTCTTAAATTGGTTATTTAGTGATAATTTAATGTGGTTTTGATTCTGCTAAGTTAACTTAACATTCTAATAAAATTCCGAAATCTGAAATATTTCATCGGATTATAAAAAGATTAATTCGATTCATTTTTTTTTCTTGGAGTATAGAACAGAATGAAACTTTCTAGTCCACTTCTTATCATTTAAAGTTCTAGCCCAGAAAGCTCTCCTACTGATATTTTTTTCCCGTAACCGAGTCATTAAATCTATCATGATTCAAAATGTAGAAATTACAACTTGGTAGTGGCATTTTTCAAAACTTGAAAAGTAATTGGACCGAAAGGTTTCGGTACATTTGCTTATTTGACGTAATTTGAAAATTTGAACTTCTCAAAATTCGAAATCGTGAAGTATGAGAACTTGTTCCAAAAACTGCAGTTTAATTTCTTTACAAGTCTTTAACAGCATGAAATAATGAAGAAAACCCTTTCTGAACGCATTTTAGATAGAATTTATTTTAGTTAATTAAATATTTGAAAGTTATACGTCAAGTAACAGTAATATTCTCTCATAAATGAGATCAAAAATTGTATTATCATTCTTTTGATGAAAATGGGAAAATTTTTGTTTTTTCAAAAATATTTTCAACAAAAAATTTCATTTCCAATAAAAATTTCTAATTCTGTTTCTAATTTTGCTTTATAACCAATAATTGACTGGCAAATATTTCAGCATTGATAGATGTGTCCTTTCTGTAAATGTTACACCTTGCTGCTTAGGTTAGTTAATCTTTTTCTATGTATTCTTGATTAATTGTATGCTTTCAAACCCAACATGCAACGTTTTAAATCATTTATTGTTGCCATTAATATTTTCAATTAGTGCAGCGCAAACCTTCGGAACGTCACATTCATTTAGAAGCTTCATTTTATACTTCTCGAATTGTTTCATCCCGAGAAAAACTTCAGGGAGAAGTAGCTGTTATTTTCCCAATATGCTAGAAATTAAGCTACTAAGTTACATCGTAATTTTATTCACTTTTATGATATCTTCCAGTATTCATCCATCTTTTTCACTAAAACAATCATTAATGGAAGTGAAATGATGTTGTAAGGAAGTTCCAACAAAAATCAAATTTTTAATTTGAGCTACTGTAGATGATCTATGACTTCAAAAATTAGCCTTTACACGATCGCTAATTCGATTGAAAGAGAAGGATGTCATCGAAAGATTGTTTTTGTTTTTGCATTGCCAATATTTCAATTTATTATTTGAATATTTTTTAAAGGAACTACCTATTATAGCATTCAACAGGATAAAATTAACTAAATTTAGTTCCTAATGATAGTTGAAATTTCCTTCATTCCATTTATCGTTGAATAAAAGTGAAGAGTCCTTAATGTTTGCATGGCATTTTAAAGTTAACGAACTTTTGCTGTTATATAATTAGATATTTTTTTTTTGGAGGGAATGGAAATAATTTCATTTATTCTCAATTTTGTTATCAAAACTCCCAAAATCACAAAATATTTCCAGATTTCTCCATATTTAATTTCGAAACGGTCATTAAATCATTTCATATGTATGAGTTTTCAAAATTTAATGGATCTATTTTGTGTTCTTTTTTGAATATTTTGTGTTCATCTTTTGTTATGCTTTGACTATGCAAATATTGGAAACTGTAATTTAATTGACTAATAAACTTAGTGACTTATTCAAAGGATGCTACTCTAAATGCTTTTTGATTCAACATTGTAACTGAGTAATTTGTTTTGAGCTAATTTTTGGGTTCCAATCATCACCTTTCATAGGCTTGATTCTTTAAGATAATACTTGAGTTGCCATGATTGATCAATTATCAGGATATCTCTCATGAAAAGCAAAGTAAATTTTACCAATTTCTGATTTAGTCAACCAAACAAAATTTCCAGAGCACCACTCCTTGATTTCCTGAAATCAACAGAAATGAATTTTCAGAGAAAGAGTTATTCTCATCTTAATTCATCTTTAATCCTCAATAAAATTGTTTTTTTCTTCAAGTAAAATTTTGATTTAGCTTTTTTTTTGGGGGGAAAATCCGAAACTGAACCAACGAAATTAAATCAACATCAGCGCCGCATTACAGATAAAAGCTGGTTTTGGTTTCATTCAGAAAAAAAAAAAGCAAAAAGAAAGAAAAAATAGGCATGATGGCGAATTGTTCTATTATTATTTTATCCTACATTTGAAGGGATAAAATTCGGCTTTTTCAATTATTTCTGCCTTTTATCGAAAAGTCATCATAAATTTGGGATTATTTCCGCCATTATTTATTCCAATTTTGTTGTTCAAAAAATTTTTTTTTATAAATGTGAAATTTTTATGCACAATTTTATTTCTTTGATTTTGCCTGACTTTTTGGATGAGTTGTGACATAGAAATATACTTTTAAATATCAGATTACTTATTATTTTTGGCAATATCAGATTACTTATTATTATTTTTTGAGTGAAATATGTTCAAATATTTGGAAAAAAATTAAGATTTTTCAAATGAAGAACTGTTTCCTAAGCAATTGAAAGCTTTTTTCTGATATTAGATTTATTATCAATGTATAATTTTCTCATTTTTACAACACTGACGTTGTTTCAACTTAAAACTTTTCGATTTTCTAAAATTTTTTCCACATTCCATTCGTCTTCTTAATATGTGTTACGTTCCATGCGAGAATTAATTGCGTTAAGGAATTGAAATTTCAGATCTTATAATTTACATTGTAATTTGAAATAGGATAAATTTGACAAATAACAAAATTTACAAAAAATGGGGAAATATTCAAAAAAATTAAATCCATAAATTTATTTTTGTTGCAGCATTCTGTAAATAATAATTTCAAAATTTAATATAAAATCGTTTAGGAGAGCATGAAAACGATTTATCAGGATTATCTATCTGGTTTTAATCATTTAAAAACATCTAAATCATTTTCGAAAGTGTTGATCATTCAGTCTATCAACTATCAATCAAGTTCGTTGATCGGCTGCATTTCTTGAAAAATATAATTGACGTTAATTCATAAATTAGTTAACACTAATCCGAACAGCACTATAATTTAATCGTTTGGATGAAACAAAAAATGAAAAATGCGGGTGAAAAGGTGAAAAATTCCTGAAATGATCAATGAGGAAAATATCTTCAATTCATATATGCGCCATATTAATCTAAGAAATATGATTTAAACGAGTTTTTTTTTTCATTTTTTTTCCCGTCCATGCCTTCGAATAAATTGACATCACTTTGTTCATGGTTCCAGGTGGTGCATGGCTGTTTTAGAATTGACGATTTATTAAATTAATAATGAGTAAATCGGTCCTAAGCATTTTTTAGCTTGATTAGAGACAAAAAAAAAAAACAAATGAATAGGAAAAGGAATAGAGCTAAATAAAAGATTTAATGAAAAGAATTCCCAAGGGAAGTTTTCTGGAAATTTGTACGTATAAAAAGTGACAATCTTCGCGTTAACAAAACTTCAAAACGTGAAAATTTCTTTTTTTTTTTTTTTTTTTGCTCGTTTCCAGTACTGTTTTAACATCCCTCACTTCTTCCCATTTTGCCATTAGAAATTAATAAATTGTAGATTTGTTTTAAGCAATAGTTTTTTTTTTCTTTTCATAAAAAAAAAAAGCAAATAGCTAATTGTTCTAAATTGTGCAGTTTGCTTTTCGTATGTTTCCTTGAACTATTAAATACTATTATTATTAATAATTACAGTGGTTATAAAGCTATTATAATTGCATTTCAAGTACCGTTTGTCAGTTTATATCATTAACTGCATCTTATCTTGATTATTTGAGTGAAAGAGTAATTATTTCTGCTGTATCAGTAACAATAACAATTAATGATTGAACATTCCCTAACCACATTAATTTTCGCGCTATATGGATTTAGTAGTTCTTGAACACCTGGTCGGATATTTGAAAATTGAGTGAAAATGCAATTTAAACCAACAATTATTTAATTTTTTGATTTTTGAAAATAAGAAAAGTGAAACGCATAAAAAAGAAAATCTATCTGCAGTTATTGTAAAAAAGAAAAAAGAATTGCACATTGTAGTTTAGCTAAGTTCTTTGTGTTTGATCACTAAGTTAGAAAATATTCATTGTTACATTCCCGAGGTTTTTTTTTTTTCATTGTTGAGTTTCAAATAAACTTTAAAATTCATTTATCATTTTGTTTTCCAAAAAAAAAAAAAAATCTCTACCAAAATGTTTCTTGTCAACCCAGAATTTAATTTCTACTGACAGTTGGGTTATTGAAAATGCCATAATATATCTGTTTTCAAAAACGGCCAAAAGTAAACATTTGAGCATATTTAATTACTGTTCATTCAAATTTATGAGCTCTAAATAGTTTTTAGTTTCTCCATTAAAATTGCTTGTGTGAGATTTATGTAGAGGTTTGGAAATGTGTGAATCCAATTATAACAGACAAAATACTTTACTTCTTTATTGCTATTAGAGAGGATTTATTCGAATACTTATTGAGTAACAATGATAATATTGTAGTTTAAGAGACAAAAAGAGTTATGAATTTTCCCCATTCCTCCATCAAAGTTTACAATTGTATTATTGGCTCATAGTCTGGCTGTCACGGTTCCATTCCCTTTTCTATTATATTCTGATAAAAATTTCAATAGTAATGGAAAAATTTTAAGAATCAAATACCAGACCGATACGGCGGCTAGCATAGTACCAGAATAAATATTTGTCTATTCACCGGTAAGCAATCAAAATTTTAATCCTACTTTATCCAGTGTAAAATAATTTTTCATAATTGAATCTCTAAGGCATTTTATTTTGAAAATAAACCAAGATTTTTTTTTTTTTGGTATTAACTGAGCAAAGTTGTTCCGTTTTCTAAGATAACTTTTTCTTCTTGATTCCTAATTAATGATTATAAAGAAAAAAAAAAAAAACTGCACCGTTAATTGAATGATTTCAATACCATCAAGACTTTCCAATTAAAAAATATTTGTTTGAAAAAAAGGCAAAAGGATAGCAAGTAAAAGATTCAGAAACTGACATGATATGGCGCCATGCTGAATGTGGGATGAATCGTCGTAACGTAATTTTTAGACGGCATATCACAACATGTGTTACCGCATTGTCAGTCATTAAACTCTCAAGCTGTTTGGTAATGATAGCAGTGATAATAAAATGTTAAAGATTGATTTCCATCATGTCTAATGATTAATAAAATTTTTTTATCTTTTGCAATTTATGTAGTGTAAATGTTCAAGTTCGTGTGTATTTTATATTATATTTTTCGCACAATTTGTTTTATAAATCATTGCAAATCGCGATCCTCTTTGAGAAGTGAAAAATATGTGAAGTTGAAGATGGAAAGAAAGGGAACGATTTAAAAGAGAGATGGAAACAAAAAGGAAAGAAGGGAAGGCGGCGAAAAGTTTGACAGGAAAAGTAGAAAGGAGTAAATGAAATTTGTTATCAGTTCCTATGTAATAACCCTTGTAACGACCATTTCCTAACATTATCATTAAATTTGTTCATTTTAATAGTTCGAATCACAAATGGTAGCCATATATCATTGCGCTCATTAAAGTTTCTGTTTATTCCGAAGCAACAAAATCGTACGAATAGCCTTCCTCACTTTTAAGAAAATTTTTATTTTTTTCTTGTAAAAACGATAGCAGAGAAAAGAATCAGATATCCATTTGCTATTTTTTTTTTCGTTTTTATTCTTAGGAATGATATTTAGATGAAGCTATATGATTAGATGTGGAATTATTATTTCCTAATTGGCGAAGAGAAATTTAGGCAATAGAGAAAAGAAAGATATTTTTGGTGAAAGAATAAATAAAATTGTTATCGTCAGTTCTATCACTGTGTAAAATGGTTAATACATCTCATGTGACAGTAATACTTAGATCTAGTGATTATTAGTTAGTGCTGTCTTCTTGTTGTTATTATTGCTGCTGCTGATATAAGTGTGCAATAAGAAAGTGATAACATCAGCAAATTAGAGGAGTGACTTTCGGGCTGTCCTTGAAATGTTTTGGCCTCAATCTGCATTTGCATGCCGATATTTTCAGTTCCAACGATAGTGTATATGTATTTCTTCAGCCTTTCTTACTATACGCTCAGTTTTACCGACAACAAAGTGCCAATGATAGATTATCACTGACAACATTGTCCCATTATCACTATCAGTGGCACTGTTACGGTTAGAGCTGCTACCACGACTGCTACTCTTAATTAATTGGATAACTGGCGAAGTATTATCACTAGTGATTGCTGCTTTGTTTTTACCGATTAAATTTATCCCTGGGGCAGCTCAATTCCTATTTCTTCATAACAAAAAGCATTTAATAATAAACGAATTATTTTAGAGGCGACCATTGTTTGCGATCATATAGTTTATAAAAAAAGTATATTTCTTTGCATGAATTATAATAATTTTTCAAACCTAATTCCTAACTAGACTACCATGTTGGGTAGAACAAAAAGCAACAAGACTAGTACTTGCTCCATGTTGTTATCAGTTTTCTTGGCTATCGGGCCAAATGCTGTTTCCGCTGATCGTACTTGCTTTACGGCCAGTCAGATTGCTGGTATCATATTTGTGACATCATTTACGACATTCTTCGCTGTCATTGGCATAGCATTGTTATTGTGGTACTTCTATCGGAACCGAGCAATTGACAAAAGTGAGATGTTGAATTTCATTTATTATTTCATAAATTTAAATTTCACAACATTGTTGCACTTTAGAATCGTAGCTAATTTCCGGAACTTTAGACAATAAAATTCAATAAAAGGCAACAAACTCATGTATTGTCACTAATTTTTTTATTAGTTAGAGAAATTTGTAATATTTTAAATTTGTGCCACCTTAAGAAGGAGGGAAGAGTGACATTAGTTAAATACTACATATTTTCTCATTCCAAATAATTTTTAATTTGGAATCAAAAACACAAACTTTTAATGCATCCAAATTCATTCCAAATTGGATTTCAGAGTGGAAGGAAAAAATTGTTATGTGCTTCCTTTTCACAATATGTATTATAGTAATATAATAAAAATTTAATTTTTATTGAGAGCAATTTCCAAAATTATCTAAATCTGCAGAAAATTTAATAATATTTCAAATCTATAAAACAAATAACTTCAGAGCTTAACTTTGCATGCTTTCATTGTTTTTCTGAACTAAATAAAGCTTGAATATTTATTCCTCGACTTATGAAAAATTAAGTCGTTCGAATTCTCCAATTGTAAAAAATAGCTAATAAAATTAGAAAAATATTACAGAAAAAGAAAACGAAAATATAAAATGAAATAGTATTTGTTCGAAGATCAGTGTAGAAGTCTCATTGTTCATTGCTAAGGCGGTGAAATTTGATATATTACTTCTTTCAATTATTTTGATGTCGAATTTTTTTTTTTTTTAATGGAATAATTCATCAAAATTTATGAACTTTTCCACAATTCGAAAATAGGGGAAATAGTCAAATATTGTGGAAATTTTTAATAACTGAGCAAGCTTTCTTTTGCAATAAAAAATTGCAAAAAGAAAAAAAAAAAAATGAATGCAACAAGTTAGCCAAATCTATCACATAAGCGATGTCGATGAATAAGCTACATAACATATTTTTACAAGCAAATTTAGAATTTTGGGCAAAAATTTTTAGTTTTATAGGCTTCAAATTTGGATTTATTATAATGAGCCAAAGTTTTCCACACTTTTAACGTTTTGAATTTGAGTTGAAATATGAATTCTTGTAATATTAGTGCTTATAGGCAAAGAATTTCCTTTTATTTGAGAGAAACTTTGCAAAATATTGCATTAATTCATCGTGATTGTTATCAGAATTATTGGCACATTAAAACGATACTCCTTCATTCACTTTTTTTCCGAAACTAAAAAAATACTAAATTAGAAAAAAAAACTGCAGGAAGAAACTCTCTTAAATTAGTAGTCATTTAAAAAGATAAGAGGAGAAAAACTTGTTATTTATATTCGCAAACTGTCAACAACATGAATTAGATACCGGTCTTAAGCACTTTCATATTCAAATTGGATTTTTTTTTAATTAAAATTTAGATATTAACAACTATTTCATTATATCAAATATGGCCGGCTGTAATTCGCCATATTTAAAATTCCACATGCTACATTATTTCTTTGCATGAAAAAGGTGCCTTTCATAAAACCTAATCTAAAATCCCTTATAACTGAATAGATTTTTTTTGTGCATCAATATTAACTTCGAAATTTTTTTGCAGCATTGCAGAAAAAAAAAAAAAAAAAAAAAAAAACAATCGATTAATTGTGGGCTTTCTGGAAGCATTTTAAATTTTTGCAATGCAAAAAGCAAAAACTTTTCGATGTGACGAATTGAACTGTTCATAGACAGCATCAATTCATGTACATACTAAATGACTAGATTTTATTTTCATACTCAAACATCGCTCTTTAAATCAAAATAGTCGATTTCTGAAAATCAGAAGTCATTTTTCCTTCTTGTCGGATAAGAAAAATCGAATGGTATTACTTCACAAAAAAAAAAAAAAAATGTAATATTACTTTAGACTTAATTAATAAATTCGTAGCTAAGATCAACTCATCTGAGAATTTAGCAAATAACAAAGAAATTTGGACAGTTTATCCCGTTTAAGAAAGCAACAAATAGCTAAGTCAGAAAAAATGAGGGACTGGAAATGCAAAAAAAAAAATCTCATTCTTAAGAAGTGTGAATTTTTTGAAATATTTGCCAAATTTTTCAAAAATTAATGGACGCTTTGGGATGTTCCAAATGAATGACCGAATTGTCAGGTCTTTTTTCAAAATAAAATGTCCAATTATAAAGTTATATAAAATACGACCGGATATCAGAAATCAACTTCAAAGTAATATAAACTTGTTTATCCTGTTTTTTTTTTTTTTTTTTTTTTTTAATCTAATTGTTTATTCTGACGAAAGCCGCCTGAATCGGAGATTTCTGCTTTTTTTTTATTACATTATTCTTAAAAATTTCCTCTCATTTTAATTAAATAGATTTTTTCTAACCTTTTCAAAATTTACGAATAGACTTAATGTTTAGAAATCACAATTTTTAGAGCAAAAACCTTAAAACATTAAGAAAATTCTATTTGAATCAGGAAAGATGAATAAGAAGTTAATACGAAACAGAATAAATTTTTAGGGCTGAGACTCATCCAAAATTGGAGAGAAAGTTAGAAATTAAAAAGCTATACTAGTGAAAAGTTTGCAAACCAAAATTTGTTACTTTTGCAAACAAGTGATTAATTTTAAAGAGCTTCTGAAAGGATATAGAACCTTGAAGTTTTGATGAGTTCCTTTATTTCGGATCATATAATTGTTAGTTTTTACGAATTACCTTTAAACTGAAATGGCTCATTTATTTCATGACGTAAACAAATGTCTTATTATCATCAAAACGAGTTATTCTTTAAACTTTTACAGACATTTTAACAGCATGTCTGAAATAAACTGCAATAACATATTTATAAATTTATTTTTTGAATATAAATTAAATTATTAAAAAATTTTTTTTCTCCCTGTCCCATTTCTCCTCATTTTTCGTTCCCATCCTTCTTTTCTGATTTTTGTGAGAAAAAATTCAAAACGATAGAAAAATTTTGAAAATTCGAATAATTGAATGTTTTTTTTTTTTTTTTTTCTAATGAAATGAATGTAATATTTCGTGAAGTATAGAAAGTTGTTCAAGATATTTGATGACGAGAATTGAAACACTTGATGCAATTAAAATAAGGCCAATGAACTTTCGCTGCCACTTTACTGCGATTAAAATCAATGAAGTGTGTAATAATGGTGCGAATAATTTAGAGGATCCAAATTTCTACTATAAAAAATAAAGAAGCATTGGCGCTTGGATTCTTTTGTAAGACATGATACAAAGTAATTTATAGAAACTAATTAGTCGTTCTGGTTTTTTCTTTTTTTTTTTTTTTTTTCTTTTTATTTGCAAAAAATGCAATATTACTAATATCTTTCGCTTTTGAATTGCAATATAAATTTTAATCAAATAATCATGCATATTTTCCCTTTGTCATCTTTTGCGCTCATAAAAAAAATAACCAAAACAAATGAACTTTTTTTTTTACCGAAATAAACTTTGTCTATTTTTATTGTAGTAATAAAAATGAAAATCAAGCGTCTAATAAGTGAAGAGCATTTAATTAAATTTCAGATTTTATAGCTGCTGTTGAAAACAATGCAGGAAAATCGGGAAAAATTATTTACAATGAAAGAACAAATGAAATGGAAAATAAAGCTGTTGAAGCTATCATATTGCCATCATTTCTGGATAAGGTCAGAAAAACTAATTTTCGAAAAAAAAAAAAAAAAAACTTTTTGCTAACCGATTACGTTTTGCTTCTGGAGAAAACTGAAAAAGAATTCCACAAGATTTTTACAATTGAAAATTTTTCTAAAATTATTTCTTTTCAGTAGCTAGCCTTAAAGTTCCATTCGATTTTTTTTCGGTTCATTTGTATTTAGATGACATCATGCAGTTCATTAACATGGAAATATGAGGATGATACGGATAATGTTCATGGAGAAAATCAAAAAATTCAGCCAAAGCAACAACAACAAAGATGTTTAGAATCTCAGCCAGTAGTAGCCAATGATATATCGTCTAGTAGTTCAATAAACATCGTAAGTTCGTCCAATTTGATCAACTCGAATTTTTTGGGTCAGAATGAATTTTCAATATCAATTTTTTTTTTTACTTTATTTAGTGATTTTAGCTGGAAGATGTTGTTCGTTGCTTGTTGAACAAAGATACCAGTGCACTAGGTTTCCAGATAGCGCAAAGATCGGATGGAATATGTATTAGTTATGTGGAGCCAAATGGTCCAGCTGATCGTTCAGGAAATATTTTTGTTGGTATGTCCTCAAAATATATGGACCAATTTAAAATGTGATTAGACTTATGGAATTAATTTTTATTAAGTAATTGCATACCTGAGCATAATCGTCTATCACACAGAAATATTATGATAATATGAATATAGCAAAACTTAATTAACAAAATTTAAATGTTTAAAGCGCTCAGTTAGATTTTCTTCTGCATGATGTCGATTTTTTCTTGTTTTCTTTTTTTTTTTTTTTCAGGTGATAAAATAAAAGAATTAACTATAGCCTTTGAAAATATGCCAATTACTGATGCGTTGACAATTCTCAGCTGCGCCTCCACGTATAAGGTATGGGCTTTCATTTGTCACCTTTGTTTACCCGTTTATTTCGTTTAATTTTCATTTAGAATATTTAGACTTCAGCTATTTTAAAATATGTAATTGAAACTGAATGGAAAGGATAAAACCGGACAGAAATGAATATTGGAACTAGCAGAAAACTGAGCATAAATTTATATTTGAATAGTCAATTAAGAATTTTTTTTACACAGTTTACATACTTTGAAAACATTTGAGGGACTTGAACTTGATTTCCTAGTTATCCGGTATTTGTCATTATTACATGAAAACATTTTCGAAATAATTTGCAGATTCGATTGGAACTAGAAAGAGCAATAATTGAAGATGCTATTCAGCAAAATTACACGGAAATGGCAAAGCAGCATCCCGATGTCTCATTAAATCCAAATCAACAGTTTTCTTCACTTTATAAAAGTCATTCAACTTCAGATTTGATCCTACGATTACAGAAATCACGAATGTGTGTTGTTGAAAAATTCATTTCATTTAAATTAGAAGTCATCAGTGAAACTACCAACAATTTACAGGTATGAAATGAAAAATTAATTAATCCATCTCAATTTTTAATTAAGGCCTGGTAAAACTGTAAATGGTGGAAGCTTTATGTCCAATCAAAAATATCAACTTCCACAACAATCCATTATAAATACCATCCGGGAAGAAGCATCGTCGATAGCTTCCGAGACTTTTTCGCAATCGAGTCCACCCTCAGAGCTTATACCAACCATGAAGGAAACATTCATCAGTGAAGAAACAATATTAATTAGAGATGAATCTTCGGGATCTCCAGTATCAATCATGAAAAACCATCAACCTTCTCCGAGTGAAATATCTTCTTATGAGACATCACCTCAAGTGAAAAATCAACCCTGTATGGTAACCTCTGAAACTAGGCTGGAATCGAAATACATCTCGGATTCTGCATCGTTACAGCAGGAAACAATAAACGAACATACTGTTCTTTCGTTGACACCGGAAGAAAATTACAAAGTAGATGAAATTAATTATAACGGATGTTCAGAGTTTATTGAAGTATGGTTTAACATTTTGACCATTTTTTTCAATGAAATATTTAGATTTTGAAGAGTATTCCAAAAAAAAGAAAAAAAATATCACTAAATAAAGTGAACTGAAGTATGACTAAATAGGGTTACTGAATTTCCTCGCATGAGCATAAATGTAAAGTAATAATGTGATACTGTCAGTATCACGCAAATCTTCAGATCCTTTTGCATATGGAGAAACATTTTTTCGATGGTGATAGCATTCGTTTTGTTTTCCTTGAAGAAACTTATCAGAAACTTGTTGCTTTTTCTCATTAAAACTCTAAGAATACATTGACACTTCTTTCAGCTATTTAGGGCTTCTGAGTGAGTAGAAAGATGAATAAATGATCCATTCTATTTTTTGCTATTTCTTACTATCCTAAATTCCAACAAATATAAAATGAACAAATTTTCAGCGATCACATTTCGTGTATTCAAATACGAGTATCAAGGATGACATTCAAAAAAGTTGCATTGAGTTTTGTGAATTGATTGAGCCGAAACGTGAATCGATTGTTATCGAATTTGAAGAGGATCAAGCTAATTATAAAGCAACTAATTCACCGAAATGTGATGGAATAAACGATGAAGCAGAAAATGATTTGCAGCAGACGGATGCCAATACCATGAATGATGCATCTCTAAGCGTAAATACGTCAACTTGTAAAACCATTGAGTTAGATCATGCTGAAAAAGATGAAACATCCGGAAACACATCGATTGTAGCTAATGCAGAATCTTGCCCATCAGTTGCTACAGTTGAAGCACCAGTGGAATTACTAAGAAGCACAGATGTTACTGAAAATAAATGCGATACGAAAAACAGTACAAAAAGTCGATCACCAAATGATGCTGAAGAACCACCTAATTTAGCACCTTCAGTGGCACCAAATCATCTAGAAATAAATGAACTGAAAAGCGGGAATGCTTTAAAGGACAACACACTAATTAATGAGTTATCGGTAACAGATTCTGGGGAAAAAATTAGTAATGATACATTACCAAACTCAATCAGCCAACGATCACCAAAACGTAGCCGTTTACGGAAACTTTCGGGCAATTGCGGTGTTTTCAATGAAGGTAATCTCGGGAAGAACAGCAAGAAACTGAATGGTACTGCTGAAGATGAGGGAAATAGTCGGAGTAATATACTGCAAAGGTTATTTTTCGAGATTCAATTAGCTTTCAAATATTTTATTATTCGAATTTTTTCCTGAAGCATTAAGCTAGTAATAAATCATTAAAAAATCCTTCGAAAATAATTAATAGTAATATAGCACCAAATTCTATTAGCCACAATTAAGTTAAGTGTTTTGAAACTTCCACACAATTCTCAATTTCAATGATTGTTGCCAGTTGCAGAAGCCCGAAATGGAATCCGAAACACCAGTCTCAAATCCCGGTTGTTACCAGAACACCATCAACAAAATCCAAAAACAAATTTCCAAAAATTGAAAACAATAAAGTTGTTGATAGTCCCATGCATCAGTCACGCGCCAAAACGGTTGAAGATGGTTCAAAGGTAATAATTTTAATCTAATATTTTCACTGTTTAGCCAATGTGAACATCAAGGACGAATTATTTTCTCAGCCTTTTTGATTCTTTTCAACTCTTATGATAAAAATTCCTAAAAAAATTTGAATGAATAATTTAAGAAAGACAATCAAACCTTAATAATTTAATTAAAGGAATAGGAATGAAAAGGTGAAAGCCTATTTCAAGCCAGAAAAGTCCGAGGAAAAATGAAATTTTCATCTAAATTTTTATTTTGCTTTGCAGGATGATATGAATGGTGCATCACTTTATATTGCCAAAAAAGAAGCTTTGCGTAAAACTTATCTTCCATTTTCGAAAATAAATAAGAGGTAATAAATTTATTTATTAATTATATGATTCATTCTTTAATTTCGGTAAGACAAATACAGACAAATTCAGCCAGCCAGTATAAAAATGTCAATTATTTGCTTGATAATTAATTTAAATAAATTTTTTTTACAGTTGGTAAATGACAATTTAAAAATGCAGTAATATTCAAGTCGTATAACACTGCTGCTTAAGATTCGCTTTTAGAATACTAAAATTCATTTAATCAATTCAGTTCGGACGAATCATTTGTTTGTTGCTTTTTCACTGCAATAATGAAATTGATCAGCGCAATTTGCACATTTATGACTTCACTGAAAATTTGATCGCTTCTAATGTTTTTCATTTCTCATTTTTACTCATATAAATGTACTTTTAGAAATTTTCTTTCTAAATTTTTCAGAACAAATTCATTGCTCTAAGAAGTGTTATAAAAAGTTACAAATAGTTTTATTTTAGAGTACTATTTAAATACTAACTGTTTCTTTCTCTTTTTTTAGTGAAGAAATGGACTTAAACAAGGAGCGTAAGGCTCGCCTGGAAGCCAATCAGGCCTTATTACAAAAACAACAAGAAGAACTAAGAACTTTGGGCATTTTGCCTTAAATTAATTAAATTTGTTTATATAGTTCGAAATACCTCTGAACCTGCACTAGCTAGCATTGCTTTCTTCTATGAAATTTCTTTTAAGAAATTTTATTTTCATTTTTTTTACTCATATTAATGAGATGGTATTTTAAACAAATGAAATAATTTAATTAAAAAGAATTATGAATTCTTTTTAAAAGTCTATAATTGTTGCTAATTTCAATTGAAATGATGTGATATTGATATTTTTTTTTCTGTTAGATTATGCAAGACAACTTATATATCCACGATTATTTATTCTATTTGTATATATGAATAAGAAAAAAAAAAAGTTTTGCAAAAATGAAGTCATCTTCCATTATTATCTTCATTATGTTGCATTACAATTTTCATTTTTTTTTTCCTTTTTTTCCAAACGTTTAGTTTTTGATTTTGTTGCACAAAGTATATAAAATTGAATGAAAGACTGTGTCACTTAAGTTTTCGCAAAAAAAGAAATTTAAAAAATTAAAACAATGGGAAGAATTAACTTTTGAGCTTCAAAGCTTATGCTGCAGTTCTGTCTCAGAAGTAAATTAGAAGTGAAAGTTAATCATAAACTAAACAGACATAATGATACAAGGAAAGAGTATAACTTTTTTTTAATGCTTTTTGTTTTCCATATGAAAAGTGATCATAGATTAGGAATGATTTTTAGACAGGTACTAAGGAAGAAATTATCATTTCAAACTTCATATACATAAACGAATAGTGATGAAGGTCTAATAAGGTTGCTGATATTTAATATAATTCGTTGAAAACAGTCCAATACTATTAGCAGAAGTAAAAGTTTTAGCAATTAGAAACGTTGACTCATTTTTACACTACTAATTGGACACTGTTTTATCTAGTAATGATACCGATAGAACTATTCCACCTGCTGAACTCTTCAAATTCTTTCCACTAATTGATTTGCTATAAGAAAGTGTCAGTAATAAGGGGCTGTAAGAAATAACTTTAAAAAGCTGAAATTATTGAGCACTACTCTGTTTCTATAAAGGCAAGAAGAAAAAAAAAGATTTCTTTGAGTGGAAGGAGCATTTTTAATGTTTGATTTACTTTTAAATTGAAATGCTTTTCATCTCATTTAACTATGTTTTTACTAAACAAACAAAGGAATTGAATAATTGAAGGAAATAGCAATAAAAACAAACAAAATAGCTAGTTCTTCATCGGTTGTTGATAATAATTGCTTAAATTATGTTTTTTTTTTTTTTATAGTTTAGCTAAAATTTTTATTTTCATAATGTGATTGCATTGGATCACTCTGATGCTTAGTTAGAAATGCACTGATTAATTTGCAATTATTGACTAGACCTATTAGTTTAAGAAAATGAAATGAAAACACATCAAGTTTGCATAATTTAAAATTAGTTTCTTTTATTTCATGAATTATATTCTATCAAGACAACAAGAAGCGAAGAGTCGAAAAAAATTTTTTTTAGAATGGAAAGCCAATTCAATTCAACAATTATCACTGTATAGAATATTTTTTCANTAATCAAGTTTGCATAATTTAAAATTAGTTTTTTTTATTTCATGAATTATATTCTATCAAGACAACAAGAAGCGAAGAGCCGAAAAAAATTTTTTTTAGAATGGAAAGCCAATTCAATTCAACAATTATCACTGTATAGAATATTTTTTCAAAATAACCTAATGTGCTACTGTTTTGGATAAAATATGATATCAATTGCTGGCGGTGACATACAGCACAACTGCGGTTAAAATTTTCATTTCATGTATACTGTGTCAACTTATAATGAATGTATTTGTGATTATGAAAATAGACAGAAATTTAATTTATTGTGATAATAATTCTATCATAAATGACGATTCTGGTTTAGATTTTTCGGCATATTCAATTTTTCTGTCTTTTTTTCTTTTAAATAAATAAAAGAAAGTAGCATATTAGTGAATGAAAGCTCAAGGAACGTTTATAGATTTAGTTTTTTTTGGTTCAAAAATATCACGAAAAATTTCTCACTGAATTCTTCTAAAGATTCAAACTAATTAGTAATTGATCGACAATTAGGCTGCCTTTACAGAATTCCAATGAATGTATTTAGATTGACAAATTTAGTTCTTGTAGATGCGGAAATTACCTAAGCGCTTAGAATCAAAGTAGTGAAATCTTTTCACGTGTTTAACATAGCTACTTTCATCAATTCCAATAGTCTACCGTGACCTGATATTTTTTAGACAATATAATAATGACCAATGTTTCATACAAACTCAAAATGTAATTAACCTGATGAAGACCTTATCAAACATATCAGTCAATAAAATACTAATTTCTTTTCAAAGCTATAGAATATGCCAGTCTTACTAAAAGTTAAAAATTTGCAATGAGAAAAATTTTTCAAAGAAAAAACTTCAGCTTTAAGTGCAAATTTTTCTCGTTTTTTTTTCTTTTCCGCTTTTTATAGCTTCATTAATGTTTCGTCTTCCTGAGAACAGATTTTTTCATTTTTTAAATATATTTGCTACTATATAACTTTTTGCCTTACACTTATTTATTTTATTTTTTTGCAAAATTGATTTTTGCCATTCAATCGTTTTCTTTTTCACAGTCTCAAAATTCCTTTAGTTCGATGCAAAAATTGAAGCGGAAAAGAATCAATTTACAGGTGTAAGTTGTGGAAATTTTTGATTCCTGTAAGGCATTTTCCAATTCATAATTAGATTTGATTCCAGAATTCCATAGCACCAAAAGATCTGACGAAGAGAAATCTTGTCAACAGCAACAAATTTTTCAATTGCCATGGCTGCTTTCGTTGATTACTTTGCTATGCTGTTGCTGTATTCATTGTATCTGATGATATGTTCAGGTTTGCTTTTTCAAATTCTTGAAAAAAAAAAGTATTGAAGAAGTTTTCCCCAAGTGTGACAGTTTCCTTTTTGATTTAAACAGAAAGCTATAAATTGAAATTTGAAACTAACTTCATTTAGAAAATTAAAGAATAAGGTTTTCACTTGACTCATGAAATTTCGGAAATGTTCAAAGCTAGCGTAAAATGGATACGTGCTGCAAAGAAGTTTAAAAACACATAAATTTTGAAAAGAAAAAAAAACAGAAAGTTACCATAAAATTGAAGATTTCGGCGTAATGTCAATAATATTATAGATTTGTTATTAATTTCTATGGATTTTATCATCATTCCCTCAAAGGATTCAACAATTTCTAATTACCTTTGCTAAATCTTCGAAANCAGAAAGTTACCATAAAATTGAAGATTTCGGCGTAATATCAATAATATTATAGATTTGTTATTAATTTCTATGGATTTTATCATCATTCCCTCAAAGGATTCAACAATTTCTAATTACCTTTGCTAAATCTTCGAAATATTTGTAATAAATTTTCACTCAAAAATACCTCTTCGCTTTTCCCAATTGCAAGACACTTACTTGTTCATCTAACTTGAAACCAATATATTTTAATCGTTTAATCTTGTAATTTAATCTAGTTGACTGCTTAGAAATAAGACCATTTAGTAGTCAGACGATAAATAAAAATAAGGAAAACATAAAGCGTTTTCTAATGATCAGTAGTTGTAGCAACATTAAGAACTATAGAAGATTGGTTTTTTTTTTCTCGTTAAATTTGAAAAGCTCGAAAATGCAAACTTTCCGTTAAGTGTATTGAACAGAGATAATAAAAGCTGATAAAAAATATATAAATTTCAAACACTTTGCTAGGAAAACAAAAATAGTTCTTCGGCACTCACAGTGATTCATCCTGAAATCATTTCGTGCAACATTAACAAGTCCGTTTTGTTCCGGAGTAATTAAACTTAATGAGTAAACTTGGGAACTTTAACCACTTTAATTGCATTCTGACACCCTTCATTACAATGGTTAATTTGATTTAGCTTAAAAAAAAAGAAAAAAAAAGCAGCATAATTTCTATGCTGATAACAAACAGGAACTAGCACTAAAAAGCAGTAGATCATTATCATTATCACTGTGCCACTGATAAATGCATTCCATTGTGTCTACTTTGCTCTTATTTTTTGAATTTTGAATGAAAAAAAGAACAATATGCGAGAAAAAATAGTTGAAAAAATATTTGTGGAAAACTTTTTTAAACATTAGAGTTGAGTAAGCAATATGCTCTTTATATGCTTCAACTTCAGCTCTCGAAGATTTGCTATAAAATTGAATATTTTTTTATTGGTATTGAAAGAGGTAAAATAAACTTAGCGAAGAAATTTTTATCAATTTTTCTACTTCTACTGCTGTAGATTTATGATTTCTCGTAACAAATAAGTGCTTTTTTTTTTTTTTTTTTACTTTTCTCCCTTTCTCTCCCTCTCTTTCTCCCTGTTGTTTAGCAAAGTGAAAAATAATGGCTCTAAGGAAGACAGATGGGAAGATAAGACTGCTTGCTTGGGTATTTTCATCTCATTTCACCTTCATATGCAGAAAAACACTAGCTGGGAAAGTTGTAGACAGGTACAGAGGTATGAACAGCGAAGAAAGAGAGTGAGGTGAATCGACAGAAGTGGACCTAAAGAAGTCTAGGAAAGCTTTCGTAAGATAAGTCACTCAGCTAAATTCATACATCTGTTATCTTAAAGTTCCACTCTTTCTGAATTTCCAGTGCTCTGTTATCAGTTTTAATCTATCCTTTCTTTTCTTTTCAATCCAATTGAATTATCTGCATGTATGTCTTTCTGATTCCTTTAAATACTTCACTTTTTTCATCTTTCAGAGTGGATTTTAATCATTTCTCACATGTTTAAAAATATTCTTTCATTTCAGTTTGATTTTCTTCTAAACAATACCGTTAATTGATCAAAACATATCCGTTTATTTGTTTATTTCCTCCTCATTAGAACAGTTTCGTCGTTAAGAAAGACATATTCGGAAGCAAAATAGAGGTTGCATAATTTGAAGGTTTTAAGGCAGACTATTTAAGCAACTTGTGTCAGAAATTCCATCATAAATAGAATATTTTATATTTTTCATCGAGGGCTTGTGTTTACATCAATTCGATCCCAAAATATTTCATTTATATCACACTTTCCCATTGCTTGCCTGTTAATTAAGTTTACTTTTAATTTTCCATCCCTTTACATTTACCTTTGTAAATTAATATTTCAATATTTATATTTTACACATTACTTTGACACATTTTCTTCCATTTTTTCTCTCTTTAAATTTTACCATATATTTTTAACAATGTATAGACTAATTCTTAATTAACTCTTTTAATTTAAAGAAAACCACAGTGTGATTCTAAAATAGCTATCATGAATTTATATATTATTTCATATATTTATCCATTTTAATTAGGATTTTCATCACTATGCATTAATTTTGTTGTATTTGCTACTACACTGATAAGTCTACTTCACTAAGATCATCAAATACAATTACTGTTATTGAGTGGAAGTACAAGTTTGTCCATACAAAGGATTGCTTCAGCTTAGGTAATAGTTGAGCTTGCAGTTTTTTTTCTTAAGGATGAAATATTAGTTTACTAAAAGAAATTTATTACTTTTCCTCATCTTCAAAGATTCGACCATATAATTCAACGGATAAGCCAAATTCTGTTGTCTGTGACAAAGTTTTTATCAGTTGTCCTGTGAGTTATTTTCCAACATCAATGAAAACAATGTATTCTAAAACTATTCAATTTACCTTTTTCAATTTAGAATTATCATCTGCTAAATGAAAATAATCACAACTGTTTGTTGCTCAATTTGTTAGTTGAAACATTAAATTGAATTTTTCTTCTATTTTTGACAAAAATAACACCTTAAAGACGAGCGATTTATATTATAATATGCTACGATATTGCAACATTAAAATTTTTCACTTAAGTTCTTTTTTTTCAAAGTAATTTTAGCACATCAGAAAAAATAATTTTGGCACAGGAGGAAAAATAATTTTAGGAAAGGAAAAAATGATTCGTTGAATCAAAAAGATTCTCATTAAGTTATTTACAGCAAGCAATAAACATCTATCGCTTCTCTGTCTGGTAATTGCTTCCTCCAAAATTTTGTGGATATTTCTTTAAAAATATTTAACTGGAAATTTAGCGCTTTGGAAACAACTGTTTCCTTTCATTATCCTTCTTTTTCGACACTTTCTTCCCACCTAAACACTCATAAATTATTTTGATTGATAACACAGCTCCTGATTAAAAAAAAAAAAAATAAATAAAACCAACGTTATCACTGCCAGTAACTCTGCGAGATTGAAATGCTTTAAGTCAGAGTAAAGTTTTACTGAATAAAATACTGGAATTCTAGAAAATGAAAATTTTTAACATTTGTTTAGCCAGTTGCGCAATTAAGCTTTTTATTGTAATATTTTAAATGATCTCCGGAATGAAAGTTTTCTCACTTTTGCTGCGTTCAGATTGTGCAGGGAAAAAAACTGATAGGTTAAAGTTTTTGCTTAGCTTCCCCTTTAAGAAGAAATGAAAAAATAACAAATCTATAGGCACTATTAAAATATAAAAATTGATAAATTTTTGTCAAAAACAACAAAGGATTGAGAGAAATTATTAATGCAGTTTAATATTTTCTAATGAACAGTGACACTTTTCTTCTCTGTAATTCTTCTGATTTCGCTATTTTATCAAAATGTTTCTAAATAAAAATAAGTGATATTTAAGCAAGAAGAGAGTGGAATTTCTAATTTGAGTTATATTACCGAAGAAATAATCTGCTCTTCTCCCTTATCCATCTTTCTCGGCAATATTCTCAAGTGATGAAATCGAATATTCATCGTTTTTTTTTGAACTGATGCTATTCTTCTATATGTTAAAAACAGAAGAGATAAAATATTAAAATTAATTCGATCTTATTATTTTAGATCTGAAAAGTCTTGAATTCACATGATCAACAATTCATGCAGATTTCAAATTTCATTTCTAACTGAAATGAATAATAAAAAGAAACAGTTTAGAAGGCTTCAAAGAAAAAACAAAAAAAAATTTTACACTTCTTTAATTGAGCAGTTCCGGCCACATAGTTTTGCCTGCCATCCACTGTAAAAATTTTTGGGCAACCTTCAAATTTTACACCTAAATTATAATTTATAATATTTTACTAAATTAATTAATCGTGTTTAGGGCGTATCTTTAAATAAGTGTGAAATGATTCCAACATAAAAAGAAATTCTTTTTCTGGTTTTTGGATCAAATTTTCAATCATTTTTGCAGTTAAAAAAATGTCACATAACATGGAAGAGGAAGAGGAAGAGGAGGAGGAAGAAGTACCAGTTAATTTACGTAAAGGTAACAGTTTCAAAATGCTCACCAATGTGATAACAGTATCAGATCAGAATGGCAATGCCACATCGAAAACCAGTGGTGATCAACATATAAACATAGGTATCACATTTTTTCTTGAATTTCTTGCCTCTTTTTGATGTTTTGAATTTTGTAATCTTTGTATTTTTACTCATCTTTAACTTTTCACATTAGTATTAGTATTTAAGCAAAATCATGAAATGAAACAGTTAGTTATCCAATTCGATATTTTCTCAGTGGTACAGTGGAACAGTCTGTTATTTGATGTTTCTAAAAATTTTGTAATTTCTTTGAATCCCAAGTGTTTTTTAAAAGCTGTTAAAACTTTTTTTGGTAATTAATTTATTATATTGCCTTAGTAGCTAAAGATATCCTTTTCTATTTTCACTTTTCTAAACAAATTAGCACAACTGCTTTTAACTTTTAGTTCAAGAAACAGTGACAACACGAATAGAATCAAATGAAGTGGATGCGCCACAGCAGACTATATCGAAACCAGATTCTGCAGAAATTGCAAAGAAGGAAGCAGAAGCTCGTGCACAAGCTGAAGAAGATCGACGTCAAGCTGAAGCACGTCAGGCAAAACTTATAGCCGAACAGAAGCAAGCAATGGAAAAAGCGCAACAGGAAGCGCTTCGAAGAGCACAGCAAGCTCAAGAGCAGGCCGTAAAGGAAGCGCAAGAACGTGCACAACGTGAAGCTCAGATGCGTGTTCAGCAGGCACAGGCTGAAGCAAAAGCTAAACAAGCTCAAGCTCAAGCTCAACAAAAGGCTCAAGAAGAAGCAGTACGACGAGCTGAAAGAGAAGCTCAGATTAAAGCAGAACGGGAACGGGCAGAACAACTTCGAGCCCAACAACAAGCCAAGATGGCAGCTTCCAAACAGACTCAACAACCTCAGGCACAAATCCAGAAACTGCAGCAAAATCAACCGCCGAGTGTTCAGCGGCAGCAGCAACAGCAGCAGAAAAGACAGCAGCCTGTTAAGCAAGAATCTGAAAAGCAACCTCAGGTACAAGTAGCAAAATATCAAGTACCAACGAAACAAGTACAGCAGACACTTCAGCAGCAACAAAAGAAAGGTCCAGCAGTACCCGCAAAACCAGGACAAATGCAACAGATACGTGGCGGTGCACCTGAAACGATAGCAGCAGCTCGAGATGGTTTAGCAGGTCGTAGATTATTTGGAAGACAAGGCAGAGAAAATGTAACACAAGGTCAATCTGTACCCACGCAAGCTTTACCTGCTCAACAACAGACAACAGCGATGCAATTAATTCCGAATACCGAAGAAATTCAGGTGATAAGAGGTGGTGATGTGCAACAGGCTTACCTAAGCAATCTTGCAAAGCCAGCAGAACTATTGCCGCAGCAAGAAGTAAAGCCTATACATACTCAGGTTTAACTTCCTTCTCTGTTCATAATTATTAATGCTCAAAAGTCACTTTAAGATTATACGCTTGTTATACACTTAGCAGGCACTTTCTCATAGAATACGATAAAGAACTTTTCATTAAATATGATTTTGCCTCTATATTTTGCTTCGCTAAATTAAATTTACTGACAATATATGATAATGAACAGTTTGTAGTTCAAGGTAAGTGCTTGTAACATTCAATCTTCGCTAATAGTGATAAATTCGTCAGTAGCATCATGCGAAACATAAATAACGAGAATGATAAACTCTTATTTTTTTTTGACTGGGAAGCGCTTAAGAATTTGCATGACAAGTTACTGAAGTATGCTGAATTTTTTTTTTTGTTAAGCAACATCAGAATGAAAAAAAAAAAGGAAATAATTTCTTTAAAATTCAGGAAGATCAATCGTGGGTAACACAAAGTCGAATACCGGTTGAAATTCAAGCTCCACAGCCTGCAAAAATTACCATCCCAGATTTACAAGGAACTGTTGAAGTTAAGGTCGAAATCTGTTCGAAAAAATTTCGCCATAGTTTTAAAATTTAAGTAGCATAATCAAAGGATGGAGATTTAAAAATGCTGAGTTATTATATTTACTTGCTAAAGGGATTTAAAAATATTGCTGTTTTTCATTTAGCATTCTACTAAACTGTTTCTAAATTGATTCTCTAACAGTAAAATAGTGATTTTTTTACTTCTTTGAAAGTATTATTGAGAAAATTCACAAAATCGGTTTCATGCTAAACTTTTAAGTGAAGATTGAAAGCCGTTTGTTCCAGTTAATTGAACTTATTTATTGTTTCACCAGCATAAAAGTATGACTTTGTTGTGGAAAATTAGCGGCGAAGGATATCAACTAGAAAATTCTTTTCATTTTTGTTAGAGATTTTTGAAGTCAGCTGAGGAAAAGTTCAGTTTTTCTTTTTTTTCATTTCGTAATTCCTGAAGATAGAATGAAAAAGTGAATTAATTTCAGAAGATTAGAATGTTTTTCAAAAAGCCATTTCAAATTTGGAAAAATATTTCAGCCAACAGTAATTGTTCCCCGACCAGCACAAACAACTCGAGTGGAATGGAACGAATTTCCACAGGAAGAAGTAAAAGAAATGAGAGATGCTCCAAGAATCAAAGCTGGTGAATGGCATCCCGATAATCAGGTTTCAAGATTTCATAAGAATCGAATCTCATAAAATTGGCTAAACTGATGTCAATTTTGAAATCATTTTTGAAATTGTAAGAATATACATTATTCCAAGGTGAAATAATAGCGAGTAGTAAAGTTAGTTCATTTATATATCTCCATTAATTAATCATAAGTTTTTGGAAATTCTCAGGCTGAAATTATTGGTGCACAAACAGTAAGAAGTGCATACCAACCGGGTCGCATCGGACAAGTTTGGCCTCCACCACAAAATGAAAATATCGCACCTCGGTTAGTAGATTTTATTGCTTAGTTGTATTTTTTTTTTCTTTCTTTTTTAAAAAATAAAAAAATAAAAATCCAAACTTAAGCATTATCAATAACCGAAACAGTTAGTTTTTGAATACATATTAAATGAAGCACTAACAAAAAGTTCGATCGAGAATAATCAGAAATCGTCCTTACCAGAACGCTGGTCTATTTAGTGTCTGTCTTTATTTAATGATTCTACTAAGCATAATTACTGTACTATTATTTTTACCATACAACAGATAAAATCAAGACTCGCATATCAAAAAATATTCAATGAATGTAGTTCATGTTGCTGATCTCGAAGATTTTATATTTTTGCTTCCAAATTTTTGAGGAAATTTAATAATGAACAAATTTTTTGCAGTCAAGAAGTAACAGTAACCAAAGCAGCAAAAGATACAGCTTGGAGACGAGATGTAAGAGATTGTTTTGGATCAAATCTTTTTAAATAACAATTTTCGATTTGAAATTTGTTTATAGAAAATATAATCCTAGCAAACAATTTCAGGAAAAGGCTGAAGTAGAAACGAGAACAGCTTGGAGTAAAAATGTTCCGCATAATTTGAAAGAACAAAGAGTTTGGCCTCCACCCGAAAATGAAGTTCGTATAGACAGATCAACAGGTAAATTCTTTTTTTTTTTTTTAAAAAAACTTCCGGTTTTAGCTTGTAAGTTGAAAAGGAATCCAAAGACCAAAATTGTTTTGCTTGTAATCTTTTTTTTTGAAATTTCTGTATTGAATATAATAAAATAGTGACGCTAAATTTTTACTACTATTACTGCAATTATCCAATTTGTTGTTGTTGGTAGCGAAATTCCTAATCGTATGAACTCGTTTATTTAACATTTTCCTCCTGACTAATCAGTATTTGTTCATTCCAAATTTCCTTCCCATCATTAATAAGGTTGCTCTTTTCACTGACTAAAAACTTTCTGAATGACATCCTTGAGACCATTCTCCTACATTATCACTTTTTGACGTGACAATTATTCTTTCTTCTTCCAACTCACCATCTGTTTGCTCATTTAAAGAAGATTTGATAGGTGTTAGACTAAAAACCGTACAATGGCCACCAGCAGAATTTGAGCAGCAAATTCAGCAAGACGTTGATATTCTTCAAACACGACTACCAGTGAAGCCAAATCAGCGTCAGTGGCCACCACCACCACTCGAATACAGACGTTAGTTTAAGTGCAAACTTGTTTGCGAATAATCGGTTAAATCAAAATTTTTCAAATTCAAAAGATAAAAATTAAAGTATTGAATATCGAATTATTGAATAAACATTGAATAAAATATTGAATTTTCAGCGGTTTTAGACCAGAATGAGATGGTAACCGAGCAGAAGACAACAAAACAGGTTAATATATCATTGAACTTCCTTAAAAGATTATGGGTTTTGATCAAGAGATGGAAATAAAAGAGTCATAGGAATTATTTGATTTCAATTTTTTAGTAGAAGAAATTCCACATCTTAAATTTTGATCTAAACTTGTTACTACCTAATTCGATCAATCCCTCTTGTTCTTCTATCTTCTTGCTTTCAACTTTATCTTTGTATTCATTTCTTCTTTCCATTGTATCTGCTCTTCAGAACTTTTAACTCTACATACTTTTTCGAAAAAAAAAAACTTCATACTTTGAAATTAAAAAATTTTCTAAAGTTTTTCTTCCTTATTAAAAGTTATGCAATACACTTTTTTGTTGCTACCAGCTGATTATATTCAGTGTATTCATTTCGACGAACCTTTCCTGTTGAACTCATTCTCTAAAGTTATTTCTTTTTTCTTCTCAATTAATGGATTTTCAGATTCCTCTCCAGAAAGAGATGCAGAAGAGGACCACAGTAACAAAGGGAATGGTACGCGTTGGAGGCAGATAAAAATTAAATTCTCTTTTTATTTTTCTCCCTCTTTCTTTGTTCAATGATTTCGAGTTCACTAAATTTAACGTTCATTTTAACAGCTTTCGTTCTGTCGCTTCTTCTCATTTATTTACTACTTCTAATTATTGTCTTAATCAACGAACTTGACGTGGTATCTATCCTCCGTTTCACTGTACAGCAATGATGCTTTTGACTGATAAGTTTCGTGATGTTGAAATCAAAATAAGGAAATAAAGTATTACAAAGCTTGTGAAGCATATTATCCTACTGCTGATTTTTGAAAATTTCATCCCATAAAAAAAATCAGAGATGTCCATCCAGTTGAAAAAATAAAGGATTTTAATCGTTACCATTGAATACATTCAAAAATCATGTGAGTCTTAATCTAATCACATCCTGTGATGCAAAATAACCTTATATTTTTAGAGATATATTTTGGCTGCAAATTATTCTGGCTATTCTTAAATACCCTAAAATGACTGCACAAATTAAGCTTGGGAAGTTCTTTTTATGAGCTCATAAACTAAATTAAAGTGGATATTTAACTGTAAAATTCATCCAAAGTGATTAATTACGACAAGCTATATGAATATTAGGCGTTCAACTGAACGATTATAGATATTTCTATCATCTTTCTATTACCTCGTAATTTTCTTTACCACTTTGGAACAATAAACTGAACTTATTCCGACTTTTTCATTTATGTTACTTTTACTGAATTGATTACATATCGAACGGACTTCACAGAAAAATAAATAAATAAATAAATGGTTACGCATTAGTTTCTACAACTTGTTAGCAGTAAATTTAGACGAGAAGAAATATCAAAATTTTCACCACGTTTAAAATAGGCTATGTGAAGCCAAATTTCATATTTTTATTAATTACTCTTACCTCATGCCATTTCTAAACTTACCAATTTTTATCATTTTCCAGCAGAATAAAATATCATCCTTTAGAAAATTCTTTAAGTTGTTTTTTGAGACGATCAATTTTATATTAAAATTGAATTGTTGGATTTAGAGTTAAAAAAGGATGAAAGAAAAGAAGAGTTATTCTAGAAAAAAAAAACTAGCTATAAACTGAGCAACGTTATAAATTCTATGACCTGATTGGGCACTGTTACATTTCTTTTTAAATAATAAGGTACTGCAATAATAAAAAATAAGTGATTGAAATGTTAAAAATTAGAAATTCTACTTTTGAGCGAACGGCAATTTTGGAGTGGATTTTGCTTTATTTAGTTGTTAATTTTTAATCAGTGCTTACTTGCCTTTTATTATTTTTGTTTTTATCTTCGCACAATTTCAAACAAAAACAACAATGCGAATGATCAGATATGCGGAAAAAAATTGCTACCGAATTAAAAATCATTTTTTCAACTTCTACTTTCCATCCCTTTAATATCTGTTGATCTTATCGACCATATCAAATCGAATAATCTAATTAAGTTAAATTATAAAATTTATAATGGGAGAAAATACCACTATAAATTATTTTTTTACAGGGAAATAACGAGAATGATTGTAGTTGTTTACCTCTATAATGAAAATAAATTTACCAAAAGCGAACAACAACAGGATATGAAGAAAATATATGCTCTTTGTTATTTTTTTTTTTTTGAAAAATTTTTTTTAAAAATGATTGACATTTAAAAAACAAATAGCAAGATAGATGACTTCATTCCAACCCCCCCCTCCCCCCCCCCCCCATTTTATTTGTATAAACACTCCTAAATTGTTAAAACAAAAAAAATATGTGACATTCATCTGAGAAATAATAGTAAATCGGCAATAAATGAAGCAGGGAGGATAAATTTTTACCGCAGTATTAATTATCAAGTTCAATCCAGCATTTTTTTTTTCATTAATTACCCTTCAAAAAATACCATTTTATCTGTTTGGAATAATATAACATAGAAAAGAATTTGTTATTCTGAATAAGAAATTATCCAACTTTTTTAATGGAAAACCTAGCCTAAAATACTGTTATTGTACCAAATTTACTCGTAAATATCCAATTACTGAAAAGAAGACAGTCGATTATCACAACCAATTTATGCAGTTAATTAACAGGTACCAGTTACCTTGAATGTTCTTAAAAGGTCAATGTCTTTTCTAAATCAGCTAACACTCTTCTCTTCTTTTTGTTTTATCACTTCCTTTTAACTATTGCATTCGTCCTTGTTCGAATACTTGATTAAGATTCGCAAAGTCGAATATTGTTGCTGTAAATTGTTCATGAATGGCATGAAATTATAGCAAATCCTAAAAATTATGTAAACTAGCAATTCAGAAGTTTGATTTGCTATTGAACACTTTTTTCTTTTAAAAATGCCTGGATAAGCCTGTAAATTGGTTCAATTTAGT
>RCAB01000186.1:0-112633 GCA_003640385.1 Setaria digitata
TGATTGTGAATTAGCTCTTTTTCTCATCTACAAAAACTCCTTAGTGCGAACAGGTGTGTTTTTTTCTGTCAATTGATTTTTTAATGATTTAGTAATGATTGATTAACTGTGCTGCAATTTCGAGACTTATTGGTTGGCAACAATTATATTTTCATGTTTTCAATCATTTTTTGTAACAATTTTCGTCAGCTGCTTAAACTAAAATATTCAAATTATGAAAATATTAATGGTGAGTGGTAAAGAGCGCTTTGTAATAGTTTGATTGAACTTTTGCTGAACTCAAATTAAGCTCTCATTAGCAATGTTAAAGAATCCTTCCAGAATATTCACGAATAGGTGTGATGAGACGCTGAGTTTCACTTTACGCTTTCGTAAAAATACATTTTGAAGTGCGCCGGACCGACTTTCTTGAAATGTCACCTTAAGGAATTGTAGAGTTTGCGGCATTTCTGGCAGTGGCAGTCTTGAATAGCCTGCTATACCCCTAGTAATTCAGTGATTAATGTTGCAAGTGATAGGGTTACATTATTAGAAATTATGATTAAGTCAGAATTTCAAGTTAGCATCGACTGATTATAATTATGTCGAAAAATTAGCTTAGGTTGTGAAGATTGTGTTTTCAGGTACTGAATATAGGACGATGTCTTTAGAGATAATGCTTCCATTTTAATGCAAGCTGTGGTGAGGAATACCGTTAGGAAAAGTGAAGGTGCAAGTGCTGGTGAAGTGGATGATACATCAGAAGAAGAAAATGGCGATGATGAGCTGAAATGTCTGGATTGGCTTGTTAGTTATAAATTACCTGGTATGTTTGTTGTAGACTTTATGTACGTAATATAGTTTTAACACTTTTTGTTGAAAGCTGATTCTGTTTTTACTTTATGGATTCTTTTTTCATTATAATATGCAGCTATAAGTACGGCATTGGTTTTCTTCCATTTCGTTCTACAGCAGTTACTGAGACCAACAGTAAGGCAGGCTCTAAAGGTGGGGAAAGAATAAGCTATGAAGTGTAAATGGAAAATTGTTTATTAACGGAAGGAAAACAGAACAGGATCATCTTATTTTCGGCTGATATTATTAAATTATTGAGACAATGTCTGTCATGTATTGTGATATTTTCTAATGTTCATATCCTTAAATCGTTTATTGATTTAACTTTGTTTATTACAGTATTTCTTTAAGATAATGGTGAAAATTTAGAATACTTTTCTCCTTTGGATGATTCATTCCATCAATTCATTGACTTGAATCTGCTCCATAACTACAATACTGAATCAGTCTCGAAAGTTGCGCACTACAGGAGTACGAGTCAGTATGCAGTAGAGCAAGTATTTTGTAATTCTTCAGAAGGTACGGTAAACTTCGAAAATTCTTTGCTGTTATTTAAAGTCGTGCAGCTTTTCAGCAAAGTTAATTTTTTTTTAAACAGATTCATGGATTTAAGTTTCTTCTATCTTTCAAGACGCTACTAACCTTGAATATATTGAATATCGAGTTGAATTTTTTATGAAGATATCATTTCTCGTGAATGTTTCAAAATGAATGTCAGGCACTATGAGCGTTCGTTTATTCAGCTATGCTTATGGAGAAAGATTTGACAAAAAATTGTTCCCTGTTGTGTTGGCTATACCGACTACTGGCTACATCACCAGAAGGCCGTCTATCCCTGGACGATATATATCACCGTTTTATTGTTCTAGTACGCACATGATTTTGCATGGTAATAAGTATGGAAGTAATGAGTATAGTTTTTAGTAACATATCTAAGGATGTAAAATATTAAGAAGCATGGTTACGTCCGTAGTTATTTACTGTAGGCTAGATGTTAAAAATATTAGAAAACTACTATAAAGAATCATTTTGCTTGGTTATAAATTAGTCCACATAGAAAACTACTATAAAGAATCATTTTGCTTGGGTATAAATTAGTCCACAAATTTTTGTAGAATTCTGAATGGCGAAGGCTGACACCAGACTGGAAGTATCTCATCGGACAAGCACTAGTCACTTCCAAATGCTTCGCATGCAAGGTTGGTTAGAGAAAAGTTTTTTTTTTTTTTAAATTATGGAAAAGAGTTTCTATTTTCCTGAAACATTGGAATAAAAATGTTTGGTTTGAAATTGAATTCCTCAAGCATAGCATTTAACGATAAGGGCTTTGACCCGATTTAAAAGTATGGAAGTATTGGTTATTTCAATTTTGTTCACACTGAGAAGTTTCGTAACTCGACATAATATAGCCTAATTTGCCAATCTTTGTTTCTTACTTTTTAGCATTCTCTGTGGTTTGTTAATGATGATTTGGCATCAAAATATGTAGCTAATGCACTTCTTCAAGGACCTTATCATCGCTGTCCTCCACCTCTTTGTTCATCATCTGAAAGGTTGTTTCAGCTTTGTATTTTGTGGAGCTGGGCTTTAAATAATTTTTCAGTCCAGTTTTAGATCCCTTATAAAGTTTATTAAGAATGAGATATTTTTTTTCTCCCTGTAACATTTTCTCTTTAGATGCGTCAGTGACGTTGAGGAGTGTTCGGACAGATGAACTCGAAATTGAACTGGGGCTGATAATGGTCAAAGAAGAGAACTTAAACCTGGTTCGCAGCTACTACCTGTTCTATGTAGTGACGTAAATTGTTCATCTGTGATTTCTTGATCTAAACTTTCAATAATTTATTTCATAGAAGAATGGATAACTTGGACTTTATTTTATCAAGTGTTGTTTTTTTTTTTTATCTTTGCTCAAATTTGTTATTATTGCTGCCTGGGTCATCCATTTCGATGTTTTCAAATTAGTTCATGAGATTAGAGTTATTTCATAATTAGCTTTTTGGTCCTCGTGGGCTTTAGGGCAAAAACATAGCGTTAGTTAATAATTTCCGGAACGATAGTATATCGTAGAATCATGTCAATTGCTATTTTTTGTGCAATGGATGATTATCACCCTGTTTGAATTGTTTCCCATCGACTTACTATTTAGTACTCGTCTCTTATCTCTTGCTTTCTGCAATTTTATGTATTTTATGGTGCTTTTTTCTTGTAAGATAAACTGTTCTTGAATTTTAATGTCGGCCAACTGCAAGTTTTTGAATATATTTTATATTTTTCTCATGTGAAAGGAATCATGTTTTAGACTTGCATATTCTTTTTAGATTTCGACTAAGTGAAAATTAGTGTTGTTGGAAAATGAAAATGAATTAAGGAAAGAAAGGGTTTGTGATTTAGTTCGTTAAGAACTGCATAAGATCTACATCCTACCTGGCAAGCAGCTGCTGAATGTTAAATGTCCAGATCGTCCTGTAATCATTCCATTCATTTTCTTTCTGACGTCTGCGTTTGCTTTTAGGAGCTCTTATGCAGTAAAGGATTATCAAGTAATTTTCAAAAAATTCATAGTGTCTCAAAACTTTTGTCTCTGATTTTCCCCTACTGATGCTGTTCAGCAACGTTAAAAAGAGTAAAGGAAGAATTTCTGTGGGTGCTATAGAGATGCTGGCATAGACGTTAGAAACGTAAATGAGGCTACTATTGTTTATTTTAAAAATTTGAATTTTTTCTTTTCATTGTCTTCATTGCTTAACTCTCTATTTCCAAATCATCTATACAGTTTTCGGTCCAGTGATTGTCACAGATTTTGAAAAGTATTTAAACTGGAAATTAATTCATTTCTGCGTATTTATTGTATTTGATTGGTAGCGTGAGGAGCATTGTAAGTTTTTTACTCGGTATACCCTTAAATCTATAATTATCTGTTATGATGAGCAACGGAAGCTTAAAAATTCGTTCACCAGGAGGATTTTCAGCCACTGAATGATTCACCAAGAGAATTTCTAAGTTTAGAAAGCAATTTTCAGAGTTTTCGATAAACTTAGAAGTATTTAAGGATGAAGGCATTCATATTTTAATAATATAAGCAAATATAAGCAAACTAAGCAAACTCATACTTGGCCTTTTTCCTTTTAATCATTTAGAGACAAGCGAATGAATGACTATTTTATTATCTATTGATACTAACAGTACTAACAGATGAAGGGACTGTTAAGATATCAATGATAACAGCTTGCGTAGTCGGATTGTGCGGTTATGGTAAACAAATTGCGCCAGCATTGCTGATGACGCTAACTGCTGTTACAACGGTTTCTATTTTATTGTGTAAGGTAAAAAAGAGTACTACGGAGAAAGGAATAGGTATTGAATTTTGCACATATTCAATTGAATATTTACTGCTCCAAATTCAAATCAAAACTCCAAAGCTCGAAAAATACTTGCGACGCGTATTTTGTAGGAAGCATGATCATAGGATTTGATGAATTAAAAAAAAGCGATAATCATTAAACACCTAGTTTAAATCATTAAGTTTGACTCATCATCTCTCTCACTTTTGAATTTAGGAACTAAAATTTTGTATTAGTATATGAAGATGTGCTATTTCATCCAGGTGGGCCTTTGTTTTGGTAGTGTTATAGAGACATAAATAACTTTCAGTAGAATGAACTTTCGTGACTTCCGATTTTACAACTATTCTATTTTCTCGCTGGTTGTAACTGCCGCAGATAATCATCACATCAGTTGATAATTAAGTTATCCTCGGTTCTCAACACTGTTATCTCACAACACTGTTATCCTCACCTTTCCTCGAGAGAGTTCACAACACTGTTGCGAGCTAATTATTATCCACGATCAACCTTTCCACTTCTAAACTAAATATCACCGCAACAGGTCCAACAAATAACGAATCGACAGTACGAGTATCAATCCACGGCCAAGTTCCGACTATTTCTAATGAATCACTCATGCATTCTAGCCCGTTTGTTCTCATTTTCAAATATTTCATCTTACAGTTGTGCTGCAGGATAAATTGAATAAGACTCGTGTTCACACTTACCTAGGCCTGATCATTCAGGCGATATGTCGGTGAATTATGAAATAGATAACAGAAATTTCTTAAAGCTAACTCTTTTTTTAATTTCTGCCTAAAATTTTCACATTGGCTGGATGATTTGTTGAAAAAAGAAACGAGTAGAAGTGATATAGTCAAAAAATCAGTCATTTTAAGCCAATTTACAGGACGAGCCAAGATTTAAAGTCGAGTATGAAGTTAGTAGCAGCTAATCCATTTGATCTGAATCAAGAAGGAAATAATTCAGTGCAGAAAATGAAGGATGAACTAACACCATTATGTAGCGAACCTACTGAAGAAGACACTGGTGCAGAGCTTGAGAAGGTATCCATTTGAACCTCAAATATATTAAATATTCTTAATTTTCAAAACTATCAATAGTTATCCGCAATTGACTAATTATTTCCTTCTAATTACTATCAGAATCATTTGTTTATTTTATAAAGGTTGGAAAATGTGTGGGAGAGCGAGAAGGAAATATGGAAAATAAATCAAGAACTATGAAGAGAAGCTTCAATATTGAGAATACCCAACGATCCGAAAGGGGAACGAAGAGGAGTGATGTATGTTTCAGCAACGAAATTGCTGGGAGATCCGAAAAGGAATCAAACGGGAGCAACAAAAGTTTCAATATCGAGAATACGCAAAGATCCGAAAGGAAATCAAAGAAGAAGAAGAGAAGTTTCAGCATTGAGAATGTCGGGGGTAGAGTAATACAGAAAAGTGAGCCAAAGACAGCAACCAAAGCAGTAAGACTTAAACAGAGTTTATTCAGTCACTGTAGTTTGGAACTGATTTAGCTTATTCCTTTTTTAGATTATCCAAAGGTCATGAAAAAAATTTCTAAAGCAAGATTCTTTGCCTTCAAAATCTTTGTATAATTTAATTTTGGTAAAGATGATAGCAAGAAAATTCACCCAAATGGTCTGTTGAATTGTTTCTAATTGTTCCAGTAATATAAGTAAGATGTATATACTGACTACGAGGATATTTCTTTTTAGAATTCGCAGTATGTTCGGATTAATTCTGAATAAAATATCTATAATCTTAATGAATTTGAAAAAAAATATTACTTTCTTTGAAAAGTGCAGTTATTGGACACTAAGAAAACGTAAACTAAATAACAAATTAAAAATTATGATTTTAAGATCAAATTTTAAATCATCTCGAAGAATTTTACGTTTTTTTCAGAATTTCATTGTCAGTTTGCCCACTGATTCAAGTCAAGACCTGGGTTCAGCAGTAGATGACTGCTCAAAGTGTGAAACGGACAAAACTAAGCTTAAAACTATGCGTGAAATCCCTTTAAACAGATTGCTGGGTTTGAAAAAAGTAACAGAGTAGGATATACGGTTTTTCCCTTTATATAATTTAAATTTATAAAATATAAGACATTTACAGGATATAATTAAGAGTTTTTCCAATTGTTTCTATATACAGTAGGATTTATTTTTTTGCCTTATTCTCTAAATTGGATAAAATCTATGAGACTTCTTTTCTCTTACCAAATTTATATAGTTTCATTTCATTTTTCACTTTCTTTTCTGTCATAACTTTCATTCATGTTAAGTTTAGCTTGCATCTATCTTTGCTTCTTTGAAAATGACAAGCTACAATAAAAAAACTAGTAAAAGTAGCCAAGCTAGAAATAGTTATCCTTGCTATTATCTATGCTTGACTCGTCCTACTTTTTAAGATATTTACTACATGAGGCACTTGTATAATGTTCAGAATGCTTATGAGCCAACAAGAATTGGAAATTTTTCATTTTGAATATTTGCTGGATCATTTTTGGCATAAAATTTTGTTGTAATTGAAGGCGTTGATGAAACTGGAAAGGAAACAGTGTCAAGATGCGGTAAAGATCAGCTCAAATGATCCGGATAACAGTGCTACTGGTGATGAAAGGGAACAAATATCCAGTGATGAAAACAGTAATTCAGAAACCAAAATTCGAAAAATAGCACCATTAGATCATAATTTTAATTTGCAATCAATGTCCGATTAAATCGATTTCAAATATGCTGAATTATTTGAACAAAACATGCTGAGATTTCCGAGCTCCTTTCACTGTCCAAACACTGTGATAATTTTAGGATAAGTCAAGAAAACACGGTTTAAATCACGGAAATCTAGGTCACTCATTATTATTAGATCTTTATATTGTTAAGTCTTCTACTTTATAAGTTAAATGTATCAGTTTTGATACTAATAAAATTATGGACCTAAATACAGCAAACCAGGCCAACCAATTGTCCCAAAAGCAAGCTTTCAGTGATATCATGCATTAGTTGATTCTTTCTACTGCCTTCTACTTATTGGAGTAATAAATGCGAAGTTCCAGTATGGAACACAGCAATAACAACTATGACAGTATACTTGGTAATTTATTCCCATTTCTCTTCATTGACAACACATATCTTAAATTTATTAAAATGTGTAACATGAAAGGAATCGTGGAATCGTTACTTCTACGCAATTCATTTGAAAGTTTTAAATTATTTCATTACTTTAATCAAATTTCATCTAAAATATTTTTCTTGTTGTTTCAGACAATTCATAAAGATTTCCGATTTTCATCAAGTTGGTTTCAAGTTAATGATGGAATCAAAATGATTGCACTTAATTGAAATTTCGATGAATGAAAAAAGAAAAAAAAGACTAACAATTAGATCGACAGAAATTTGTTTGAGTCTACAAACTTACTTGCTAAAGAATGGACCAATTCTTGATTAGACTCATTTTAGAAGAATTTATGAACAATTAGACTACTTGATTTCAATTTGTAGCAATAAATACAAAAGAGCAATATATATAATTTGAGACTAGATTTCTTCGCCAACAAGAAAATGTATCCATTTAATTTAATTTAGTAAACGGTAGCCTTTAAGGGAGTTTATTTTCAAAAATTTTTTCTGGTAGAGTCGTTGCATTCTGCAATGATAATTGACTTTTGTTCTTTAATAGGTTAGAAAAAAAATTTAACTAAATCAATGCATGGTACTTTTTTAACTGATATGGAAATATCTTCAAGTCTTTTAAAATTCAATGTGAACTAACTTGATTTAGCTACTTTTCGATAGATTATTATTTTGAATGACCGATTCTTATGGAATTTTGCAAACTAATTTCAAACTTTCAGGACTTAGTAAATAAAGGAATAAGAAATGGGTTGAAATCCATTTTTATTTTATGTGTAATTTAGCACAATTTTTTTCTCCCTGGATCAGTTCAACTTTCAAATCTTAGATCTAGAAACTCTACTTCATCTCTTCTCCGAATCTATCTCTCAATTTCTCCATTTTTTATCATAATTTTCAATGATGATTTGCATATCGATCGGAGTTTGTCTCACAATTGCATTTGAAATTTCTTTTCTTCTATTAGTTTCTTCCTTCTATACGTTAGGAATATTTGTTTCGGAAGTTCAGTGTTCTAAAATGTCCTTCCCTATGAATTCAACTTTACCCCCTAATTAGAAGGAAGTGATTTTAGGATTTTGAAGCTTTTCGAAACTTGATTGTAGTTCGATGCTTCTGATGTAACCACCACCACCACCTCCGAACGATATACTACTTAAAATTAAATAATCAGGAATATGGGATGGCTTTTGGCAGATGATAAATTTCCTAGCATAAGAAGAAATTTAATCTGTAAATAAGTACAGTTCCCTTTGAGTGCTATGTTGCCAGGTCAGCAGCAGGTTTTCTGTTCAGATGAAGGAAAACTGCTAAAATTTCTTAATTTATTTCAGAATTTGACTGTGCGATATCAAAACAAGATAGGCTATTTCGAAAATGAGGATCAAAAGTAAGGAAACATTCAAGTTTTGCCTCATATTTCTGGCAGTTTTGTTCTCAGTTAAGTTTATTTATCGTCATTTATCACCTGGACCTTCTCGTCCGCCATACAACATTAATCAAGGTAAAGACTTGTATCATATGCTTTAAACTTTTTTATACCGGAAACTCTATAAAAACTAAAAATAGTAAATTTGGAATTTTGCCATGTGCAGTACTTAACTTATATTGACAATTCTTTAATGACCTGAAATGCAAGTTCCGGTGATTTATAATTAAAACTTTTTGATAAGTAAACTCCAACAATTCCAAAGAGAGAATTTAGTAAGTTTGATTTGAATACGGTCATATTTTTTTCGGGAAACAGCTTATAAGTAAAGGTTCGAAGTAGTCAATGGAGTCTGCACTAAATTAAAAGTTAACCTTTTAATAAGAACTTTCTTTGACTTTTTTCTAAAACATCGGTACTTATATTGCGTTTTTTGAGCGAGAAATTCTTGAATGATCCATCTTCGAAATTTAAAAACGAACGACTTCTGTTATTTGTTTTTTTTTTTTTTTTTAATTTGATGCTGTTTCATTCTAAATTTTGAAAGCAAGGAAAAAATAATTTCATGAAATGATTAAGAATTTAGCGGAAGAACAATTACCTTCTTGTTTGCGTAGGAAAAAAGGAAAATTGAATTGCTTTTGGGAAAAAGCTGAGCCAAAAATACGAAAAGATCATGCAGTAATGTTTCAGTGTAATATTTTCATAATTTTAAATATCTTTAAAAAAAATTTCTAATTTCTTTAAGTACCTTCAACTGCCGTAAAGCACATTATATATTATTTTTACTTTGTCCTTAAATGACTTCATTTCAGTACTGAGTAACAAGGCCATCTGTATTTTACCGGAAATAAATCCCTGGGATCCAGAAGTCCTACCTTTTCTGGCCCCAGATTGGAATCCAATGAAAAAATGTATTGCTATGACAAAAATGCATACCGAACTGAAGAATGGCTGGCTCCGACAGCTCATTAATTCGTAATTAAATCTTCAAAAAACCCACAATATATTAATTATTTCAACATCAGACTAATTAATTAAATTGGCTGACACTCTAATACGCTCAAGAACAAATAAATTTTTTTTTCCCATCAGTGCATTAAAGAGAAGAATTTATAAAAGTAGCGTTGCATTTTGTGAATGCATTAAACCCATTAATAATCAAACTATTAAAATAAAGTAATAATTAAAATAATCATGTAATCAACTTAGTTTTCTGTTCTACTTTTATTAATTAATCGCTTGTATATCTTAATAATAATAGTAGGAATTGCTAAAAGTTTTTAAATTTCATAGCCTTAATCACAAAAAAAAAATTATCAATGTTTTGCAAACTTTGGCAAACCAAATAAATAGTGAATGAAAATTAATTTTTCTGAACTGGTAATAAATTGCGAACAGAATCGAAATATTTATGTTTCTTTGTGAGCGAAGAGTCATAAATCGTACAAAGAATTAGCCAAAAATTGACCAAGTTTTGAAAATTTCGATTCCAGAACATCGAAATGCTTTTATCGATGCTTATACGCTGATGGCGAAAATAAATATGCAGCAGGTGATTGGTATTCTATGAAGATCAATGAATCTTATCAGGAAGAGTGTGATTTCATTGAGACTTACTGTAGCAGTGCCTTTCGGACTACATACCGTTATATTCATTCTCAGGTGTTTTTTTCTGCTTTTTTTCCGTTAGATTTTAGGCTAAAACATTTCAACATATTTAAAGGAATGCTTTGAAAGCCCAAAAAATTCAATGGCAGCAGCAATTTTTCAAAAACTAAGTGAATGAGGATTTGCCGAAAATTTTTATGAAAAATCTCATGTTTTTTGCTTCATAGATTCTAAATTAAAAAATACTGCGATTGACGTTTTGACGTTTGGATTTTGAAGTCTGCAGATTTTATTAGTCATTTTCAAAAATTTATCATTTTTTCCCTACCACCATTCTTTTCAGGTTTTGAAACCTGAAAAAAAATTTTTCCAACGAGAAGATATTCTGCATCCTAGCGTATTCATGCTAGTGCTCGATTCTGTTTCATCTTCATCAGGAATGCGTTCTGCTCCTAAAACTCTTCAGGTTACAGTAATTTTTTGAAGTAATGAATTTCTTTTAATTGAAATTCTTTTATAAAAATCAAGTACCATTAAATAGGGAACAGCAATTATTAAGAAAATTTTGGATTTTGGGAAAAATCTCATCAAAGGATTATTGAAGTTTAGAAAAATATCACATTGCACATTTTCCTTTTTTCCGTCCTACGAAAATGATTTGTTTCAAGATCCTCCGACAATACTTCGATGCAGTACCATTTTATTATCACAATAAAGTTGGAGCCAACAGTCGGCCAAATGCATTCGGCATGTTTGCAGGTTCGTATTACCTTTTGAGATTTTTAATTGAAATGAAAAAACTAAAGTCACGATGTAAAACGACTTCATTAGTTCATCCTTCAAATATTCTCATTTTAAAATCCGTTCGGATCATTAAAATAAATACTGAAAAATTTCTCCAAACTATCATCTCCCGCTGATTTCCTTTGCTTCATCAATATTTCCAGCATTAACAAATATTTCAGGTGCACGAGCTACAGCTTTAGATGATATACGTTTCGCAAATAAAAGTAGTCCGGAGATCGGACGCTCATGTGAGGTTAATTAATCAAGTCAATTCTTGAATTCATAAAGCAGGAAGAAGTATTGTGACAAAATTGGTGAAGGAACTAACCAGTCTACAGTTCTTTTGATGAGAATTCTTGCTGATACTTTTCTGGGAAAAATAAACTTTGATTGCGGGATGGTAGTATTTCCGGACAATTGAAGTGTCAAATTTTAGTCTAAAAAAAAAAGACGAAATTCACTGAAATATTGTTTTTGACAGATCAGTAAGAGATTATTTTATTCTTTTGCTAACTTTGACGATCAAACATTGTTCTGATTTTAGGAAGGACTGAATAAAGATGAAACAATAACTTTTGATTTTATAAATCTCAATTACGCAACCATAATTGCGGAGGACTGGGTTGGTGCATTTACTTGGCCAAATTGTATTGGGTACGATTCCGCTCCAACTGATCATTACACAAGGTCGGCTGACATATAGTCAAATAAAATTTAATTAATTCAAATAAAGTAAAAAATTTTCAAGGTAAGTTAGATGGCTCGGAAATTGGCGTTAACTCTGATGTCACTTATATATTAACTTCATTTTATCTTTAAAACAATGTTGATCACAAGACTAAAACTTTTCCAGTCCTCTTATAATACGGTCTACATATGGCAAAGATAAGAAAGACTTCAATAAGTACTTTTACATTGGCAAATGTAAAGATACTTTTCACAGAATTGTTGATTATGCTGCGGAATTTCTGAAGATTTATGAAAATATTTCAAAATTTGCAATGATTTGGTTAAGCAATCCAGCACACGATACTGTCAGTGGTATCTACTCCATCGATGAGGTCTATTTTTCTAAATTTCAATTTCTTAGTCTTGATATCAGTAATAGTTCCTAGTCGAGCAGTTGGTCTTTGGTACTGATTGTATAGTTAAGGTAATAATTTAGAGTAACTTCCTGGACCACATCACTATAGCTAAGTGTCATCAGTAACAGTGAGATATTAGCTTTGCATAAACCACAAGGTTGCTTTTGTGTAAGATTTGTTATAGGTTGACATTTCTTAAATCCACAAAATCGAGTCAATTATCCTGTAAAAAAAAAAGTTACATTTATGATAATGTTATGCTGTTATTAATCAAATGATGTCGTAGGCTAATTAGTCAACGTGTGCGGAATAGTTAAAACGTCATGATAAATTGTGGTAATTAAATTATTTCTCGATCATTTTTAGTATTTATTGATGTCATTTTTCCTCTTTTAAAAAATTTAATCAGCATTAATTCAGGCTCAAACTTTTCAGTTCCTTGCTAACTTTTTTCGGAACAATATGAAACTTCTGGATAGAAGTTTCATATTTTTAATGGGTGATCACGGAGCTCGCATTGATCCAATTCGTTCAACACGTATTGGTTATTTGGAAGACAATAATCCAATGCTTGTTGTAAGTGATTTCCGGCAGTTTAAAACAAATACTGGATGGAAAGTTGAATTGGCTGAATTCATGCTAATTAAAAATTTCATTTGTAGATAGCAGTGCCGAAATATTTGAGAGTTAACAGACAACTTATGGAAAATTTAAGGATGAATAGTCGGAAGCATACATCTCATTATGATTTCTATGCTACGTTATATGACATCGCGCATACGGCTCGACAGAAACATTTCCAGAAATGGAATATGCGAAATTTCACGTTAAGTTTCTAATTGAAAATTAAAATCTGTTGAAAGCAAACAGTTATTTTAAAATAATTAAGGTGAAGTAATGCAATTGAAATGTAAATTCATTAATTGCAGAAATACTGAAATTGAAAGACGAATTAATTAGTTATGATTTGAAATAATAAAAAATGTTTATAGCAGTTTTCAGGCAAGAACTGGGCGATAAAAGAGGTGGAATTCGGGCGAGAAGCCTTCTAAGACCAATTAGTTATAACAGGTTTCTGGTAGTTACAAAATTTATAAAGGCAGTATGATTTTGTCACAAAACTTTTAAAAGACGATAGAACTACAACTAAAATTTATTTAAAATACCAAATTTAAATTATGGATTTTTTTTTTTTTTTGTAGAACCTGTGATGAGATGGAAATACCGGATGAGTACTGTTTGTGCAAACGATTGATCCGAAATATCAGCAACGAGAATCGTTCTGTGCGGAAATATGCTAATGAATTAGTGAAATATATGAACGAGAGAATTCAGTCGTACGATTCAGGACAATGGTGCAATAAGCTCTTCTTAGCTGATGTACGTCTGTCGTTTCTAGTGCTAATTTTTCCGTAAAAAATTGGACAAACATGAAGTTTCAGATCAAAAATTTATCTTAAAGATGAGAAATAAATTAAATTTTCAAACTGCCTTATTTCTTATTCTTGATATGATCGTCATAATTATTTTAATAAGTACAAACACTTTTTTGCTTTCTCATCTCATTTTTTATTATTTGCATGAATGGAAATTATTTTTCATGCCTTCGATTCCATTCTAATATTCATTTAAGTCGGAATTGCAGAAATGATTTTATTGATCTAAACATTAGTTTCTTTTCGATGTGAATCGCTATAATTTTATATTTTGTTTGTTTGTAAAAAAATTTTTTTAAGATGAGAAAATTTATAGGTCCACCTGGCTGAACAGTTAGAGAATTGGTCGCGAATACGATTGGTGATAGAAACAACACCTGGTCATGCTAAAATTGAAGCAGAAATGAGAAAGGATGGAACGAAATATGAAATAATTCCTAAATCTGTGAGTTATTTTGAAATGACTTAAACAAATTCTTATTAGTGGTTCTCTTTTGTAAACTTTGCTTGATATTTTCCAACTTCAAATTGCCAACTTTCACCGAATTTGAAAAAATTTAAAATGTGATTGATTAAATTACGTAAATTTTTCACTGGGGAAATTTTGTAGCGCACTTTAAAATGGTTCTAACTTACGATATTAAAATTGGAATGAATAAAAAAGCCTAAACTTAACTTCGCATCCATTGTGCTACATTACACTATGAGCATAATCTTCCTGAAAGTTTAATAACTGCATTCATATTTTAATTTTTTTCTTTTAATTTGTCTAATTATTTAAACACTTCTTCATTAAAACTGTTACTCACTTCTAAAACCACAACTTGCATTTCAGATAAATCGAATTAATAAATACAAAGAGCAGAGTCACTGCATCAAAAATCAAACCTCTGATATTCGACTGTTTTGTTACTGTAAAGATCAGAATCAGAAATTTCAGAATCAGTGATATTAGTGAAATGCATTGGGAAGTGATAATTTCTCTTGATAAATGCTACAACAAATTCGTCTATATAAACCGAAATAGTAAATGTACTACAATACATTACCATTGTACTATGCATTTCCAAGAGGAAGTTTGTAAATTTTCAGTAAAAATAGTTTTTCTCAAATTTGAAATAAATTAACAATGTATAAACTAAAGTTGTAGCATAATGTATATGATCATTAACTTATTGCTTAAAGGATAAGATTTTGCAGACTCCTTTCATTCTCTTATTGAAGAAAATATATTTGCGATGGGCTCAGAGAACAAGTTTCTTCATTTCAGGGAATGCACAACATAAATATTAAATCAGTATCTTGTGTAATTCCATTCAGTGTATCTATTCTCTTTCTCGAGTTCCAGTTTATCCCACTATTAGCAGTCCTTCTCATTCTTTTTTTTTTTCAACTTTTCTAATCATTAAGTGATTGCATACAAAGCAATTTCAGAATACTCAAACATTTTCAACTAACTCTTCGGATGATTACAGACAAAAACTGCTCCTAAAAATGAGAAACGTGAAGTATAATAGATAAATGATAAATCATGAAAATGTTCGATTTTGATTACAATTATTCTTATGACCATATGGCATAGAAAAACTTTTGGTATAGTTTTTTTCAGTCTAACCGGTTTCTCAAAATCTATCAAACGCGAAATTAAACACATGCTTTATCATTGAAGTCCTTTATGGATTGTTTTTAACTCTTAAATTTATAAATTTCTCTTCCCAATATATTGGTTTTGCTTTTGAATAGACATTTTGTAGTTTTTTTTTTTTTTTTTTTTATCAATTAACTTACTAAAACTTCTTCAAGATTCGAGAAGAGTAAAAGTTTTAAGGAAATGAAGAATTTCTTTTTTTTTTTTTTTTTTTCACAGTACTAAAGAATTTGTAGCAAATATAATTAGTCAATAATTAGAACTAATGAATTTCTTAACTGTTTGCTCAGTAATTTGGAAAAGAAAAACTATTATTAATTCAAAATATTAATGTTCACGCTATTGCTAACTTTTATTTATCGGTCTTCAATTAAATTAACGAAATATAATAGCTTAATAGCCTGGAAATGACAAACATTCCTATGCTTTTGTTTTAAAGATATATGCTACTTAATAATTCCATGTTTATCTGCTCAAGTGGTTAAATTCAAAAAAAAATTCGTTTTTTCATTTTTTAAAATAGAGCTTTTTTTTCTCACTTATTTTGGTCTAAATTCTATGTTTAAATAAGCAACAAATAATAAGCCTAGGAAGTGCATTACATTTTAAAATATGTCTTACGCTAACAATATTAATTGTGCTTTGTCTTTAGTTTAATTCTACGTTAGTTATATTTCAGTTGGCATGCGTTAAAATTGATTCAGGTAGAGAAAAGTGATTGTAGCTTCTACTGTGCTGAAATTTGGAAGCATCATAGAAATATGAGGAATGAAATTGAGCCAAAGAGAAATCTTTCAATGAAATTCATGGAACATTTATCATTTATGGATAATTAATTGCAATTAATTCCATTAGCAGTCAGTTAATGTAATTGACAACTAAAAGGTAATTAATTACTGGACAAATCTCACTGCTTTTCAATATTTTTTTTTAACATACTTCTATATCATTTTTGATAACTTTTCGAAGAATTGTTTGAAGGACATAGTAGTGACAAAATGATGTCTAACTTCCTTGTCACTAAATCTTTTAAAATGCTCTATTTGATTATATATATCATCACATTTCACAGAATATTATCGCGAATTTAATTGTTAGATTATCCTCCTGATCGATTCTTTTATATACGTCTAAATAGGTTAATTACTCAAATTTGCTATTTTTTTTTTTGGCAAAAGCAAATCAAAATTAACAACTGAAAGAAGTTCGATCTATTTGATTAAATGATCTGTGTACAATGCAACATTATTATACTGCAAATAGCTGATTAATTAGTAATAATTTCCTCAGATATTACATTATTGTTTGGAGCGTAAAATGCAGCAGCACTTAGATGTATCACAGAAAACTGCAAAGTATAAAAGATTGTCGGAAGATATGAGCACAGTAGATGATACTTTGTTGTAAAGTGCTACTTGAAAATAGTTCACTAATTATCGTCCACATCGTTATTATTGTTGCCATCACTCATCACTGTCAACAATAGCGCTCTCGAGTTCGATCTTGCAGATGGAATTTCAACTGCGCTTGCTGCTAGTGCTCTTCCTGCTTCTACTGCTGCTACCACTGCTGTGTTAATGCTACTGCTGCTATTAAAGTTGAGATAGACGCAATTGCAATCTTCTGCTTCCTGTACTTTCTCTCGAGGTCTATCTCGATGAAGAATCCAATATTAAATGATTTTAGCTTGAGCTTTTTCCTTTTCACTGTTGTGCACTGAATTATGATTCTTTGCATATTTATCATATCTCTCGTTTATCATATCATTTGGCTAATATGCTTACATTATTAGGTTAGGAAGATTCGGAACAAATTAGTACTCGTTAGCTCTTTAGTTGATAAATTCAAGATCTTTCGAGATAATGATTGTCTTGTGTACTTGAAAAGATAAGATAAATGGATTAGGCAATATTTTACAGTTACAGATTATTAACATATTTGCCCCTTCATTGCTCCAATATTAATAATTTTAGAAAAATCATAGGAATCATCAAACTTGAGAAAACTTTTATTCGCTGGTTAGCACAAATTTAGTTCATATAAACAATTCTATTTCTGTCTCAGAATTTATCAGTTTCAATGTTACAAAATGGCATTTTTACTGCAAATAGATTAATATATATTAGCTATTTACTTTTTTTTTTTTGCAAATGAATTACGAGTTTAGATAATGAGTCATTAGATCTCTTCATTTTAAATATAAATTCCAATCTGTGAATTGTGAAGAATCTTTTGTCACCTTTCATCTTCCATAAAAATCCGCCTGCTTCTTGATTGAAAACATTGCAAATTTGTCTTTATGCAAATGGTGCTAATTTGTACTAATCTAGGATATTTTCTGAACTTGATATATGAGAAACTTACCAAAGTTATTTGGAAGAGTAATAGTTGAAGGAGAAATGCAATAAAATGACTTGAAAACAAATTTTACAGATTTTATCTGGCAAAGAACAATTGCTTAATGAAAGCAGTTAAACTCTGCTAGGGGAGATGAGGGAAACAGATTGATTGGTAATAACCTCAGTTAGAAAGTTTGAAAGTTAGACGATGTGAACTCACAGATCAATATCATCCGAGAATGCGATACTGAACAATTGATTTAAAAAAAGCAGTAATCTGAATTGATTAGAGAAAGTTTTACTTGGCAGGGATGTCTCAGTATGAGCCGTGGTATCTACGTCGAAAATGTCCAATATTTCTCTATCCATGTGTGCCTGTGTATATCGGAGTATGGCCAGCAAGGTTCAGAGTTTGCAAATAGATTTTATATAACTGTAAATCACTTTTAAATTCGAAAATTTAAAATTAAAATAAAAGTTAGTATTTATCGAAGCCTTCAGATTGCAAAATATTTTACTAAATCTTGAAACTTTAAATTTGTAATTAATATTAAATAGTTGAAATTGCAGGAGATGCTTAGTTATACTCGGTGGAATATTATTTGCAATTGGCGTAATGATCTTACTTGGTTTATTGCTTACTTGTATTGCTGTTGAATGCTACGCTATGTCAGTTATTTTTGAAACTTATTGCTTGTAAAATGAGCAACTATTAGCTTAGTTAATAGAAAAAAATAAAATAAAATGAAATTTAAATATATACAAAAATAGTTGGAGACCTTATCAATTATTTTTGCATAAGGAGAAGAAAATCTTCTTGGCCATACGTTACCTAGTCATTGATGAAGGAGCACAGCAGATAGCAAACTGGCAACAGATGCTTGATATTTTGGTCTTGGGGAAAGTTACTTCCACACTAGTATTCTTATCTTGCTTTGCTTGAATAAAACTTTGATGGTGATTGTTGTCCTACTTAGTTGATAAGGTCTTCAAATATTTAGATTCAGCACCAACAGTCATTATCAAAAAATGAATTTGCTAGATTTGGTAGAGAAGGAATTGAATAAAATGAAATTTAAATCTAATTTATGAAAAAATTTTCCCGACACGTAAGATAGAAAAGATAGAAAAGTTCTTAGCAGTAAGAAAGATGATTCTGAACCTTTCACCTATTCAAAATTAAAGTAAAATAAAAAAATTTGCAGTGCTGGTGCTTTATTACCGCTTGCATTACTACTAATTATTGTTGGCATATTAATGCTTCACTGTGGTTGGGCAGCTCACCTGCTCGATGAAGGTGGCCTTGACGATACACCGTAACTATTCGAATTATTTACTTCAGTTATATGATAATGTCTAGTTTGCTATTAATTACAAAATATTCAATTTTTTATTTATTGTTATATACAAAATTTTTTTTTTAGCACAAAAATTGTAACAACTGAAGAGAAAGGTCCAAATCCTGATGAAATAGCACTGTTCGAAAGTGCTTACAAGGAACCAATGCCGGAAGTATGTTGGGATTTTGCAAAAAGAAAAATGTTAAAATTAGTGAAATTTCTAAAATTTTTTAAAGTAGATGTAACAAAAGTTTAACAATTTCAGGTGAAGAGTTATTTGGGGAAATTATTGGGTTATGGAATATTTTTAATGACATTGAGTTTTTTTTTTTTCGTTAACAATTCATTTTATTAGTTCTTTATCGACTTCTTTCATTTGTAATGTTGTAACATGCAAAAACAAATATAACAATTTTCGGAAATCATTTGAATCCCAACCGATTCTCTAATGATTTTGTATAAAAGTTAATTAATGAATATTTCAGATTAGACAAGGTTACTGGCAATTCGAGGATAAATTAGCATGGCAAACAGTTGCTAATCCATATCCAATACAGTAAGTTTCATTTCTATTCCTCGGAAAAGAAAAAGTCTGCATTATCTGCATTATAATCTGCATTGCAAGTTTTCTAAGAAGTTAGATAGATTTCGTGTATTCTTTTGTAGGCACACTTTGAGAAATGCGGTTGAACGTCCGGAATACTGATCCAAGGAATATCGTTTGCTTACCATTTTCAAATTTGGAAAGCCTTCTCGGTTTACAATCAAAATTGAAATATCAACACATTTGCCACGTGTTTTCCTTTCAACAAAAATCAATATTCGTTTGATTATAATTGATTTTAATTTTTATATTTTGAATTAATTCTTTCCACGCAAAGAGTATTCTAAATTAAATTTTTAATAATTTAGTTTGTTCAAATTTTCTATAAAATGGAGAAAGCATTAAACTTGCGTTTTGCTGTGCTTTCATATATGTATGCCTTTATAAAATTTTAAGAAGTTTCTTCAAATTATTATTAGGCTTAATTGTGATCTAAGTTAAAATGTAGCTTTGTCTTCCTAACAAGCCAATCAGTATGATCATGTCATTTTAATTTTTTGAAAATTGTTTAGAAAAAAAAAAAAAACGAAGCACTGCTTAATTGAAATTCGATCTCGATTTATAACTCTTAAGAGGACTTTCCTCTCTTGCGAATCATATTTGTTAGGTTATTCTTGAGTTAAATTTTATACTAATTATTAAGATCCAAATGCGATCAAGAACAATTTCTTCCAATTTACTAATTGCTACGTTCTCTAGAATATTGTTAGCTCATTTTCATAATATCTCACAGTGGACCGATCTGCTTTGTATATTACTTAATTAATTTAATATTTGTATAAATGAATGCACTCTCACCAGCAATTAATTAGCAATCAATTAATTTTTTTTTCATTTAAATGCATTTTTCAGCGCAGCTAACAATGCTTTGAAAATAATTGTGAGTTTGCTGTTTCTTTCAGTTTTCTGATAATGATGAAGGGCTAACAAGAAAGCTTCTCCTAGGAGAAGCAAATGAAACATTTGTTCAAGCAGTCAGTGTTTAATTTAGCCTTAGCACAAAGCTCGACGAAGTTTCTTTGAACTCTTCGAATCTAGCCTTAAATACAATTATAGTTTGCTCTGCCGAAACAATTTTCTTCATCGTAGACTTTTTGGCAGCACTTTTCTTAGAGTGAGCCTTTCAAGTTTCCTCGAGATATTTTGCAGATAATTTATTATAGATCGATGGAAAATGAGATGCCGACATTTGTGATTCACTCTGAAATCACAATAACAAATGTCTTTGGTTGGCGAAACTTGGAAAAATTTGTTGCCCACAACTGTCCATTTTACAGTAGCTAAAATTCGAGCTCTCACTGAAAAACTAACTACTTTTCTGCACATTCTCTTAAAGTAAACTAAAACGACCTGAGAGTGAACAGACAGTACCTATTAGAGAAAAATGAACTGTCATTAACTGATTCTCGAGACGAACTTTTCTTGCATTGATCAGAATGCTCCACTCATATTATACATTACTGTACAGCTCACTCACTACAAGTTACATAAAAATTACTTTCTCTTCGACAGTTGTTAAACAATCAAGAAGAATGTCCGCCACAATGATAGAACTTTTATTAATTACACTTGCGGCCTGTCTGTTTTCAAACGTATCGTTTTTGTGTCGGCATCGTACAGATGACGGAATCGACGAATGATGAGATGGATGTGTTCTTCGAGATGGTGGCGATTAATCAGCCAATTTGGCTTCATTGCAAGAAATGTTTCGCTTCAAAGTTTTGGATTTCGACATGTCCACACCTTCTGATTCATTTTCTTTGCTACAACGTGTGAGCTGTCTTTTCATTTAACGTTTCTTTTCCTTTTTTCTTCTTCAGAAATATCTAAAATATTATAATATTTGAAGATACTTTTTATCGTTTAAATTGTCTTCTGCTGCCAAACAATGAACACAATGGTATAGATTTTGCTTTTGCTAAGAATTTCCTGTATGATTGGTTTTTAACAGCATAATTACTAATTCTGTGTAGCTTAACAAATTGCATAAGTAATATGATTAATTAATTTCGATATAAATATTTTAGTAATCAAATTTAGTTAGTTTATGAGTGGCTGAAGTTACGATTCCAGAACTATTATTTTCCCTATAGATGTCGCAACAGTTACGGTAAGAAAAAAAAACTGTAATTAAAAAAACTAGTACCCAGGTAAATAAAAAACGAAATGTCTACCCTTTTAGAAAGAAAGAAGTTAGTAAAATGAAAAGGCCGCCGAATTTTCGCTAAACAGTGCGAAGTGGTGCCATCGGTCATCTGTCACCAACATTTCGGTTTCTCAGTTGTCAAGGAAACGAAGTGAGCCGAATATTAAAAAAGCAAAAGAAAAGCTTCATTGCAAATATCAAACAAGACTACTTCATACAATGTTTTTCTACCTAATTTTCTAGGGTAAACTTTTCATAATAACTGGAAAAAGAAAGTTTCAGCTATTCATCTTCAGGCTTATAGGGACATTTGGGCTTGCAAAAGAATTCCATTCGTGTTTTAAATTATTAGTTTTTCTCAAATATTTGTGAAACCTGAAATTTTCGACAACAAGTATATCTTTGGAATGTATACATTTGTATTATTTTTACAGATGACGATTATTGATTGATATCAATAGAAAAAAAAAACTTTAAATTATTTCACAATCGATGAAAGATGCGTAGTCCGTCTTCAGTAGTAGGCTCTGTTGATGAAACAAAATATGATGATTGCGAGTAAGTTTTCATAAAATAATGAAATCCATTAGTAATAGTTTGAAAATTTTCCCTAATTTTTAGAAAATTGCACAATTATTCCAAGTTTATTTCAAATCATTTTGTTACAAAAATTTGAATCTCAAAATTTCTGTCAGAATGCTAAATTTGGAAAGATCTCAAAAATAAGGCAGTTTTAAAATTTATAACAAATGCGGCAATAATGAAAACAAAATTGCCATCCTTTATTGTCATTTTCCGTGAAAATATGTTCCTTTTTCTTATTACACAGAAATTTAACCAAATATCAAGATATTCTTTCAGTATTTCCATAAATGTTCAGAAATGGCAAAAAAAAAAAAGAGAAAAAAATAGTTAGTTACAAAAAGATAATAGTGCTGAGATAACATCTTCTTCATTTTAAAAGTTATTTGTGGAGGAAAAATTATTAAATATCAATTAATTATTTGTGTCTTAAAATGGTTATATTTTCACTTCTTTCCTTACCCGATTTCCAATTCCCAAATTAATAATCGTTAACAATCTACTGTGCAGGCCACAAAGTAATATCTAATCTAATTGATTAGACATTTCCAAATCACAGAACACAAACATTCATGGAAAATGGAATAAATTGAATGAAATTAATTTTGGANAGCCACAAAGTAATATCTAATCTAATTGATTAGACATTTCCAAATCGCAGAACACAAACATTCATGGAAAATGGAATAAATTGAATGAAATTAATTTTGGATAAATTTTCTCCACTATTTTTTTTTTTTGATTTAAAAAACCCGAATAACATCTCAATAAATAAATTGGGCCATCTAAATATTTTGCAGGTCGAGTTATGAATCAGTTCGCCTTGTTATGGATTTAACTTTCGATTCGCCGACTGCAATCAGTTTCATAGGTCACTTTTCATTTCTTTAAATTTATTTTTTATTTTTCAAATGACCTAATTTGTTTCTTTCGTTTTATGGTCGCTTGTAATTTTCCCAGTCACTCTTTTTTAAAAAATAAAATAAAATAATTTAGACTCGAACACTAAATCAAAAGCACAAAAGCAAGACAATAAAATGCGATTACATCATGAATTCTCATCCATCCAAGTCTTTCTTTATATCTCCTCATTTTGGATCAATTTCGAACAGGTCACTTAACTGTTTCAATAATTCATCATCAAAATGTCTTTTAAAAACTAACTCCCACTTCTCTCAAATATCTTTGCGAGAATGATAGGCTGATGAAAGTGAAGTCTCTGAATTTGATAGATTCATTTCTTCTTTCTCCAATTCTCCATCTTCTAAAAAGATAGAAATTTGCTCATGCACTGATCCTCGGCCTAATCGTTAATTGTGCCAAGCATTTCATCTCTTTTGAAGTCAATTCAAAAATTACTACCGCAATGAGATTTCTATATCTTAAGTTAGGTAGAATTTCTATGAGCACCATAAAGTGGAATTTTTTTCTTTTGAAATTCTCTCCATTATGTTTTTTTTCGCAAATCGCATCTAATTTCTCTTCTCTCTCTCATATATATATATATATATATATATATTTTTTATATATATATATATATTTATATATATATAAAATATATTTTATATATATATATGAGAGAAGTTTATTATATATATATATATATATATATATAATAAACTTATATATTATATATATATATATATTTAATAATTTTTTTTAATATATATATATTTAATAAATATATATATATATATACATATATATATATATATATTTATATATACATATATATATATATATATATATAAAATAAATATATAAATATATATATATATACATATATATAAATATATATATATATACAAATATAAATATATATATATATACAAAAATATAAATATATATATATACATATATATATATGTATATATATATTTATTTTATATTTATATATATATATATTTTATATTTATATATGTATATATAAAATATATATATATATTTTTTGCTGCTTATTATAATTATTTATACTTATAGAAAAACTGAAGCGATTGTTTGAAATTCTGAAATTCAGTAGCTTTTTTCTTCCAATCATTTTGAACTTAATTATTAGTTTCACTTATCAAAGGTCGAATTTTGATCGATAATCGAAATATTTAGTACAGTGAATACCCCTTTCAGTTCACGAAAAAATGTATGTATGAGTGAATTTAGAATTTGCCGCTGTTAAAGAGAATCAAACAAAATCTTTTCTTATAGAAGCAAAATTGAAAATTTCAATTTATTAACCACTTGTTCAATAAATCTGATTTGAATTTCATTAAATTGTACGCATTTCCATACTGCCAAATCCCCCTCATTTTTCCGGAATTTTGCTACTAATGTCATCTCAATTAAGTTAAGGGAATCTTCTACACTCCTTCCTTCCCAAATTACATTCACCAGACTTATCCATCCACAACACATCAGGCTTTCTGTTAAGCCCTCCGAGTGAATGCAAAATCAATCAGTGCTCATTTCAGTTTCAGTGAATTTTTTATTCCACATGAATGAAGTGACATTAATTTATATATAGTCAATTACTGTCCAGTTTTGATTGCATAGTGAAATGAAATAGGCATGAAGAGAGGAGAGAGAGGGAGAGGGAGAGAGAGAAAGAGAGAGAGCATTTTTGGCGAATAACTTTTGGGCATTTTGTTTGTTGTTGAAATAGGCAGGATAGAGGTCGTTGATTGTAATCATCATTAACGAGTATTGTTTCATCAGTGCCTATCATTTTTTGATGAATTTTGCTCTGCTTAGCAAACTTCAGCCGAAGTTTTATCAGTAGATTTATCAAGGTTTATCAGTTGAGCTGTCTGTGCAGAACAAAGCTGATGCAATAGTTGCGGAAGCTGAATCGTCGTCAATGGGTCAAGCTCTTTCCGATTCCTTTCATGGAAGAAAGAGGGAACTTGTTGCCACTTTTAACATTCTAATCATTGGACTCTACTAGTTGTGACCTGACCTTTACTCTTACACTCAACCAAACATATATTATTAATAATGTGACCTGACCTTTACTCTTACATTCAGCCGATACATCATTTGTGCTTTCGCGCTTTCCTATTGCGCTAATTTCATTTTTCAAATTTGGGATTAATATATTCTAAATGGTCTTTGATCTTTTAAATTTAGCAATTCCGAGACTTCTTGAAGGATACCTTGAAACCGATTTCTGAATAATTATTTTCTGCTGAGTTAATCAAATATTCATCTAAATCAATTCCTTTTTCATTTTTTTCCCAAAAATTAAAGTTTATTTAAAATGCTTGATTTTTTTTATAAAAAATTATTCTCTCTGCATAATTTTGTAGAAAAAAAAGGGCATTTAATATTAAAAATATTACTACTGGATTATTCTTTTTTTCAGTAATGAGAATAAAATGAGTCAACAATTAAGTTCCATTTCCAAATGAGGAAGAAAACTTCTCATATCACCACCATATCTTTCCTCAGCCAAATTGCTCCATCTGAAATTTGTGGGAAAAAAAATGAAATGCAGGAGCTCTTCATTTCAACAATTTCGCTTCATGACAGGGATGGAAGAATGACGAAGTTGATTGATGTTATTTTCATCTGAAAGACATCAGTCGCACTCGGACAACATTTTCTTTTCTCCTTTGCTGGATAATGTTCATGACAAAAAATTCCCTTTTCTTTTTAACAGTCTACTTAAAAAGTCATCAAGGTCGTCAACTCATTCCTCATTTTTGATCGTTTCTGGAGGAGAAAAAAAATTTTTTCTCCATGCTGTTTTGCAAACTTTCATGTTGTATCTGTTCGGCATTCATCGCTCATGGTTTCTTGATCCTGAAACAAATTGAATTAAATAGTGAACTAGCAAGAAAGGTAAAATAGGTAAGATAACTGTTTGATAATGAAAAAACTATTTTTTTTCCCCTTTCTTTTATATTGTTAAATTAATTTTAATTACTTTTCTGGTGCCATTATATATAATGGGTGAATTAAAGCAAATAAAAGAGAGGGAATAATCGAGAGGTAATTAGGATGTAATTACAGGGAATTTCACTAATTAAACCAAAATTCTCTGAATTTATATATGCAGCAGTTTCCCAGTTCTGCGCTACGCATTAATAGTTATCTGTTCTAGATTTATCATGCAAGGTTATTCACGTATTATACGTCATGACTTGGAACGTCTTTAAAAGAGGCTTCAGGTTGGATATGAAAAGGTCATGACGAGGTTAAGGTGTCTGCTAGAGAATGTAGCACTAGCTAGGCGAATGTATTCTAATCGATAGTCTAAGTTTATGCAGCAGCTAGATAATGTTTGCTTAGTTAAGTATGCATATTACAGAAGGACTTCCTCTCATTGATTGTATGTATTTCTCCAATAAATCGATTTCGAAAAGTAATCACATTGATATTGCTGTGTGCTAGAATACCTGTAAACTACCTGAAACTGACTAGGATAGTTCGAAGTGAATAGATTACTTTGTTGTCTCTGTGTGTGTGACTAATGTTTATTTTGACACATTTCAAGTAAACAACTGAGTTGTTTATTTGGATTTTGTTTGCTAAGTAAATTCTACTTGAGATGTTTTTCAATTGATTGCTTCGGCAGGATGACAAAAATGGCGACGATTAATCGTTTTATTTGAGGATAGATGCGCCGGTGGAGATAACAAATAACACAGTGTACCATACCAGTAATCATTTATCATCTATCAGTACATCGCTTTTGCATTTGCTGACCTCTCACACTGAAGCCACCGGCAGTGCAGTCTCATCCTTACCGAGGAATTTCATGTACAAGCTAGTATTTTGAGAGAGAATAAATTCCGCGTACAACCGGGATAGCTCTCTCTAGCTTAGATTCAGTTCATTTCGATAACTTCTTGTTAAAAGGACTGGCCACTGTTCGTTCTCATCCTTCCTCCACTGTCCATCTCTTATTCTGTTCAATCGAGTTCTCCCGTATATCCTCATCTATCATCCATCGATCTGTCTCGATCAGCTTTCCACTCGGTCAGCAGTACAATGATCACATCACTTATTCCCTCTGTCCCTCCTACATCTACCTCACTAGCACTTGTCCCATCTGTTCCTGACCACTGTCCCATCCAATTATTTTCTCGTCATTTTTTTCTCAACGGATGTTTACAGTTTGAGAGAGTCATCCTAACTCCATAACTGCTCAACTTTTCTCCCATCTGTGGTATTTTATTTGCTGAACTCAGACTAGACTGGATGAGATGAACTTCCCTAAGTTTACTACAATTCGGATGATACAGTTCCCATTATTGAAATATGTTAATAAGGATTGCATGATGGACACATTCATCGTGATAGAACGGAATATGCAAATCAGATTCCTACGCTGATAGGCTGGTGATTTTCGAATGGAACCGTTTGATTTTATCTTAGAAGTGTTATGTTGTCGTTGTTGCTTATTTAATGGTTTGCTTCGTTGAAAGAGGAGAATTTTCCCTTTTTAAAGAACCCTAAAGTAATTATATTTCTCTCATGCGGAAGTGATTTTCCTCTTTGAAGATTGTTTGGCTTGACGAGTTATTACTTTTCAATAATAATTATTATTCTTCGATTAAACCTTCTCTTCACTGTATTGTCATCCTAAATTCTTTCACTCTAATGCTTTTCTACATGATGCAACGATAATGCATTATTTGAAATTTTGTTGGGAAAAGATAAAATCAGCTGGGAAATTTGGCATTTTTGATCCTTTTAACAACAAAAATGTAGCACATTAATTACGCATTTATGTTCCCCGAATATCTGATAACAGAATAATAGCAACTTTTATAATCTTTGTTAGTATCAACAAAACGAAAAGTTGAGAAGGCAAAATGCTAATAGTCAATAAAAATAAGATGTGGTTCTGGGAGAAGTTTAAAATAAGATTAGTTAAACATCATCTTCCAGCTACTTGAAAATTTCAGAATTTAAAGACTAAACTAAATAAAATTCAATTTTATCTTACATTTTTGAGAAAGTTGTCGACGATTTTCGTCTAGTCTAATTTGTCTTGAAAGAAGAATAAATATTGAGAATCTCAAGAGTCATAGGACCAGATCTGTCTCGTTGAGAGAAGTTTGAACTGCTTGAAATTGACGACTGCTTGCCATTGTTTAGCCAAGAAACGAATCCATCTGCTGCTGATGGATATATGAGTTCAGGAAGCTTTTTACCATCTTTGCTGTGGTTTTACTGATGGTGTTGGTCGTTGGTCCACAGTGCCACCTGATGCTTCCCTGATGGCCCTATGTAGTCTCAGAATCATCTTCCCTGCTTGGCTTTGAAGAAATTTTTCACTCCTCCCAGCTAATTAACATAATAGTCCATTCCTTTCACTTTAGACCTAAATCGTACCATTTGAATGTACAAATTTTTGTCTTGCATATCTTCCCACAATCATTTATCGATTCATTCGAAGATTTTTATCCTTTGCTTCTTTTTTTCCCGAGAAAATTTTTGTTCCTAGTGTTTTTTGGCTGCTCAGGAGTTGGCTTGAAAAGCGATCAAAATTCTGCTCAGTTTTCAATTTCCATTATGAAAGACATCGCAAGATGTATCTAAATAATTGAACTATTATTCTATTGAAGCAGTGGAAATGAATTTGGTAAATAATGGGATAAAGTGATTTGTTTGTATTAGACGAATTGTAAATATGGTACTCATCTCACCGTTTCATATTTCTTCTCCTCCTGCACAAAAAGAAAATGAAGTGAGAAGATATTTTCTATTTATATTAATTCACTTCTAATAACACATTAATACTCCCTACTGCTGTTAGATGTCAAATTTCGTGATCTTTAGTGCGAATTGAAAAGTTCCAGACTAAGAACTTTTTTCTTTCAAGTGAACGCCTCCTAATTTCCTCCTAAATTTTTGGATTTACCCTCTTGCAGTAATTACATCTATATCATTATTTATAACTGTAGTTGAGATTCGAATATTCTGTTCTTTTATTTGGTTTTTCCTTTTCCCGAGCCCAATCAGAACATAGACCAAATCATTATAAATTTCAGAATAGATCTATTACAACTGCAAGGGTTAACATTTAATGAATATGTTAAATGTGAAGACTTAGCTACTGAAGTAATCTGTTCCATAATGTTAATAGGCAAATTTGGGAATAAAAATGCTGATCTCATCATAGCGCTGTTTTTTTTTTCTTGTTGAAGTTAAGAAATCGTGACACCATCTTGAGTAGAAGATTCAAAATGATTATGCATTATAAATGAACATTCACATTAACAAACATGGAAAGAATGAAATGAAATCCAATCCCTTCGTGACGAAATTTCATTTTTCCTCTCTTGAAATTGTTAAGCAGTTTGTTTTAGTGTTGACAAGAGAGCATCATTTCAACTCTTCCAGCTTGTTTATAAATAATTGAAAGATATTACAGCTTGATATGATCTGACCACACTAGAAAGTATGATATTTCCTGTGAATTGTAATCGGCCATTTTATGATTTAATTAGGAATTATTTATAAACATGCTTTACTGATTTGTGGAAGAATATGATTTGAACAAATACTAGATAAATCTTAAGATTCAGATAAGAACTAAATCAGCAAGCTAATTATTATTAGACTCTCATGCCTCATGGGAAACGGTGTGCAGGGAAAAAAGAAAGCTTCACAATAAATCATCTTTGTTCCTGAAATATTTTCCAAATTGTCATTTCACTCTGTTTCCTGTCCACTTCTCCCACAACTGATCTCTTTTCCTAACACGTTGCGCATACAATCAGCCATAATTTTTTATTAATGGATTTGGAGCATTCATCCGCGATATTTGTCGGTATCATTCTTTGAAGTTATGGAGAATGTTAATTATATGATTGTGTGCAATACGGTCTAGTAGTACTACTAAAAGGCTAATCACCGAACCACTTCCACTTCTCATTTTACGGATACCTTTCCAGTAAGCGGAGGTGATAAGCTCTGGTATTGTTTCTGATAAAGGGAGTCGTTAACTCTTCTGGTCGTGTCATTGGACGAATGGATGAGTGATTGAAGAGTACGAAGTGATACAAATTTCAAGAAGATAAAATTAAGATTTTTGCAACGGATGCAAGAGGATTTGAACCATTACGCGGAACCACCTTGAAGCGGCGATACGAGGGAGGAGGAATGTCAGGGTGGATGTCCCTTTCCTCTGAGCAGTTCACCCTCTCCCTACTTCACTGTTTCCTCATCCAATCGATTGACAGTGATCCGTTCTCTTTCCTTCTACTACTGATCCTTTCTTCACTTCGGAACTTGAGATGATAAATGAGTATTATCACTTTTTATCATCCCTTTCATTCTGATAATAGTGATAACCGAAACATTACAGTGTTCATTTAAACATGTTATTCTGTTGCAACTGTCACCCTTATAATTATACTGTTCATATCGTACAACAAATTTCGCATAGTATATACTGATTGGTTAATCATATCACTTTTAATGGCAATTAAATGAACAAGGTCGAGATCGATAGCGATCGAGTCCATTCTCTCTATTCTTGAAATGGCTACATGCAATGATCAAATGTCGTCGTGGAAATACACGACCAGTGTTCCTTCTAACGATCAATAATTAACGCAAGTCTTCTCGTTGTTTGATGTTGTGGTAAGCGGAGATGACGTAGTGAGGACTATCGAGGTGTATTGTCGGGTTCTGAAAACGAACTGATAGCTAGTGCGAAGTTTGCAAGCTAAGTAATTTCTCACCACATGAAGTCCGGAAATTGAACCTGCCCAGTTCTCCAGAATATTCTGAAATTTCCGAGCGGTTTCAGTCATCGAAAATACATTGTTAAAAGAAGTGTGAATTAGAGCTGTCATTCATTCCACTGACAGTTTATTCTGAGGTATAGGTGTTAATTTCTAGATGCTACTTCTTTCATTATTTGCAACATTTTCATGATGAATGATTAGAGTAGTCGAATTATCGGTGTTGAGAATATCCTGAATATTTGATTTATTCATAGAATTATCAGAAGTGTTAGGATTAATGAAGTATATTGATTTTTCTGAGCCTTTCCATACGTGTTTAATATAGTTCTCGTGAAATACTGAGTTGGAATTTGAAATTAGTTGTTTTATAGATGATGTGGAAGATGATTCATTAGTTAGAATAGAAGGAAACATTGAAAACAGCAAGGGCGACACAGAAATAACAACTGCCGACATGAATAAGAAACGTGAAGCTTTCATCATTGACGACGGAACCATTCATCTCCGCTCAGATAAGGTTTATCGTCTATATATATATATAGTTACTGCTTATCTGAAATCTGTAAAATTGATGTGAGCTTTGAAAGCTTTCAGAAATTTATTGAATTTAATAAATTTTAAAGCTGAGAACTTCAAATTTATAGCTTTACATTGCGTTGAATTTTAGAAAACAACACACTGAACAAAGTAATGATTGTTGCTCTCTTCTTTCCCTTCCTTACTTGTATCACATAAGCTATATGATCTTTTAAAAATATACATTATATATATTTATAGGATATATTATAATCGAGAATGAGGAATAATTAGTTATGGGAGAAAAAAGAAGGGTATATAATTCTCACTGAAGATCTTTTGTAGTTACCTGATCAGGCGGTACCAACAACACTGATGAAGAAGTGTGTTCCGGAAGAGTGTACGAGCAGTCCAATTGCCGAAATACTGGCTTCAACAGCTAAAGATGTGGTAGGGTTATCTTTCATTGCTTCCGGTTTTGGATAGAGGATTTTCAAATTATTGCCGTTTGTTATGGTTTAATAGTGATCGGAAGGAAGTGGGTGGAAAACTATCTCTGAAATTAGAGTCTCGTTAAGTTTCTATTTTATTTAAATCCTCAAATATCCCTGTATGGTGAGATCTATTTCCTGTTTGTGAGAGTTAGATATGTGTGAACAATTCACAGCTCGGAATTAGTCATCAGCGGGTCGGAAGGGTTGTCGATTGGAAGGACTTCTCTCCACAAAATTTTTTTTTCTATTTTCTCCACAAATATCTTTTTAACTGGTTTGATGTTGGCTGTCTGAAATATTTGCTTTTGAAATTTGTTAGAATTTCATTTCGACATTTTGAATTTAAGCTGAAAGATTTTGCTTTGAAAAAAATATTCAGTCTTTTATGTTGTTTTCCTAATTAGAAACACGTAATTATCTATGTAATCAACTAATGATGAGGAATTTCCAGCCTTTGTTTCAGTTAATCTTACCTAGATTTCTATCAAGATCTATCTTTTAACTTCGATTACTTCAGCATCCAAAACCACCGCCAAATTTTAAAGTTGGCACCTGTCGTATGAAGAAATCTACGGCAGTGCAGTGTGATAGACGTTCAACCTCCTCAAAAGATAAACGAAAAAGCAAATTTGTTGAAGTTGTCGTAAGTTGGTTGATTGCTTAAGAAATTTAAATGAAATATCCTTCTGTCTACTGAGCGTATTATTTTAAACTAGGATTAGCCAGATGAAGAAATCTACAGCAGTACTTATATGTATATTATAAATGAAAACCAGAGATTCTAATAATTTTTGCTTCCGAACAAAGTTACTAATTCTTGATTCTAATTTAAGATAATCTTTATTTTGATTCTCATATGTAATTCATTACCTTTATAGTCACAAAATCACGAGGGGAAAAATCAAAATGATGCGAAAAGTGGATGTGAAAAAGGAATCACGCTACTGGAGCAAATTATTCGCACTCATCCTATCTGGTATTTGCAGCATATCGGACGTTCAGCTGCTACCCACTTGCTTCGCCCGATGAACGAAGGGGTAGATGCAGTTCCCAGCCATTTTCTAAATTCAAACAAGAAAATCGTTGTTCATAAACGAATTATGTAGTGCGTTCTGACAATTTGATCGAGATTATAGAATATCTGATTGGCTTAGAAGTATGAAAGTTAATTTAGAATTTCTGTACCGGCAGTGATGGTAAATATTATCTCCTAAATCACGCCCAAATAATCTGTAACATATGGCAGATTATTCCATAAAAAATTTGTAGGCTTTTATCGTACGATCATCATCAAAACATAATGCCATGGCGTTAAGTATTCGTTCACCTCCTGGTTTGAGTTCGGATATTGATCATTACTTGATTGAATCAGCGGGTCCAGATAAAAGCGTACGTGTAGAATCGTCGCCTTACTACTTCAAGTCGCTTCCATTACTGATTGAACATTATTGCTTGAATGGGTAAGTTTAAATTTTTAAACATTTTACTTCAAGGGTTTTTATGAGAATTTGGTATCTTCAATTGCGCATTCAATGTTTGTTCTTGTGTAAAGAGATTTAATTGGCTAAAGATTAGGAGTGGTGAGTGAATTATATAGTCGCAGATACCAAGGAAAATTATACAGTAGTAGCAAAATTCTCTTTTAATGCTTTTGCTATCCAGTATATTGGAGAATGATAAATCATTCCTTGACTTTCCCTGATTCAGTTCAATTTAATATGCGTGACTACTAAAAGCCGTTATAGCAAAATTATTGTTAACTCTGATGAAACACAAATAAGACGAAGAGTTTACTCGAAGGATATTCTTTCTGAAAGTAGAAATATGCATAACACAATGCACTGATATTTCAAATACGCTTGAAAAATTTTTATTGGTAGAGAAATAGCATGGCAGGATTTTTTGTAATTTTAACATTCCCATGTAACGTTTCATATAAATTCGTTGGGCATTAACCGGAAAGCGTATGTTTTGTTAGATGTCATTATATAGTTTGAAATATGAAATTTTGAGATGACTTGAAAAACTTGAAAGCATACAAATTTGTTTTTATCAAATTCTTTTGATTTACAGCGAAGAACTTCAGACGAATCTCGTCTTACCAGTTGCCATTACAAGCTGTTGTACGAGCATGCAGTTACAGAGTTTGGCACTGATGGGTCAAGGTCAGTGTAGTACACATTCTTTCATTTTCTTCAGTTTGCGCCATTGCCCTCAAATGTCCTTTATCCCAATATTCGCGTGATGAACTAGTGATTTAGAAGATTTTCTTGTAACTTTTAACTAAAATTCCAGAAGTCTAACTTTTCTACTCCTCAATTTCAGATAATGTAAATAAGATGAAAGCTAATTATAAAACTTAAAATTTAATTTTTATTGAGTTCTTTCTAAATTGATTATGGCAAGCTTCCTTTCTACACAAGAATCTATCGTCCAGCACTTTCATTCTTTTTTTTTTTTATTAAAAATCTTTGTCAGCTTAAATTAATTGGCTCACCACAACCCAATAAATTATTTGTACTGCTTTGGATAAATTTATTGAAGCGGTTTGTTTTTAATTTCCTTATTTTTCTAATAGTTTTTTTTTTCCTTTTATTTAGAGATAATGTGATTTACTTTATACGCAATTATTAAGGTAGGAACTGAAATAAAATTACCTGCAAGTTTCTGCACCAAACAAAATTATTTCTAAAAAAATCAAATTCAAGTAAACTTTTCTCGGGACCAAGTCTCATATACCATGGTGTTCATACATATATTTGACCCTGCAAATTGGGGTTATTTTCATCGTTTTCAAATCTAATGGGATCTAATGGGTGTGGTAATTTTTCCATTGGTTTTTTTTTTCTTTTTTTTCTTCTATTGAAGGTTTTACCTTTGAATCTGTTGTAACCATTTATTTCATAGAACTATTTGGAGTCCGGCGAAGGTAAACAAGTATTATATGACTCTAGCAGTAACGATCGCTGCAAAATGAATTGAATGCGTGTATGGATCTGTATGTGTTTTAATTATTCATGAAAGAGTACAACATTTCCCTGTTGATGACCTTTGTCACTGAGGATCCATCTGCCATTCCTGTGTGTAAAAGCACGCTTATTGAATATATTTCCATTGCCTGTTCTTTGTTTCTATGCATCATTAACATCCTGACCCTTGAAATAGTATCGGATTGGACAGAAATGAAAAATAAACATTTTTGAAGTTAAAGTTGAATATTGATTCCTTAGTGCTGCCATGCTGTAGTCACTTCTACTTTACGAACTTTGATAATCCTAAATTTTCCTTGAAGAAATGAACTTAACATGAGCTTAGAGCACGATTTTCGTGCATTTATGTATTTATCCAATATGCTCGAAAATGATGGCTGATTCAGTTTCTGAACATTCCAAACATTGAAAAAAAAAAATAACGTATGTAGTCCTTCATCGAGAGGCACTGAATTTTTTTTAGAGAAATTCCTTCCATTGCTCTTTTTACTCTAGAATTATTCTTACATCTACTTCATCCATACATTTTTGACAAATTTCCCACCAGATTTTCAAGTGGCCATCACAGTTGTTCACTTTTCAGGATATGCAGACCATTTCTTTATTTTCCCAGTTTGAATACTTCACCTTGCATTGCTTAAGCTGGAAATAATATATGCTGTATTTAAATTTCCAAATTTTCTTAGTGAAGTTCTTTTCTTGTCACTCCGGACAAAAGTTTAGTATCCAGTGGGCTATTGTAATGTCCAGAGTCGACTGAAGGACAGTAAAGTTTTATTTGATGTTATTTGAAACATGTGGGTCCGTATTTACATTAGAATAATTCAGGAAGGAAGAAAGTTGAGAAAAAGGTGCTGGAAATTTTCCTTTAAAGTTGTTACTTATTCCCACTTAAAACTTGTACAGAAGATGATAATAGGGTAATAGACCAAATTTTGTTGGGACAAAAGTCAGGCAAAAATTTCGGAAATTCTAAGAGCTTTAGTTAACTGGTAGAAAAGGAATATTTTAAAAGGCTTACTGAAATTTTTGCTGATTGTTGTGTGATCGTAAGCAAAATTTAACGCTTGCAAAAGAAATTGCTGATCTTTCATAATTATTATAATTATTCCTTTTTACACTCTGTTCATATTACAACATTTATTAACTCCTGTGCTACTAACCTGAACTATTAAATTTTTACTACTTTGCCTTTTTGTTTCTGTCTGTTTTTCAAAGACTTTTCAATACGTATTTTCGAAGATGATTTTGTTTGTTTAGATTTTAACGAGGAGGTAGAAAATTTGCTTCATCAACTCATCTTTTCACTTTTGCTATCGCTAAGATTAGTTTCGTAGTTGTACTGAAAAAAGATTTATTAAAACTTTAAGTATGCAAAGGTCTGGGCAAATCTGGACTCCTTATTGAAAGGTTTTTGGTTAACGTTTCCAGTATAATCATTTTAGCAAAGTTAAGTTTTTTAGCAGACAATTAAGCGCAGTACGATTCATTCGAAGTGCTGGAATTGCAATGTAACAAATAGAATTAGAGAGAAGCTTCCATTTTATTTTAATGGAAGAGAATAATACAAAAGCTTTTATAATTAATAAATTCGTCTCCCCATCGCGGATGTCAGTTTTCCAGTTTTTTCAAAATTTTAATACTACAATATGGAAATGCTTTCACTTGTATTTATTACCAGACTTAAATTTTTATCATATACTGTGTTGCACCCATTGAATTTTTGATGCGAATGAAATTCTAACATCCTTTAGTTTATCAATAAGATTGAAATACAGAGCGTTTCCCTTCCAAACAGAAATATGTGCTTTACACTTGACTTGGCCGTTAAATCGTTCACTTTAATTCTGAGTCTGGAATTTATAATTACTTGAATTACTTGAAAAAAAAAAAAAAAAAAAGAAAAGAAAAACTGCCCTCAAACTGTTTATGGGAAGTGAATTAAGTTTAAAATTAATTGAAATTTTTGATAATGGGAATGTTTCATACGTAAAATTTTCATCTTCAAACGGTAAAATTTATATTATAAAAAGCAATTTCATTGACTTTAAATTATTGATCTTTAGCTTGACCTTGAAGCCTTTCTTGAGTTCTTTCTCTCTGGTTTTTTTCTCTTTTTTTTTTTTTTTTTTTTTTTTTTTGTTTAATTTGTTTCTTTCATTGTTGTAAGAAAATCCTTACGGTGGCAGGCATTTCATCGTTAATTCTCTCCTTCATATTGTATGACTGTCCTTGCCAACTTTTATACCATCAGATATATTTCGTAAAGTTTTTTTTTAAAAATAAATTTCCTGGTGAAGAGAATTGAGATTAAACTACTCGTATCTTGTGGGTGAATAAATTAGCTGACAAACAAACCGCCGAAACTTTCTTAATATCAGTACTACGTTAAAACTGTGCTCATATTGAGTTGAATGCCATTCAGGTGCGATTTTTTCTGTAGACTTGTACCAGATTTTTATTTTTAGCTGTTGTCGATATTCCAACCAACCGACTACTCCTCATCCTTTTCTCTCTTTGCTTGAAACTTCTAGTAATTATTGTACATCACTATGTTACCATTCCTATGCTGCTTGAATATCTTGGATCAGATTTCGTCGAAGTGACAGGTAGATTGGAAGTTACGACAATCGCTACTAAATTTAGTGTACATAAAACTCCCGCTTTTGGTGAAACCAAACTGATCCATTTGCAGTTCGTTTTATTCCAGATATCGAAATAGACTCCCTTTATAAGCATTTTATAAATGAATCTAGTTGAAAAAAAAAAAAAAAAAAATGAACTTTCAGAGATTTAATGCTGGGAAATGAATGTAAATGACGTCAAGTTATTGATGTAAAGTAGAGATCGATTTAATTCCGCTTCTTTAAAAAGTAGTGCAGTGCAAAGATAAGTGGACAAATAATTATGTAGGAAAACAGGACAGTAGAAGCAAGACCAGTGATTATTTTAAAAAAAATCCTAGGAGCTTTGATATGGTGCTTGTTGCAGGACTACTCTCGAAGCCTTTCATATTTCTTGTTTGCAGTACTAGGCCATTGGAATGATTTCTTTATTTCTTCACAAAGTTAAATGGAATTACAGAAATCTCGGAGTTAACTAATGCCGAAGTTGGACAAACATAGGAAAAGAATAGTTAAGCATTTCCTTTCATTCATAACAGTTTTTCAAACAGTAAAATTTGAATTTTAGAAAAATTTCTTTCTGTTTTTTCCCTCACTGTGTCCATATCTAAAATATGTCGAGCTACTTTTTAAGTAACTTTGGGTTTGGATTGTTGTGAAATTTTTACTTTGTTGTGTCATATTTACATTGATAATAACAGTAATCTTTAGTCAATAGTAAATAATTTTGTTCGATTTATTGTTAAGTGAAAAATTTTTATGATCACTTTTTTTAGAATTAACTAAACGAAATAGTTGGAAAATGAACCATATTTTATCTGCGGCACTGTCACTTTCATCTTTCTTACCTCCTAACTATTATTCCTTTCAAGGGAAGAAAGAAACCGACATGATTTTGGGAATTTTATATCAATTTCTTGTTTCACTCTACATCATTTTACTTATTGATTTTGTTATACTGATATAATAATTTTATCAACATATCGACGTTTCCCACTGCTATCTATTTGTCACTTGAGATACTACAATTGAAAACAAAAACTTCATAGGTCTTTGTTCTTGTACTAGGGTTTTTCCTTTTCATTTGTTGAAATGCCACAATTTTTTCAGGTACGGTTAAAATATTTTAAAGAGTTTTGGTCCTTTAATTAAAACTAGCATAATTTCGTTCCATACGTCCAAATTTGAGTCTGTATCATTTCTTTGCAAGATGATATATAAAATGTGATTTTTGTGCAGTTTTCTACTGAATTGTAAATGTATCAGGAAATTGTCAGCAAGGATTGTTAGTGGCATCTGTTTTTTAAAAATGATACTCAACGGGTAAATAAATCAGAAATGTTTCCCCACTTTATTAGTTTGTCGTCTTTCTTCATTCCTTTCACGCTGTTCTTGGTAATATATCTGGAATGGAAATATGTATCAGTAGCTAATCTGGCCATTTCGTTTCTATAGAGTCTTGTGACTTATGTATGACATGGTAAAGCAGTACGTCTCCTAGTGTATATCAGTTTCCTTATATATTCAAATCTGGGATTTCTTCAATTTAAATAATTGCCGAATGCTATAATGAGTGATTAAAATCGATTAATTTTACGATACACAGCGTTTTTAAGAACTTAAAAATGTCTTGAAGAAAAAATTTCCATTCAGTCTTCCCCGAATGTGACATAACAAATTTTTCTTGCTTCAATTTAGAAAATGTGTGTATTTCTGACTGTATTTTAGGAGTAGTTACTTTAAACAGTTGCTGTATACATTTTGAGATATTGAGCCAAACATCCTAAGATCACTTTCGGCTATAAATCCGTTCATGTGTGGCCTACATAATTTTCCTTGGATCTTTTCTTCTTCGAGTTTTAAAAGGACATTTTGTAGTTGGAAAAACAATTAGGATGAGTTTTGATGAGCTTCTAAAAATTTTAAATAAAGTATCTTATGAACCGATATATAGAGGTCTAATTACGTCTAATTATTACGTTTTAACAGCTTTTATTATACAACCTATGTTGCTTAATATTAATAAGTTTATTCTGATTCACTGATAAATCTTTAGTACAGTAACTCTTCGAATAAGTATATGCCAAATGCAGTAATATTGTTAGTGGAGTTTTACGAAGCTTTTTTTATTTAAAATATAATTAAAATATTTCGTAACGAAGGAATTAGTTTTGCAGGGTTTTATCTCCAGTTTTTTTTTTTTTAATTTTATTAAAATTCTATTAGTTTGGTAGCTGTGATATAGAAAGATTATCTTGATTTCTTTGAAGAGATTAACATCATTAATGTTAATCAAATTTACCATTATTTTATTTTGATCAAAACATGTAACTTTCTCCGTAGTCTTGTGCAAGCAGAGCGGAGTTACTAATTCCGAGTAAAATATATTGGAATCGATTTTTACAGAGGTGCTTTTCGTTTTTCAACTTTTGCTATCATTTATGATGTCATCCTGTTGTTATTGAGTTATAACACCACTCTTGCCGATATCTTTTCATTTTATTTCTTATCCTAAAGGTATTTTCCCTAGAAAATTACTTAGTTGAGCAGTTTTTCAGATTGCACTTTGTATTTTTTTTTGTTATTAAATTATACTTCCTTACTATTACTCTCACGATCATGCTGTTATTTATTATATTTGTTCCATATTATTATCATCAGAACGATAGCATTAAACGTTTTCATCTGCAGCGCTATAGAGAACTGAAGAATCTTTCTCATTTAACTTAACATGTCACATTGATTGAGTTATTCTGTAAAGTAAAATGCACTTTCAAACAAAAGTAGTGATGTGAAGGAACTTGTTTTTTTTTTTCCAGTAAAGCTCTGTTTTTCATTAATGTAATTATTGCCTAATTTTTATCATCTTCAGTACGTTAATATAAACTGTCTGTCATCATTAGTGCTATTTACTTTTTTTTTTCTGCTTAAACTGGAAGTGGGAGTTCTAGTGGTAATTTTTGTAGATTTCTGGACAAGTGATCTAGCACAGGAAGGTAACAATTTATATTCGTCACAGAAGCATTCAAATTCGGAATCGTCAAATATTCGTCACTGCTCACAGAAGCGTTCAAGTTTCACAAAACATTATGTGTCAACAGTAGCTAGTGGGAGTGCCGTTTCTAGACGCGCCAACGATAAACGTATTAACACTTTAACTAATGTTCTGACGGATAAAGGAAAGAAGCAGTTATATTTGCAAAAAAAAGGTCTGGAAGAAATTTACTTCTAATTGAAAATTGTAGGTCTTTTTTATAACATATTTTCTTGTCTTAGTGAAATTAATCTCTCCTCCGCCCAAATTCAGGCTGAAAAATTTTGTTATTTGCAGGTGTGATGGCAGCAGGAGCATATCTTACACATATATCATCTCCTCAGGGTAGCTCTGGACTTGCTGATGGATCAGGAAGCAGCGTTTCAGGACGGCGGTCTTTGCTAAAGCATATATTTCGTTCAGAAAGTTCAAATACAGTGACCAGTAGTAATAATGGTAACACAAGTAGTGGTAATAAAAGGAATGTTAGAACAGAGCTCGAAAAGAACAACTTGGCTCAGTGTCGTGCTTTCATTCCTTTGGAAGAGCACAAAATTACTTCGTTAGTCATTTATTCTTTCAAAAAAAATCCTTACTTCCAAATGAATTGATTAATTTGAGAAATATTATTTTCATTAAACCAAAGTTGTTCTCATCCAGTGACATAAAAAAGTTTTTCTCTCTTCATAGATATCCTCATCTGATATAATTTCAGAAGCCAATCAGCTTTTGCACTTTCGTCAACATCATCATTATCAACGCAGTATGACTGTCCAGATTCTTTGCAACCAGACAGGATCGATGTTGACGATTCGCTTCCAAAACGAAAATGGTTTACTGGACATCCTCATCCTCGTCACCATGCTACTCCATCGCTTCTTACTTTTAAACCAGGTCGATCTGCTAACGATATTGCTACTCAGGAAGAAATGCAAAAATTAGATGGCACTACTTTGCGCTTCTCCGGTATCTTTTTCCTTTTTTCTCCAAGATGAATTTGTGGTTCATTTTCCATTTCCAAATTTTAGACTGTTTTAGAAAGTGTATTTTGGTAAGATTTATTAAGGATGTAGTTTGTGTTATCTTAAATAGTAGTAAGGTTAAGCAGTTTTAGTATCATTAACTCAGTGAGTCAAAATAAATTACTGTAGGTGCTGTCCTTTAATCTTTGCTATAATCCACTTTCCAAAAATTTTGCTTCTAAGCATTCAGCCAAAATGCAAATATGGATTACAGATCAATATTGATTGTTTTAAAATACTTATATTTTTCAGTTTTCTATTTTCAACATCAAAATTTTAGTAAATCCGAAACCAGTAGTAAAACCGAAACCGCTGGCACTGAGACGTGAACGAAGTGATTTAACCGGCGGTCATGTACCACGTATTGCTGGTACTCATCGTACAGACCGTAGTGCTGCTGTCGATGATAGTAGTATTGGTGTCCGACGTGTTTTGATGCCACCATCTACTTGCCTTGATGAAAATACCCTTCGTAAATGTCTAGAAGAATTAAAAAGAAAAAAGTATTCATTTTATTTATTGATTTCCTTTACTGCCTGTATGTCCGCTTTTTTTTTTTTCATTTTTTTAAAGTGCATTTGTGATTATTTACATTGGTTTCTCAGGTTCTCTCGTGAAATGTCTTTTAGAGTTTAAGAAATAAAACTCCTTAATAATGATAGCATCAGTAACCACAATTAAAAGGACTGGAACAACTATTACTTTTCTAATACTATTAGTTTGAAGCCTTTGTGATTCGTGACAACACTCTTTTAGCACGCTCATTTACATTTCTTCGTTTACTGAATTTTCTTCCTTCATTCTAAATTCATCTCAGTTATAGGTAGGATTTACATTCAAAAGATATGAAATGTTTTTCATGTTCAGAGTAAGTTTTATGTTTCAATTTTGATCTATTACATCAACTTCATTTAACTCGTCGCTTTATCTATTGAATTAGGCTTGAAAAATGCTTAAAAATATGGCATCAATGGATTACGAAATTTATACATTTCAATGCTCTCAGAAAGATTTTAAGTTTCTAAGTTTGAATCTTTTTTTTTCGTTGTATTGCTTTGAGTAATGGGATTTGGGCCATCATCTTCAGTTTCAACAAGATTTAAAAAATTTTTGCAATGCACAAAAGCTGTGAATGACAAAATTTTATGTTCGTTGAAATCATTGCCAGGGAAAATATTTTTTTTTGCGTCTTTGTAAAATATTTTTATCATCTTTCATATTTTTATAAGAAAAAGCTTAAATTTATGAAAATGAATGTTATGAGCAATTCAAACTACAGGCAAGAAGTAGCAGTTGCAATTTCTGAGGCAGACTCCAGATCTCGACAACAACTGCACTCCCAGCGAAATCACCGCAAAGAAATAAGTGAAATTGATTCGGATAACATTAATGTCATTTTGAGGTAGGTGATATAGCTGTTTTTCTGGAATTCTCTGTTTGTTTACAAACTGGCTTTAAAGGTTTCAGCGTATAATTAATGCATTCTGTTCAACTTGCTCTCCTTTTTTATCTTTTAGAATCTTTTAGAATTTCTTTAACATTATTTTTTGTTTCGGGGAAAAAGAAAGATTGACGAGAGATTTGAAATTCACAGTATATTTTAAAATATGGAAATAGTAAATGAATTTATTCTTGATCGCAGGGCACATTCTCGTGAAAGTTTTCGAACGGAGCAACGTCGTTTATCGGTTCCCGATTTAGCAGATTTGGCACATAATCCACTAGTTAATGGTGTTAACGGAGTTACAACTACAGCTAAGGCATTAACTTCAAAGCTTGGTCGAAATCCAAGAACTGGAGAATTGCAGGTTAGTTTAATTTGATTTAATAATCTGAATTAGTTACTGGCAGATGGAATTTTAGTTTTGTGGATTGAGACTTTGTTGTAATAAGGATGGGTATAGAGGCTTTTTAAATATTCTTTACTTTAATCTGCTTATTTCTCTTGTTCTACCTTCTACATCCATTTAAGTGTGAAGAAAAGCTTTGGGAAGGAGTAGTGCGTTTTACTTGAAGATAATTTTGAATAAAGTTCTAGCTGATATTAGTTACTATTGTTTATTAATCAATATCTGTATTTTAGACAATAAATGAAGGATTGGTTACACCGGTGATACGTCGTAAGCAGTACCTTAAAGACATACATTCAAATAATGGAACAAACGAATGGTGTGCTGGAAGTTTGCTCCAGAAGCCTTCATCTTCGGGGAAAGAAGCTGAGCAAGAACATTTGAGGGTTGTTGATCGCGGCGCTGGGGAACATATATTTGCTAGAAAGTTAGTTTGTTATCTCCCCAAAAAATCGAATTTGGGTAATGCGCCCTAGATATTTTTATTAAACTTTTAAAATGATCCGTAAGCTAATTGCAATTTTCATTGCTTATAATTCAGAACAGTTACTAGTTCACTGCTTGTCATTTAATGATTCAAAGCTCTAAATTTTGACTTTGTTTTTGCTAGTTATTATATGATATAAACTTGGGTTTGGTTTTACAGATTTTTTCACATCACTGGAAGTAAGTTCTAAGAAATGGTTATTCCAAGTTGTTTCATATACCAGATCTGGTAATGATTAACCTCATGTTGAATGAGTGCAGAGAGAGAACGCTACTTATTTAGCGTAGTGTTCATCTTGCTGATCCATTCATATGATTTTCCTCTAGCTCTAATTCTTATTGACACTCGTCGCCATCAGTCTATAATAGATGAGTGTTGCTTTTGCCAGGGCAGACGAGATCGAGATCTGCTTCTCGTCTCAAATTATGATGTCGAACTGTTTTTATTGTGTTGATCAAGGGAATGTAAAGATAAATATTTCTATGCATGTATGTGTCGATTCATGCTTGTGGAAGACATTTCTACAACGCCAAATGGGCGTTGACAATGCTCCTGCATGAATTGAACCTGTTTGTGCACGAATGTTTTTCTACACTTATTGAGATCTTTAGAGCTGTCACCACTTTCAAGAACTTTCATCAGTGTTATTGTTGAGTTCCCATGTTTGGTATAACCTAGTATTTCCGATCATCGTACCTCCTCCTTCTTTTCATTCCCTTTTCTCTATTCCTTCATTTTTAATCGATTTTACTTCATATGTCTTATTTAGTGGAATCTTCATTTACCTTGATAATGCTGATTTCATAGCAACTTCTTCACAGTTACATTATGTGACTCGAGGAGGGATAACCGTGTGACTGCAAAATAAATGCCCAAAGGCTAAACAATTGCATATTCAAGAGGCTTATCCCTACGGTGGTTCATCTATTATTCTTCAGTCGTGGATTAACAGGGAGAAAGAGATTGTGGTCGGTGTAGGAATCAAAGCTACTGAAACATTTGCATATTTTACAGCATTTATGAAATTTATTACGTCGTAGTTATACGATATTGCTTTCTTCTGAGCTTATTTTTTTCAATACTTCGAATTTTCCTTCTAAATCCTTAGTCGGCCTTTTATTTTACCTGAGTTTTGTGCACAAAGTAATTAACAGTCTGAAACAATTTGAACTGATTAATTAGTTTGTGAACGGCGGATTCAATTTTTTAACTATTGAACTTTCCCATAGTTTTTGGGTCATACGAAGATTTTGAATGACTACTTTTGAAGTTTTTTCTGGATTTTACGAATGACCTGAATAAGAACATTAATTTTTTTTTTTAGTTTTTTCCTCTATACTCAATCTAATATGCTTTATTCAAGTACCAATAATGCATTTTTAGCCTTGTTTGAGTTGTATTTATGCAGTCACCAAAAGAGAAGAAAGGAAATAGAGGTGATACTTTATAATCAGTAAATTTGGATTACTCCGGATTTTCTTAATGGATGATAAGAATATAAGAGTTCTTTTAATTAGCGAAGATAGGCAGTGAGGATTATCTATACGTTCCTCGATGTTAATTTTTCGCGATAGTACTTATTTTGCTGAATGTGTTTAAACAAAAAAATCATTATTATGCTCGATTCTACTCGAACTGTGAAAACTTCATTTCGATATTTAACGTTCATTTCTAAGATATAAATTATATCACTAACCGGAGCTAGTAGAGCTCTTATTTTCTGAAAAATAACGATTGTTTTATTAGTCTTTATGGTCATGTTGATGTTAAGTTGAGTAAATTGGGATTTGAAACTGTATTATCAGTATTTTTCTCGATTTAATCAAATGAATGGATTGTGTAACGCGCTTGCTTTAAGTTCAATAATGGAGGGAGGAAAAGCGAGTTGAAAGAATAATGATAAATAGAAAATACTCTCATTTCTGTCTTAATTGCCCTCCCATCATATCCTAAACCGATTGACTAGACATTATGAATTCAACAATTGTAAAGAAATCATTGAGTGTCGGATTAGATGTTATGCAGTTATCGAATAATCTAGTTATTCACTGTATTAGGTCTTTAGGGACACATCGCACATATCTCCTTCCAATTCCCACTTAAGGTTTTAACTTAGCATTGCTGTTGAACTATTTCATTTAATCTGGAAATAGACGAAAAGTTCAAAAGCCTAAAAGCCTTTTTTCTCGTTAAAAATTTAGATAAAGTAGGTACTGCTTTTGCTCTCTGGTATTGCCAGCACCATTGTTATGAGTAACACTATTTATGAAGTCGAGGTTAAATTATAACTAGTCGCGATATTTCTGGATAATAGCAAAATTCAATAATTCAGGATTTTTTAAAGTGGAAATTTAAAAGCTTTTTCATCGTCCGCCTTCCTTGATTGTATGTATGTATATGTGTGCATGTATGTATGTGCATGTGTATATCATAAAAGATAGCAGTTCTTAATTATAATAATTATAATTTTTTTTATCACACGGATCATCAGTCATAGTGATTGCCTTCATCAGATGTGTCGTTATTATCTTCATTATCACTGTCATCATTTTCTCTTCAGTGGTTAATGTACACATTTATTACAAATATGCCGATCATTTTTCATTATTTCGCCCGATTCTCTTCCATCACTTCTTTTAACAATTTACATCGCATTAGAGCGAATTCGTTTCTCTTTCATCGATATTTAATAGAACATAATTATTTTCGTTTGAAAACTTTATTATATTTAAAAAAAAAAATTGATTTTTTGATTTTGGACTATTCCAAATCTGCGAGATTAGACTGAGATTAAATTAAAATTAAGTAAAGCTGACGGCGTTCGTTTAAAAACAGAAATTTCTATAATAATGAGATTAAATATGCTGATTAGGGAGATTGATAATGGCATAAAAATTTATTATTTGCATCTTTGTGGAATAATTGTACCTAACATTAGCTAATTTTGTTATAATTTTAATTCTCCGCACTTTGTTCTAACCTGTTATTAATCTGTAGTTTTGTTTTCACTTCAAAGTTATTATTTAATTGGATTTGGAAAACACTTATATATCTATATACGCTTGATTTCTTCATGAATATGCTTACGCCACTGGCAGTATTCAGAATGAAAAAGATTATGTCAGTTCAGAGCTCAGAATGATTGAGGTGACTTCATTTCTTCAGTTCAATTTTTTGTTTAGCTTCACAAAGACCTTAAAGGTAAATTACAATTTTTGCGCAGGAGTTGGTTTTTATCGCTAGCTTTTTTCAGAGATAAATTGTTGATAAAATAGGGCGGCTAGTATTAGAAGGGCGAATTTACTCTCAATATTGCAAGGGTTCTGAGCTCATCACTTAATTTATGATAATGATAATAACATATATTCTAGTAAATACAAGTACCAGTGATCTTGTGATAAAAATGCACAAAACCAGGTTATTTTTGAACAAAATTAAATTCGTTGATCAAAAACCTTGCAAAATTCATGACGAATCCTTTTAAGATTTTGTACTTTTTACCCTTTGCTCTTTCCTTTGATACTTCGACTTTTCTTAAATTACAAAAAATGTTATTATCATGTGATTGAGAACTATCCTTTCTGTAGCTGGAATTCTACTTTTTTTCCTTTTTTCCAGCACTCCTTTTCACTATTACCCTATATTTGTTTTTGATGTCTGCCTTCCCCACCTTAATGAGATTGCTTTTTGCTCCAGTTACAGCATCTTTCTGATTTGAAAATGATTTTTGTAGCTGTTTTATAATTTCTACTGAGATGTTGACATTTCAGAAGATAAGGATAGCCACTTTTGTACATTATTTATTAACATTTTTTCCATTTGTAAACATATGCCCAGTGAACGTTCGGGCCAACAAATTTAATGATACATTTAAATAGAACAGAACGAAATTGGATAAGCATCATGCTTGATGGTTTTATAATTAATTTTTTAATTGGACAACATTAATGTTCCTTTTCTTTTGAATTGTTCCTATTGTTTTCCACTCACCGAAGGATTTCTCTCTTATTATTATCAAATTTCAATTATCTCTTCCGTTTTGATAGGTTTCTTATTCGTCCTGTTCACTTCTTCCTCTTCATACATGTTTGAGCCGCTAAATTAAATTCTCTGTTTTAATTAAAGGAAAATTTGCATGTGAAATTGAGCATTTGAAGAAGACGATATTTCATCTTTGTTATGAAAGAATTCCAAACTTGTTCTTCTGCAAACGAGTCATTTTCACAATCATTATGATTATCAGAAGCTGAAATTAGGTTTCTCCATGCTACTTGTTTTGCTTCCGTTTTATTGAACATAAACAGGTAGGTTAGAAAAAAAAAGGTACAGACAGCATACAAATGTAATTATCCGGTAAGACGTGATTTAGTGTGTGTTCCACCAAGGGGATAAATATTCTCTTGACAACGAGAAATTTGAGAAGGGAGCAATTTGAAATTGAAGAAATTATCCTCTTACTTTAACTTAGTAGTAGTTCGACAATAACGGTAGGAAGTAGTTTTGGTCCTTTGAGTTCGTTCACATTTCATTCGAACTCATTTGACTTTTCAAGGCTGTCCTCTCTTTTTCCTTCTGAATTTTGTTGTCATTGCATGCAAACAGAATTAGTTTCAACTTTCAGCTCTGGGTTCGACTTCAACACTTTTTATGCGATAGAATTTCTTCCCACCTATTTCTTGTAGTTTAATGTCTGAAGTTATGTAATTTACTACCTCATAAACTGCCACATTGTTCAAATCTAACCTAATTGTTGGTCTTTGTAACTAAGAATATGTGCGTGATCATCCTAGCTGCTGGATTATTTTGATGTTTGGGAATACGCGAGCATTTAATTTTTCTTTTTTTTTTTAAGTTCTGAAGAGAATTTATTTTGAACATAGTGCATGTCTGTGTACTTTCTTATTCAAAAAAAAAAAATCACGGCTAATAGCTAATGGAATTAACTGCTTTTCTTTAATTGATGCTGTCCACTGCAATGCTTCTGACGAGTTTGCAAACCATCATCTCTTTTTTTTTTTTTTGTTTTCTCCTATTTTTCTTGAAATCTTTCCTTTTAGCATATTTGCGCTGGCTTAAATATATATTTAATTTTGTACCTTCTAAATATTCTAATTTCTTGCCAAATTAGAAGTGGTTCTGTAAATTTTTTTTTTTTCTCAAAGTTGCCATTTCAAGTTTAACTATGATAGTACCAATGCTAGAATGCGGTAATTATCCGTGGTAAATGCCATTCATTTTTTTCACACTAAACATACTTGATGCTTTAAATATCTTTTCATCTTTTAATTTTGGAAAACTAAATTGTGTAAATTGAATAAGAGAATCTCATTTAATGTTGCTTTTCATTTAAAAAAAAAAAAATATGCATTGATGTTGTTGTTGATCAGCTTAATACTAAACTTTTTTCAATTCCAGGTTTCACAGCGAAAGACACTCCAAAGAACGAGTTTTTACACACTCCAGTAGCAACGCTGAGTCATTATCAACTGCTACTCAGACTTATGCATGGAGTCCGTCCGTTATTAAACGAGGTAAATTTTAGGCTACATGATCATTTGTTTGCGCAAATGGATCAGTGGCCGCTTCTGCACTTAAATGTAAAGATTTAAGATAGTAGAGTATTAATCTTCCTCACACTGTCATTAAGTTTAATTATTAATACGTTTTTCACTTGTTTCACTGCGAACAAGTAGTTATGGTTGACGAACGTGGCCAGTTTAGATTACATTTCTTTTCACTTTCATAGAACTTGAATCTTTTCCTGAAAAAACAAACGATTTTTTTTTTTTTTTACAAGTCAAGGGCGCGATAATTTGAAGAATTCTTATAAAGTATTGAAGTAGATTGACTTAAATGTTGGAAAATAATAAGCTGTTCAGTGGTGCTGGCTGATAACGAATTCATTTTATTTCTTCTGAGATCAGTTTTGATAGCTAGGAAATCTTTTATTTATGGCTACCATAGAGAGCAAAAAGGATTGCGAATACTTCATAAATTAAAATTTAAATAATGAATTATAACATAAAGTTTCTTCCATATTTTTTCCTTTTAATTTCTCTCCTTTGTAATTTACAAATTTCTTCTAATGTTGAATGTCGGAAAGTTTAACACATATTCTCTAAATGTTAGTAATAAATTATTTTTTTCAGAAATTTCCATTCTGAATTCACAAACTTTTTATTATTTTTCTAGGGTCTTCCTTTGCTTGTAATGTTTCTTCATCATCCAGTAGTAGCAAGGCTAATCAGCGCTTTATTTCCACTGGCAATAATTTTGTCAAAGAACAAACAGCTGTTTGGGCAGCGGTGAACAGTGAATTGAAAAGTCGTCAAAAAATTGCTAAGGTTTGTCTTTTATTGCGGGAAGACTAATTATTCCATTAAAAAATTAAGTAACTCGCTGTTCTTGTATGGTATTTTTAATTCTTCAGTTTTGCTCTATTCCTTTTCAGTTGAAGATTTATTGTTCTTATCCCTTTTTAATTGAAGATTTATGAACTGATTTATACTTCCTTAAATTTGTTGTTGAAGAAATTGTCCACTTTTCATCTATAATTCACAAATTTTCCATTTTATTACTTTTCAGAACTGACATTCCTATCAGTTCTGTTTCTGATAAGGTATTATAATTGTTGCCATATTTAGTATATCCTTTTTTGTTTTGCTCTTCTCATTCCCTCTTCATGCGATCTGTAGCGAAAGCAATACAGATTACCTCCAGTGAATTGTTAATGTTGTCTTAACGAGTATGAGAAGATTTAGTTTCGAGATAAATATAATTTCAAATAGTGAAATAAGTAGTTATTAGTCTAAATTTTTTCAGTGACATTCTGATCAGTCCCTCCATCCCATATTCATATTGCTATCCTGTTATTTCGTTCTTGTTTCCAGTTATTAGTGTGTTTGTTATCTTTTAATTAATTGCTGAGTTCATTCCACTTTTATTTACCAAGTTTACTGTGCTTTTTCGGAGATTTTTGGAAAACCGAAAAATGATTAGAAAAGAAACATACGTAAAAGTACACTTCGAAATGAGAAGTGGAAGTTGAGAGCTGTGCATAATTTGTCATTTTTTTTTTTTTTTTTTATCTAATTGAGAAAAATAGGGTATTTTTTGTTTTTGTAGGTTCGGCCTACTCCACAAGTACCTTTACTAAAGAAAAGTTCGGCTGTAGTGGCGATCGGAAGTTCACTGCAAAATAAACTTCATTCTCGTGGGATGACTACTGGAAATGGTAATTTAGGTTGGTGACTGGCTGAACTAATATGTTTAAAATTTTCTAATAGAAGCTTTTGAATGAATTGCACATTCAGTATAATTTTCGAATTTTTCGGCTTTCGCAGAAGCAAGACGCGGGTTCCAAAAAATATGTGAACTGTCGAACTTTATTATTCTAGACGTGTTACACACGTAGCACATTTAGCAGATTTAGAATTCAAATTTGACAGCAATGTAACAATAACCGGAAGAGAAAAAATTGGGAAATCATATTTTCAGTGTTATCAAAAGTCTTTCCTTCTCATCCATCGTGCTCCGAAGGTCTCACTCATTTGCGAGAGCAAAATTTGGGTCATATGCCTGTTTGCAGTGACAGCACATGCAAAAATTTGCCGTCTGAGTATATTCATTTATCAGAATGCAATGACACATCGGTGAAGGCCGATTTGAATGGTCAGTTTTTGAGTTAGTTTAAAGAATATGTTTTAATTGTAACTACCGTCTTGCTTAATTATAGTTCAGATTCTTTCGCAACATTCTTCTCTATTATTGTTAAAGATTATAGTAGTAACATCGGAAAGGGGCTAATATTTTTTCAGTTCAATTAACAGAAAATTTATCTGTTTATATCATTCTATAAAAATTTCTAGAGGCAAATCTTAAATCAAACAAAATACACCGATTTTTTAGTAACAAGTGGATCTCCAAGTCAGAATCAAAGTGGTAAGGATGACGATGACGTTAGTGTTGCTGGGACAGTGTTTAACGAACCGTGGGATTCAAATGTCTGGGAGAATTTGCTAGATTTAGCACATTATGGAGATGAGAAACCATCGACTCTCACAAGGCGGCACGAGGCGAATCAAATTGCACTTGGTTGTTTTTTATTACTGTTTTGGTTTTATAAATTTGAACTCCAAAGGATTTTTATTTACTACTTTCATAAAGTTCAGAACAAATGTAGAGGCGAGTTTTTCTTCAGTGAAAATTCGAGTTTGAAAAAGCTTTTTTTTTTTTTTTTTTTTGACAGATCTTTCATGCATCGTTCGCTGTTTGTTAGTTGGTAGCATTAGAAATTGACATTTTACCATGTCTTGTTCTGCTGTACTAATTATTTTACTAATGGTTAGGCGAGGCAATTGCTGAAGAAGGTGACGATGAGGTAATTTGTTCGTTGGAAATGAGTTACGATGGTGAAGAGGGACGGAGTTCTCAGAAATCACAGCCCACTTGTAGTTTAGATGAAAGTCGAAGTATGGTTTGTTCATCTTATTTGTTTTTTGGCAGAAGTTTGTCCTGCAAGTTTTCGTGGCTGGAAAAATTTTTTTCGAGTTTTCCAAGTTAATGACTTTCCAATATATGGACTTTTCGAGTTTTTAAGTACTCATTAGTTTGTGTTTTAGTTCAGTTGCTATATTTTATGTATTTCAAGACAATGGTGATTACGGTGTAGTAATTCGGAGGTTTGATCATCGTCCTAGTGATAACATGGAGTTAGACGGTCGTCGTAATGGAATTGTAAACATTAATTCACATTTGAAAAATGATGATAGCTTGAACATGCAGCAGCAACTTGAAACGATCAGGTTCATTTCTTCTCAAATATGATGCATGATGTATCACTTGGATTGAAATTATTAGATTCCTTGCAGTTTGGGAAATAATTTAATTTAATGAGGCGATTTCAAACACTTCCTGGGATACAATGATTTTAAGGTTTTTGTTTTAAAAAAGAATAATTTGTTTTGTAAGCCCTGTTTTAGTAAATCAAGTACGAGCGGTAGCGGAGATCCAGAAGCATCTAATTCAGCGATGAATATAAGTAATACTGGAGAAATATCGGATGGAACGGCTACCATGGATAGCCATAAGTCTGGAAACACACATTCAGTATGTTTGGTATTAGCATTATTTGTTGGATTGATTTGAAAGTTTTGAATCAGCAAGCTGCATTTTTCTGATTATAGACTTGCATGAAATAATCACTCATCTTTTGTTACTTGTGTATAATTTTCAGTTGCCCCGGATTTTGCCACGATATTCCAAGCTTGATGATTCATGGCTGGAGTCTCTGGATGATATTCCAACAAGCATTCGTGCTCTTTCACCGATTATTTCACCACCGCGACTAAAAAATAGTTTAAGTGCAGATCCGGGTACAAAAATTCAGGAATATGTTGAAAGGTAATCAGCTGTAAAAAGGAAAAAAACCTTTCTGTAATATTATCTTTTGATTAAGAATTAAATGCATGGGAAGAACTCGCTGACTTTTGGATTTAATTTATTTACAACAAGTGAAGTTATTAATTGCAGATTATCACAGGAAGAGAATACAGTTTTCGGTGCTACGTTACGTCGCTTTATCGAATGTACATTCGAAGCGGAAGAATGTGATCCACAAGTATTTTTTTATTCTTTTTAATTGAGAATGGTAACTACTGTATTCTTTAATAAAAGAAATAACTAAGTTTGGAGTAGCTTAGGTGAATTTAGTTTGGGTTTCGGGAGTTTTAAAAATTTAATTTAAAGAAAAAGCGAAACGTTTTCAGTGTATCTTATATGCTGTAATTATATATCACAGAAATTCCAGCTTTTTTCCAGCTAGTTGATTTGGAATCTTTATGCTTATGGAATTATAAAAGACAACTCTCTATTGAATTATTTTAGGTAGTAATTCGAAATGTTCGTCAATTTTTAAATGGGTTAAAGAATTATTTGGTAAAGCATGGGGAAGGTGAACTTCATGATTTAATTGAGAAGGAACGTGCACGGCTGAATGCTAATGAATTTTTGAATATTGATGCAATTTTGGAAGCTATTCTCCACAAGATTGTCCTTTGTAAGTTCTAGTATTTAGTACATTTGGTTATTCATTAATGTTTCTCTTAACACTACCTGCTAACTTTCTTATGTAAGCAAGATTTTAATGCTTCTTATAAAAAAATTTTTGAGAAGATAGGTGTTCTGTCTGGTAATTCGTTCAAAATGTTGGAATTTAGGCCCGGTAAAACCACATCTTTATCATTTGATGGTACGCGAATATTCAAAGAATGGTTGGCTGCAAGCACTCTCGGAAAATCTTACTTATGTCCGAACACTATCGCCGGAGCAACTAGGCTTTGGAATCCGTTGCAAGGTGCTGCATGTTATTGAACTAGTATTTTGATTCTGCTTTGTTGATTTAAGCAGGATCATTTTTAAATAATTGAAATTTGATGAATTAAGCTTTAGTGTTTAATTTTCGAGCAATAATATCTGTTGCTAGAACAACCACACCATTGTCTACCTGTGTTGAGGGTAGTCTTTATTTGCGAAAACTTATTCTAAGTGTGACGATTTTAGTTTACACCACCTACGACACAGAAAATGGAAACAATTAAGATTTGTTTACGAAAAATGCAGCATCATTATTCACCATTAAAAAAACTAGAGAATTTGCTCCGAGTGATATTTTTGGCGATTGGCAGACAGCAGTCCTGTGATAATCCCAGCGGTGATATGGAAAATTATGATCCAGTTAGTATCGAAAATAGCAAGATTAAAGTTTTGCCTCCTGCTGATGGTTAGCTTTAATAATTTATTGAAATATGCTTATAAATTTTGCACTTTTAAACTTTCAAATAATGTAGTAATAAGTAAGGAAAAGGTGCAAAAGCGGAATGTATTATCACAAAAACTGTCATAAATTAACTAACTTGTACTGCTAATAGAAGGATTATTAATTGGCGATTGCTTTTGAAGTGGTATTGCCTTGATTTATGGAATAAAATAAGAAAAGAATGTTTAAATTATAGATTAAGCAAATTTAGAATTAGTGCGCTGGTTAGTATATTTGTTGGCGCGTACGTCAACGGTTGGTTGCGAAGTGGAAGCATGGTATATGTGGGAGTTACTCCCAAAGCAGCTGCTAACAACCGGTGATTCCAGTTACTACCTCATAACTCTGTTTTCCGCCATTGATGTGCTCAAAAACACGGAAAGCATTCGAAAGTTGGGCCAAGTGGATGACTCTTCAATAACGGTATTGGTTTTTCTTCTTTAAATTTTAATTTTATCGAAATTTTGATTTTCAGAAAATATTTTTTTTTTTTGTTTGCAGGAAGACGGTTCATACTGTTCTTCGTTAGGCAGTGTTAGTCCAGTACTTTCATCATCATCAGATGCGTTTGTAAAAGTAGCCGTCCCAGATGAATTGGATGGTTCTATCCGGTATCACACATTTCCTGGAGTACCACAAATGACCGCTGGCAAGCTGTGTCGCGTTATCGCACATCAGTTTGGTATTACAAATCCTGAGGATCATGGATTGTATGTTTTTGTCTGACTAGGTATCAGTAGGATAATTTCCTTTAAATCTAGGTAAAGAATTTCTAAGGAAAATTTTTGCGCAAAATCAGTTTTCATAAACACTTTTGTTGAAATATTGTGTTTGTTTCAGATACCTTCTTGTTGACGGCTACGAAACATGTCTTCTTGCAAACGAGTGTCCGGATTTAATTCGTCATCAGCTGAGACAGGCACATAAGGCGCACCTATTTGCATATAAACGACATGAGGCGAAGATAGCGTGGCCTAAATTTGCAATGTCCTTAATTTCTTGATCCGTGCTGTTGTTGAAAGGTAGTAGTAGGAAGTGAATTTTTGTGGACATACTGATTTGCAATTTATGAAATTTTGAAAAGCGTAGGGAAACTTCTCGTTTCAAATGAAAAATAACCAATTTTTTATCTTAGTAAAAATTATCAGTTGAAAGTCTTGTTTTTTGTAAAGGTAAAGTGGTCCATAATTTCATTCATCATTTTATCGTGACTTTCATCAGACATTCCACTAATTTCTAATTAGGTCTATTAGATTGTAACAGTGTAGATTTCATTTGTTTTTGCTCAAGATGTATTTTTTGCAATTGTTGTGGAATTGCCGTTTTAATATATAGACACTATTTATTCATTTCGTTTGAAGATTATTTCATCAGTAATGGTTTTGGAATACGATCGAAGAATTTTGTATGTGACTAGCGGATGATGTCCTTTAAAAAAGATTTAGCGGGATTGTGAGAGGCCGTTGTTACGAACGGAACTATATAGTAGTTTTGAAATCCTAAATTTGCTGAACTGTAAAATTATGGTGAGGGGTGTGAAAATCGTTGAAAAAAAAGTGCTGTAAATGAATAAGTTATTCCTTTTGTCTGAAAGCGATATTGAAATTTCTTGACGAAGTTTATGTGAATTATGAAGTTTCGTGAACAAAACACAAAACAGTAGTAATTTATATTAAAATTGCGCTTCTGCGTTACTGATGAATATATAACATACAAAACGAGAATTAACCAAGTTTTTTTCCTTTTTTTTTTGCGCGGAAAGTTTTTAGTTATTCGTCTTTTCTGTATATTTGGAGTCAGTTATTGTGTTGGTTTTATGGATATTAAGGAAATGATTTGTGTTTCAATTAAGCATAATTATATTATTGGAGATTTGCTTTGAAATATCAGAAATATCTTAAATGATGATATTGAGGGCAGTAGATATTTTGTACTTTGGCAACGTGTTTCTTGCAATTTGCTGGATGGGAAAAAGGAAAGAAGTTTTAAAAATGTTGAATTGTACCAAAGTTTGCAGTCGTTGGTATTGTTTAGCTATTTCTACAAAGTTTTTGAAGAGAGATTTGGAGAAACTGGGGATATAGCTTGCAATAAGCTCTATATATCTATTATATATCATTTTGATTGTGAGAATCTCATTTTTATTATTCTAGTGTGTGTTACTTCTCCTTGAAAACTTTCTGTCATTGCATTTCTGTTCATACTTAACGTCAGGAAGGGGGAAAAATTATTTGTTAGATAAGAAAATAACTTCTGTAATGGTTTTGCGTTACAACTGCTTCAGATAAATTCAATTGTTCGTCATTTACTGCAACTGTAGACATGAGTTTCGAAATGATTTGTAATTTGATGACAAATCCAGAGTGGATATTTTTGTAGAATGGTGGCGAGGAAGGTTCTGACAGTGATGCTCATGAACAGTACAATCAGTGGTACTGAAAGGAATTCTCATAATCCTGAGATTGATGATGCTTAGTGGGGTCAGCGAATTCGAATTCCTTTCTTAAATTCCTATGATAGCACTCATCTGGTGAATGTACCATACACATCCGTACAACATATATCTCGAAGTGAGTCTTGAGCAGAGCGTTTAACGAAAAATTTTTGTCTCATGGCGAGGGTGAAATGTTGATACAGCGAGAGAACTGGATTATGGCGTAGCTTTCTGCTGTATAGGTTGGGTTTAGAAAGCTAGAACGTTGACCGTTTCGCTTCATTCTTTCATTTTTGAAAGGAACTAAATGATTGTGTCACGACAGTCGATCCGGCTAATTGCGCTTAGAAAAAGTTCCAACCGATTGTTTTCGTCTGTTTCTGCTGCACCGAGTACCACTAAAGAGGTTAATTTTTTATGTACTGCAGTAAAGTTATGAAGCATTACTTACGAAGTGTTCTTTTATTCGGTCTAATCCTTGTACTTCTTCTGAAATAGAAGTTTCACATGTTAGAAATGACGTGCTAACGTCGCTTTATTGACTTGTATTAGGTGCTCGTTTGCTTATTTCCGGTTCAACCAGCAATCCTAATATTAGCCTAGATTTGATCCAGTTGATTTCTAATAAGTTTCACGACTTATTATTACTGATACAAGTTGATCCTTTTCTGCTGTGTTACTTTTAGGCATTAAAAGAATTGCGAAAAAAAACCGGCTACAGCTATGTAAATTGTCGCAAAGCATTGAATAACTTTGGTCCAGATAATTTGAACGAAGCTATCAAATGGTTGAAACAAAAAGCCACAGAGGAAGGCTGGGAGAAAGCTGCCAAGTAATTATTGATAATCCTTAGTGTGTTTTAGCTTCAAATATATTTTTTACTTTTTAGATTTTTAAAGATGGAACTATTTTCTAGACTCGTTGATAGGCCAACTAAACAAGGTGTGGTGTGCGTGCTGGTAAGGGGAAATAAGGCAGCCATTGCTGAATTGAACTGTGAGACCGATTTCGTTGCAAGAAATGAGGATTTTAAGCGTTTGGTAAGTTCCTGAATTTTTAATAGCTTACATATATAGGATGTTTTTGCAGAGAATTGTGTTTTTTTGTCTTCAGAAATTCTCAATGATGGCATACTAAAGTTTTAGACGCTTCCCAATGCTTAAGTATTTAATCAAGAGTTGGTTTCGCGTGATCACTTTTAAAATATTGCATTCTTATAAAATTCCGTTATATAAATTCTTTTAGAAATTAGCTTTTAGGTTGAAGATATAGCAAAAGCAGTTCTGCATGCTCCTATTCAGAATGAAACAATGAGTGATGGCTTCAAATTATTGAATTCAAGTAAGCAAGTTCCTAAATACGAATCTTATAGACAGCGCGTGTTTTCACTGTTTCTATTTTGGAAGGAAAACAATTCTGTGTGATATAACTGTGGTTTATTTTAGGTCCTTTTGCTTCTTATCACTTTAAATTTTGTTACCTATTTTGAGTTTACTCTGAGTCGTAATTGAATTTTACACTATTGACCAAACTTCCATTTAATCTCAGTCGCATTTGGCTTCATGTGCATTCGTAAAATAGTTTTGCCCTTGTGTTTTACTTTGTGGTATTTCCTAATCTCCTCATCGAAAATTTGCAGATGATAGTTCCCTCAAAACTATAGGAAGTGATAAATTGGTGAAGGATTTGATTGCTGAGGCAGTTGGTAAACTTGGCGAAAATATAACTCTTTCAAGAGCGCAGTTAGTAATTGCACAACCTGATGTTCAAATTTTTGGGTACGCTCATCCCAAAGGTTGTATTTGAACTATTGCAGCATTCATGTTTTCAAAAAGCCTAGATTATTAAATTTGTCTTTGTTAAGAAGGTACGGAAGAAGTGTGCATGGGAAAATATATATCTGTTGTTGGGCTGAGGCGTTTGAACAAAACTAATTTCCCAACAGAAAAACTGGGCCAGCAGTTATGTCAACATATTATAGGGATGAGGTAAATCATTTTACTGGCCACCTTGCTTTTATAGAGCATCATTATTTTTATAAAATCGTTACTCGAATGTGAACAGTCAAGATGTTTGTTTTTAAATTTACAAATTGAAATTATCTGAATTGTATAATTTTCGTAACGAAATCACGCAGTCATTAATAAGTTTGTCAAAATAAATATATTTTAGATCTTTAAAGTTGGGTACACCATCGCTTTCAAGGAAAGAAGTTGCGAAAGAGAAATCTGAGGAAGACAATTGTGAAGAAGAGGTCAGTTGTAATTAGTGACGTTCCTTAAGTGTTTTAGCTGGCCAAAAAAAAAAAAAGAGAAAGGACTGGATAAGAATAGAATTGTGGAAATTATGGAATTCTCTTCATGCATTTTAGAGTTTATATGCTACTGAGTTATGGTGTTCCGTTTTACATAATAGAAACTAGAAATATATATACCATATACAACAGTAGTACGTTACATATTTTGAGCTTTTAATTATAAAGTATCGATAAATATAAATGCTGCAGATAGAAGTTGGTGACAATAAAAAAGTGTTTGAAAAAATAATAAAAGTGATCTAGCAAAATTCCACTCAGTCGGAAAATATTGTGGTGTGAAAATGGTCGTTTGTTTTATTACTTTTTTTTTTAAATTTTTTTACATTAAAATGCTTAGTCTGTCTTAATGCTCCAGAAATATTGCAACTGGTCCTTATTTCAGTTCACGCATATTGATGAAAATGAAACTCAGCTGTTGAGGCAGGCTTTCATGTTGAATCCATCGCAGACAGTTCATCAATATATTACTGATCATGGAGCCAGCATTGTTGACTTTTATCGCATTGAGTTGGGCGAGAATGTGAACGAAAAATCTGTTAGAAGCTAGAAATTCTACTATTTAATTTTTGGTTTGTGCAAAATCACGCTGAGGAATCATTCCAGTCTTTGAGCATTTCTTAATACTTCACAGTCAACTAATGTGTTTTCATTTTGCTTTACTAAAACTTTTGTATTTTACTGCTGACCGATAGCCTTGCGATGAAATTGTTTCTTTTTCATTCATTTTTTATTAATATAAAATTTTCGAAGCTATCTCTTTCCATTCTGCATAATAGGCGTAACAAGTATTAATGTTAGGACGGACGGCCTTTTGGTGCTACAGAGTAATATGCTGATGCTGAAACTATTCAATGTTAGAACAGCTTTTTTTTCGACTCTTCAAGTACACAGAGGCCTTTTTTTTTTTATTGGGGGAACTTCCAAGTGAATACTGAAAAACGATATTTCACCTTCGGTAGAAGTAGGATTTGCGGTACCAACGATGTATAGAAATAATGACGAAAAATTAGATCTTGACATCCGAAGTATCTCCTCAATTTAATTTTCATTTACCCATGGAAAGGGGCTAAAACTTGTGAAGTCGTTGTATTCGGCTTTTCTGCAGTATTTGCCTCAGCAATTCAGTCTCAAATTAGTTCAGTAATGCAATTTTCTTATGAGATATTTGAGAGAGGCGATAAAATTGATAAAATCTTAGGTGTAAGAGTTAAGCTCTTTTTCAACGTCTAAGTGCAGCAATCTAATTTGCCTGGAATACACACAAAACTCTCGAGTGGTTCCTTCTTCCTATAGACCAGGCAGGAAATTACAATGGAAACAAACATTAACGAAGGCAAAGCTGAATAACAGCAGCATCTACATCCACTTATTACTACTGTAATTCCCGTTTCATTTGAAAGAAAAGATGATTTTTCGGTATGTGACAATGACAGTAAGTAATAAATACATGCTGTCATTAAGTTTTGCTTTATTGATCACGGAGAAATTCCTTATTTATCACTTATTATAAATATTATTTATCACTTATTTAAATATTTATTTATCACTTATTCTTATTTGGGGTTGCAGCCATTACTAATAATGACAAAAAGCTCTGCTACTGCTCTTCATCTCTTTCATCATGTTTAATTAAACAGTATATTGCTTTGTTAATCAGAGGTTGTTTTCGAGTTCAACTGACTGTCTGTGCTGACGTTGAAATCCCTCTTAACTATCGAATTTAATTATTCAATATTTAAATTTCCATCGTTGAGATTTGTTACTTTCCTATACTTCTTAATTAGTGAAAAAGATCGAATTTTCATTAATTAGGAGCTTGATAAATGGAAAATTGAAAAGCATAAAAGTCACTGAAATAATGCTCTTTAACTGATATTATAGATGATACTCTTTTCGAAAAAAAAAAAAAAAAGCTACTAGCGCTATTCGGCTGTGCACTAATATGAGAATTGGTATAAATAAAACTTTAGGTATCATTTGTTACAATAAATGATACCTAAAGTTATTTTTTTTTCTTATCAAGCAATTTACTGGACAAGATGAACTTCGAAATTCCAGAAATTGTATTGGTCAATTTGTTTAGCAGTTTTATTCTCGGGCCAATACGATTTTCCTCCATGGATCAGAAGTTTACAATACTTCCCTTTTGGATTCACGGAGAGAAGCGAATACGAATAATATATATATATATTTTCTAATAATATATATATATAATATCATTATATAATATACATATTATTTTTAATATATATTCTGTAAAAGAGACCAGTTATGACTAAATTCGGTTTTATGTTTCTTTTCTGTCGAATAGTTCGACTATCAGGAAGCAACAGTGGAAGAGTGAAAATCTGTAATATCTAGAACTTACATTTCGTGAAGTTATATCTTGCACAGCTTGTCCCTCCTTTTACTCATAACTTACTAATTCTTAAGTTCATTAACATAGACTCAGTGCAAACAGTTAGTTAGTAAACGTTTGGCTGTTGATCTAAATTGAAAGGAAGAGACATAAAATGATATATTTGTTATAAATGAAAATACTTTTTGATAATGAATCGAAAATCCATAACAGTCTCTTCTCTTCTTTTTATTTGTGAAATTACATTTCCATTTTCTCTTTTCTCTCTTCCGGTTACTTCTCAACTCACTCTCTATCATTTGTTTACCATTTTCTCTTTTTTTTTTGTTCTTGTTTTTCTGCAAGTTATAAAAATTTAATATTTTTATTCAAAAAAAAATGAAGCTCTTCTGTCATATCTCAGTTATTTTCTCTTCAGCGACCTTGATTTCATTCTTGTTTCCTGCTTAGTAATCTTTCAAATGCTGAGAAAATTCAAATATACACATTTCGGCAGTGAATTTAAATATCAGAAGGAGTGGAAGGAATATCCTGTTGTTTCATTTGCTCAATGTAATATACAAGAATGTTTTTGCGCATAACAATTTTAAAGTACTCTTCAATTGAACATGTCAAGTACTAATCTAGCGATAAGTAATGAAAACATAATAATAATTAGTGTTGAAATTTCGGCCCATATCCAGTAAGAGTGTTTCTTTCTATCTCATAAATTTTTATTCATTTTTTTTTCCGAAATTTACTGATGCAACTTCTAAGGAGAATGGAAATATTCTTCAAGGGAATTAATTAGTCTTTCGAAGTGATTTTTTTTCCATTTTGCAATGTTCGAGAAATAATTTGTTAGCTTTTCGACAATTTTCATATTTTGTCATCTGGAAATATTAAATACTCGAATTTTTAATACCATAAATTCTCCTATTTATAAGTATTCTTTTTTGCTTGCAATAGAAGTTGCATTCTAACATTGTATTTTGTGAGCGGTTAGACTGTAACTGATACCTGGTACTGATGCTTCCAATCTCTGATTTGTTAACAATTCACCGTATCATTGTCATTATAGTTAACGACAATAATAATAATAAAAGTACGAATGATAGCACCCTGCTGACATTGTTATCTTTATAGCTATTGTAATCATTGCTTGAACAAATATAAATCAATCAATCAGCAGTGTTATCCATGTTGCACATTGTTATCATTCCTTTTGTTCCGATGAATTTCCATTGTCTCATTTTGTTCTTTACGATTACATCACAACAATAGTCAAATAAAATGAATTGAAATTAAATCCTTTGATTGTTGAATTCCTCTCGAGTAAAATAATCATGAATAATCGAATCACTGTTATTAACTTCCCATCAATATTCGCAGGAAATGCGTTCTTCACACACTTTCCCATGTGGATCGTAGCAAGAGGAAGGAATGGAGAGACTGAATGTCTTGTCCGACACATCGGTCATCTAACATTTGACAGTTGTCAACAGTTTTTGTTGTCCTGATGCGGGACTTCTTGAAATGATCGAAAATCTAAGTGAATTTCACAGCAGATATTTCTTCTTCTGTCTATGAAAAACCAATTTTGAGTACTGGAAACACTTTTGTTTTGTTTTTTGTCTTTCATTGTTAATAAGTCTTGTCGACTTATTGAAAGAATTATTGAAAAAAGAATTTTTTGGATTGGGTTAAAATTTTAGTTGTAATTTGTTGAGTGCTTTTCAAAGGAAACTTCCTTGTTAATCAATTATCAATGATACCTTCTGATGAGTATACAAATGTGAAGTGTAGAAGGAGATGAACATTTGGACTGAGCGCAATGGGTGCTGGATTTCATCGTTATTATAGTATTTCGTTCTATTCGTTATTCATTCTCGTTCAGTTGGTTAATTTAATTCAGACGAATTGAATTTGGAGCCATCACTGCTCTTGTCCTTCCGTCGTCTTTTATTCTTTATCATGAATTTCTGTCGTTAAGATGATTTCTTTTATCACCAACATTTTCGACCTGCTTTCTTTTGCTGATCTCACAATATGTTCACATCGCTACTCTCAAATTAATTTGTTTCTTAATGGATAATAATTGCTGTCTCATTCGGTTGTATCTTAAATTTCCTTCTCATTTACTCATTTGGCCAATTCTATTTACTACATTACCAAAGGATGTCTGTCAACTTTGAAATCCCTTTGGTACAAAGCTCTCTTTTTTCTTTCTCCAATTTAGTTGGAGGTAATCACTATCTCAAAATCTTTTCAATAAAATCTAGAATCATTTTTCCTTTAAGCAAATCTTAGTTAAGAATTAAAAGTTATTATTGCTTATGCATTTCATTATTTGTTACTCATTACTTATTATCATTAATTATTGCCATTAATCTCCATTGCTAGCTATTATCATTAATCATTAGTCTTCATTACCGTTGTTGTCATTACTATCACTATTTTACCATTGGTATTAATATTACTGTTACTATTACTTGTTACCATTAATAATTACTTAGATGGTAAACATTTCGAAAAAAAAGACAGTTACAAGTTGTAAATAAAGCAAAAAGATGAAAAAGGAACGACGAGAACGAGAACAAAATGCAATTGAAGGACAGAGACGAAATGAATGTGCCATTTAAATTTAGAATGAAGTAATAGAGTTAAAGAACTCAGAATTATTATCGGAAAGTGAAAATGATTTGTGCATGTGCACATGTGTGTGTGTGTGTGTCAACTTTCAATGATTTCATTTTGTCCTTCATTTTCCCTTCTTTTCAAAATCCTTTACCGGTAATATACACCACCGTTTCATACTTTCTGTTTTTTCTTGCCTATTTCACAGCTACTGTTTGCAGTTCATTTCCGTGCCCATTTCGAATTTGAACTCTACACAACATTCACTGGACATACGGAAGTGTTTGTATGTGTGTCTACGTGAACAGTAGTTTACTCTGAGCTTTTTCAAACTTCCACATTGAATTTAACAAAAGAAAAGGGAAGAAAGATTGTAATTGGTAAGTGAAAAGTTGAATGAGTACTGCAAATGATAATAAATTCTTCTAATTCCTGCACAACTATGGCTGGATGTTTGTTGCATGTAATGCATTTCATTTTAAAACATTCATTAATCCTCTCCTTTCTTTCTTTCCTTTTTTTGTCTCTTTCATTTTTTGGAAAATTTCATTTCCAGTTGAAAAGCTCTTTCTCTTTTTTTTTTCATTTATTCCAGAATATTCAACAGCATATTCAACAATTTTTTTGCATGCCAAAATTTAACACTATTAAAATTTGTTTTCGAGACTTGTTCAAGACTATAAAAGCAGTCATATTTGTTGATCTTAACAAAATTCTATTGCTTCTTGATTCTAAGGCGATATTTCGCTCTGTTTTTTAGTTTAAGCGTAAAACACAAATTTCTTTTATTGTTTAAACTTTCAGCCATAGAGGGAGCACTTTACGACTGTGAGCAGTTAGATCAGAAAATAATTTCCAAAAAATTTCATGTTTTCATGACTGTTTATTTTTAAGGAATAGGAATAGTTCGATGGAAGTTGAGGAATAAACATATTATTTCCTGTATTCGATTGCTCCAAGTTGTAAGATGTTTGCTCCTTGGTATATCTGATCAAGGAATTGTGATCCATTGTCATCGGAGGCACTGACCTGAAATGTATAAATTTTAAAAGTATCTTTATGTTTCATATTTTTTTACCAAAATTTCTTTCTAAAAGATAACCAGTAACAACCAACCGGTTTGACAATCATTGCCCTCATTACTATCACTGCAGTAAAAGAATTATGTTTTTTTTTTCCAACTGTGAATTATTAAGGTTAACATTTAATGATGAAATTACAAATAGGTCATTTTAGTACCCAAATTATGGACTTAAGCAATCCAAATATAATTATCGACATATGGTTTAGTTGAAATAACCCATTAAGCTGAAAAGCGAAAATTGTCATTGCAATAGAGCGCATAAATATTTATGGAAGAGAAATCGAGATCGTTAAACTAGTCATTTGAATAAGTTGAAGTACTAAATTACTGATCTTGAAAAGAAAAAAAAACCGAAGTGAATCAATGTTGAATTAAGGAGCAAGATGAGAAAGAAATATAAAGTATTGTTCATTTTGTATCTAATTTTTTTACAAATATTTGATTGATTGGATTTTTCTGCTTTCTAAATGCCTTCTTTCCACAATTTCGTCACGACAAAATAGTTTTACGGCGAAAAAAAACAGCTTTCTGCAGCTTTCTGTACCTGTCGTTCGAAAGTTTTTCTTTTTTGTAAAAATAACTACAAATTTATTAAATTCATCAAAGAACGAAAAAAAAAAGCAAATCGATTACTTATCATATATGCTTTTTTTACATTCATTATTCTTTATTTTTTCAGAATTACCCATTCCTGAATTTCTGTTATATTTATTAAAAAAAAAAAATTGAATTTCTGTTATATTTACTGGAAAAAATTTGTTTATTCTATTGCGATGCATCAAAATTTGATGTCACTTTCATAAAAATAAACTTTCAATGCGATTTTTTTACAGATTCCTGAAAAAATTTGAGAAGTGAATATGGTGCACGTCACGCTGTATCAAATATTCAAAGAAGCTGACATAAAGTATGTTTTGGCAATTTTACTGTCTGACTTTCATTCATCTCCTATCTCTTCTTTACATGACTGATCTAGCTAAATTACTAACCTAGCTAAATTACTGATCCAGCCAAATTACCTATATTTGGAATGTCAGTTTACTTTACTACTGTTCAGGAGAGATTTAATTAGCAGAGAAAATTGAAAAATAAATCTAGCTAACTTAGTAATGTCCGATTATTTTATCACTTGTAGCTAATGAAAAAATTTTCCATTAGATTGCTTGCTCGATTCGTCAGTCTATTTGTCGCAAATCTTTCCTGCCTGAGAATTTTGCCAAACAGATCCCTTTTTTTTTTTTCAATTTCAATTTTCTGAACGATAGGAAAATCACTGATATGATTTATTTTCTTTTCGAGATACATAGCGTTTTCTGCTTGATTTTACTTTAACAAACTGAAATCGTATATGTTAGGAAATATTTTTTTCAGTATTAGTATACTTAAAAAAAACCCAAACCGTTCAGTAACATGAGAGCATTCAACACACTTTAATCACTTCCTGATTGTTACGGTTATCACAACTTCCTGATGGTGTATGTCAGGTTTTTGGTGTGGGCCTTTATGCTGGACAAGGTCGTCTAATTTTTTGAAAGGACGAATGGAACCAGTTATCTATCAGATCCCATTTTATCTATCGTTTGGTCACTAAAGCTGTCGTTATCACTACTCAATACTTCGTTTCATCAAGCCACATGCATTAAATACTNGCAATTTCCTTAAATTTTGCTTAAATACTCTCCAGCATTTAGTCAATGTCTAAATTTTTCTTTTTTTGAGAGTAGCAATTGATTTAGCGAAATTTATAAATAACGAGGATAAGTAATGACTGTAATTTATGTTTAATATTGAGTGATAAGGTATGAAAAATTTTATAAGTTGTAATTTCTTAATCTGAATAAAATTTTAGGATTGATATTTCAAAATATTATTTCATTTCAAATTATTTTCTATTCATATACTAAACAAATTTTCTCCTGAAATAACTCTTTAAATTATTGCTTTCTAATTATTCTCATTGATGATCATTGTATTAAGAAGCTATTTGAAATCATCAGTGTTTTTCTTTTTCCTTTTTTTGTTGCTCCCTTTGAAATGAATGAATCTTTCTCATTTGAAAGAGAAAAAAAAATTGCCATTGAGTGTTTCCAAAAATAATGACAAAAAAGTGACAGGAAGGAGGGAAGTTTTAGGGACACTATCGGCTAACTTTCACATTACAGTTGCCTCCTGATTTTCAACCATAAATAATGAGAAAAAATTGAAGTATGTACTCAAATATCAGTGGTCATTTCTTTCAGAGAGAGGGAAAGGGAGAGAGGGAGAGAGAGAGAGAGAGATTTGGCACCGATGATTTTCTTCTTCAATGATGCGTGAATTATTCCTCTTCTCACATCTTCATTTTAATGAGGCAATCAATCATTCCATTAATTTCCTCGTCGTCGTTGGCCTTTGACAAGTCAATCGTATGCTTATAGATGGAAAAATCAGAACTTCTGATTAGTGCTGAAAAGATTGAGGTAAGTTTCAAACAGCGATTAAATTAGAAATCAATTAGCCACAGTTCTAGAACAATGTTATATCTTAATCAATTAATAAATTTGCATTCATTATGAAGAAGTTGAAATTGTAATTTCTATTTCCTTCTCTTTGAAAGTTTAAAATAAACTATCATAACATAGATTTGATGAATTAAATGCTACTTCTATTCAAAGGCAGTTAAGGAAGACTGAAACCATAAGGTGTGTAAAATACTTTCCACCTTGACTTATTGCCGATAAAAATACTACTGCCAAGGCATGAGCTAGAAAGAAAAACTAATTAAAGAATTATGGGATTAATAAATTCTATTTAGAGACTTTTTCACCATTTGTCCCATAGCAGTGTAAGAATGCTATATAAAAGGAAGTGAACTTGCTATTCCTCAAATGCAAACTATCACTCATGAAGATGAAGTATGAGGTTAATGAAGGTAATCGTTATTGGACAAACTTTGATCTGCTACGGAAACAGTACTATCCTTAGCGCACGTGTTTTTTTTTTTTTAAGAAATTTAACCGATGGTCCAATATTTCTAGCAAAATTTTGAAGCTATGAAGGATGAAGTGTCCAACAAGTATCATTTCAGATTTATCCTCAAATAAAAGCGTACAGTAGAATTTTTTTAGTATTTCTACTAAAAGCGAGATGCTTTTTTCTGTGAATTATTAGTCATAAATATTTGCACAGTAGCCTAACATCATTGAAGTTTACTATGTTAAAATAACTGTCCATTGAGAAATCTCAGTATTTTTTGTAGTAAAATCATCTCCCGTAGGCAAGAGTGTTGAGCTTTCAGTGTACATTTAAAATTACTTTCAAGCCTTTATACAGTATCTCTTAACATAGTAAACATCAATGATGCTAGGCTACTGTGCAAATATCCGTGTGTATATTATTTTTCCACTGCTTTCGTACGGATATATTTTGCTTGTACCATCAATTGTTATCACTGCCATTGTTGTTATCACTTTCCTGAAAATTACTAAACCGGTACATACCATCAAATTTCAGGATGAAATTTTTCAGGCTTCATTAACTTTAATAGCTAGTTGAAAATTTAGGAATTAATGACGTGTCTATTATCAGCATGTTTTTTCATCTTTTTTGTTAAATCTCTTATCATTTATGCCTCATAACTCTTTTAAAGCGGATGGCTGAACGAAATTCTATCCAAAATTTAGATTAGATTGGAACGAGATTGGTCAGATTTGAAAAGCTTCCAAATTGTAATCATTATCACTCGTAGTTGTGATTGTGAATACTACAATTAATATTAACAAATTCTCAATCTTAATGTGGCAAACTAGGCTCAGTTCACTCTTCACTTTTCAAGTTATATTCATTTGCAGTAACTCACACGTCATATAAGAAAAAAAAAAGGTTTGTTTTGGTCCAAATCATTTCTGTTAAACGATGATATATTTGTCTTATCAGTTAATTACCACTATTAACCATTGTTATTGTTATTATCATTGATTATTATCATTACTATCACTTTCGTAAATATTATTATTTGCTAATTTTTTTTTCCATTAAGTGTATTTAGCTGATGAAATTACGCGTTTTTTTTTGCGTCACTTCAAAGCTGTAAAATGATTGGAAAAATAGAGAAGGAATGTTTCCCCGCGATTAACCATATTTTCTTCATTAACACCAAAACAGCTGCTCACACATTCTAGACATCTTTGTTTGAGCTTAGAAATTTTATTACTCAGTCGGAATATTTAAGATTCTTTTCTTCTCTTTTTTTGCTACCAGAAGGAAAATCTGGGATAAGTGTTGTCATCAGGAAATACTTGAATCAGTTAAATCTGTACTGATGAAAACATGATTTTAAATTTTAAAATTGTTATTTTAAATTTAGTTTTTATAGGGCTGATGAGATTTCCAGTTCGGGTATTGATCAAGAATTTAACTCAGCTCATGGATAAGTTTCTTCTGATCTAGGAGCATTTTAGCAAATACACAAGTTCGACAGTACAGGACGGAGATGATCTGTAGTTTGGGAGCGGAATTTTCGTCATACGCAAATATTTGTACACGTCGAAGAGTTTTAAATGGAATTTTGTGACTGTTAGAAAATAGTTCACGCGAAAATTGTAGAATGATTATGGTGAGGGAAATGAATCTAAGATGCTGATAGAATTTTTCTTTTTTTTGGAAGAATTTTTTGTCGCTTGTTATTAATTATTATTATGCATCTTTTTGAGGTCCTCGTCATCAGATTTTTCAATAGCTATTAATATTTACTAATCTCCTTTTTGTTACTTGAACCATTTTGCATAACAGATGTATCTAAGCTTGTGTCTTGCTTTACAAAATTTATGTTGGGAAATTTTGCTACTTTAATTCATGATAAAACAAATCTTCTTGTACTTGTACAAACAATTCTTGTTCTTGTACAAAAACAAATCTTCTTGTACAAAATTCACCCCAACAATTTTTTAGTCAAACTTTTTCAACAATATAATTAATACAATTATATAATATAATTACTTCTACACTAAGATATCTTAAAAGCATTGCATCATTGGGAGAAAAAGGGAAAATTATCGCATCTAATCTAAATTATCATATTAATTTAATTGTATTTTACCGGTTTTTTATATGGTCAAATGACTCCAAGAAATATAAAAAGTGAAGTTCCTGCTGAGTAATTTGGATGATAAATTTTTATCATGCGATGATTATTGAGGAGGAAAAGATCATATCATAGAGGCTTGTGCTGCGACATGAAAATCAATCTTAATCATCGAATATTTGCAGAAAATATCTCTCCTTTGCATCACTATCTGTCAGTTCCGTTCTGTTTCCAGTTTCCGTCACGTAAAGCTTACGAAGGCTCACGTCTACTGTTTTCTTTCTACGACCCCGTCTGTCGCTTCTAACCAAAATAATTATCTACTTTTGATTAGCACTTACTTGAGTATTGCAGCAGTATGGCTGACATGGAACTGCGTGCGTTTGAAGCACGTCTGGATACGATGATGGATCAATTAAGTGAAGAATCCACGGAACTGATCATCGAGCGACCGCGATATGCACATGCAGTTATGGTTTTTGCTAATGGTGATGAGCCGGGCGAACTACTCACTGTAATTGTTTCTTGGTCTCTTGAAGATAATTTGCAAATTTGAAAAGTTATATTAATTTGATAAATTTGATTTACAACTAATTAAAATATTTTAAATAGTTAATTAAAGAAAAGCGATGCAAAAATTCTCCTATTTTTTCCAAAACCTTTTAAAAGAAATAATTTTAAAGTGCGATTCGAAAAAAATCCCAACTCCAATGATAAAGTACTTTATAATATAGTTTTCACTGTTATCTTTCGTGATCTAAAGTTTCAATTATTTTAAAATCAAATAATGAGCGAAGGTGGCAATGTTCTTTTGGTATTAACAATCGCAAAAGAATGTGACAATGAAATGATACTGCTAAAAGAAGTAAAAGAGCAAGATATTTAAAAGCCTTTTTGATTAACTTCTATACTCCATATCCCAGTAAGACCTGAAATTAATCCAAGTAAGACTTACAAAGGAATCTTACTCGAATCGAAACGCCACCATTTTGGTGATATGGAAATAAATCCTGAAAGTTGAATGTTTTGTTTTGTTTTTGCTAGCAATCCTCATCAAGCAACTGAATAACAATACAGAGAAACACATTGAATTTCACTAATTCATTAATTCTATTCCCAAACAAAAAAGCTAATAGCATGCTATTATCATGATTTCTGAGCTACCTTTTCATTCGAAAGAAAAAAAAAAAAGTGATAATGCAGCAATATATCTCCTCTTATTTGATTGTTCATCTGCGATTGTTGCTTTGAGAATTTTGCAAAACTTCTATCGATGATACACGTATTTCATCACTGTGTGTACGATGGGAAGCTAATTTCTGCTCAACTCATTTTTGATGTTTGGTTGTTTCAAAGTTAGACGTTTGATTGGAACGAAAATAATACTCTTTAAAACAAAATAGCAAGAGCATAGATGTCTAATTTTACCAAGAAAAAGAGATCAACCTAAATTACAGAAGGATAAGACTATTTAGAATTCATCAGGCATGCCCAGTTTTGCAGGCCTCACGAATCAAAATGTTGGATCCAATTTATGTTCCTGTTGGAGCGACAACAAATGGCCATCAAATATTTCATCACTATTCTGAGTTGGGAATGATTACTACTGTTATCTTGTTGAGACGAGTTTTTGAAAAATTTTTCACCATTGAGAGAGGGAGATAGAGATATGATTATTGCTAGTTTTAGATTGAACTAAATTCTGATTCTCAATTTAAATTGGTTTAGTTCCATCATACTTTCAGGAGAAATTTGCTAAAAATTTCAGGGATATGAAAGCAACTTCAGCAACGGAATCAGCAAGTGGTTTGAATGACTGCGATGAAAGAGAAAATTTTAAATTATTTACTGCTGAAGAGGTGTATGTTGATGATGATATTCAGAAAGCATTAAGAAAACTGGAAGAGTCTCGAAATATGCTTAATGAACCAATTGTCCCAAATTCTACCGTAAGTCTTGCCTAATTAATTTCAATGCAAAATGCAAAATTAATTACTAGATTGCAAAACTGATGGGTTAATTCACATACATGATAAGTGATAAATGTCTATCAGTTCCTTGTACTTATCTGCAGGTAGATTCTTTCTGCAATTTGAAAGTTTTTTTAAATTATCATTTAATGGAAGATTTTTTCTTAATTCCCATCAATTTCTAGAATGTACTTCTGTCAAACGATCCTAATTTTGACTGTGCTAATGGCAACAGCAAAGTACGCACAAAAACTCCCCAAGTAATTAAAAATTATTGTTTTCTAAATTCGAAATAATAACTGCATGATCAGTTTGTCCACAAATGAACTGCATCGCTTACTTCTAAAATTTATGTTTCATGATAATTTTCGGAAACTTCGAGCTATTTATTCATTAATTCATTTTTTTTTTTTTTGATATATATTTATAAACCAATATCAAACTCTTTGTTTGAAATTTGAAAAAAAAAAAAAAAAAAAAAAAAATTTTAACAAATTTCGCTTTTATCTTCACAGATCGACTAATACCACGTGCTTAAACTGTTATCAATTACCAATTGCTACTGGGGATAGAATATATATGATACAATGACTTCTTAAGTGACTTTTAGGAGATTCATCTATCTGCTTCCTCAGCTTACAGTCGATCTATCTCTGAGAGATACGCCGCACTGAAGGACGGTGCAGTACTGGTAAGTTACTTACCTCGCTAGACAAATTTTGCATAAAAATAACGGGTAACTTTCAAAAAAGAAAAAAGAGAAAGTGGAAGATTTTGATTGAATAATCTTCAGTTTCCCAGTCAACTTCGAAAAGAACGTCGAACATCCGTATCAGCATCGCGCAAATTGCTGTAAAAGCAGCAAATAACATCTTGTATATATCAGCAAAGGATTCCTTCTATTATTCTGATATAAGTTGAGCTTCATCTTTTTGAGATACTGATACTGTGATAAGTTATAAACTTTTTAAACATTCCTGCACTTTTAATGTTAATGTTATTAACCGTTTGTCATTTGATCTTATTTTAGAAATTGTCCTTTTATTAGTAACAATTTTTTTGTCCCTTCAAATATTGTGAACACATTACAATGTAATTGAAATAATTTTCTGCAAAACTCGAATTTTTTGTTTTTAAATAATGATAACAAGATTTCAACGGAACTATCTAAATAAATAAACAAACATATCAGTGACGCTTCTATCACAGTCTCAGTATTAATTATTCCTGAATTCAAGCAGTGAGAGCGACCTGTGGTTCTTGAAGGAAAAAATTCAAATGAATTTCAGTTTCAATAACTTTTTTTTTTGTTGATAAGATAGTGTTAGTAAATTACAGTCTGAACAATGCATGTCATTAGCCTTGAAGATTTTTTCCATTACATTTAATTAATTTTCTTGATTCTTAAGCCAAGGCAGCTCATCGATTTTAAAAAAAAGTCCTGGTGATATAAGAACAAAAGATTTTTTACTTGTTTGGTTTAAAAATGAATCATTTCCTGTATTTGTTTTTAAAAAACTAATTTTACTATTACTTTTTAAATCTTTTCGCGATCTCTTTAACCTATTGCTTACGTATTTATGCGCAACAAGCATTTATAAATGATATATAATATATTTATAAATATATAAGCAATAAGTTAAAGAGGTCGCGATAAGATTTAAATGCTTGACATGACGAGGCTTAGTGTACTAGTTGCCCATGCAAATTAAGTGATATATTTATAAATGATAAATAAATTGTACAATGAATGCACTCAGAAATTAATTTCTTTGCATGGGCTTTTCGTGAGAACTTATTCGAAATTTGACAAAAATATGCAAAGATTAAATGAGTGCTATTCTGCTGATATCGGTGTTGCTTCTGGTCAGAAAGAAATTTTTACCACAAGTTTGAATTCCCGTAGGAATTGTTTGAAGTGACATTTTAGATGTCGTTTTTGGAAATTGGTAAACAAGCAGGACCATTTGTCATGAAACATTGTCAAGATTTACCAGTCTTTATAAGACCAATTTCTTAATCAGATATAAACTCTCGAAAAGTTTGCTGAAAAAGCTGTTAGTAAAGTTATTTTTACAATAAATACTACAGATATTGAAAAAATTTTTAACACTGGAATATAAAAGAGTAAAACTGAATTCAAAGTACGATATCAGAGAGTGTAACATTTAACGGATCCAGAACAAATAGTCATGTTACTAACTAATTTAATTCTATAATCTCAAAACAGGGAATAAATTGAATGCAAATTACAGGGTTAAAAATGGTGATTAACTGATAATGGGAACAAAAGAATTAATCGTTCAAAGTATTGTGTAATGTTTGAAGATATAATAAAGCTATTTGCAGCTTGAAACACGGAAGATAAAATTTGATGATTTGAAATTTTTTGTTCGAGAGCTTGTTAAGCAATTTTAGAATCGTAGCATCATCTAGCTTAGGTATAAGTAGAGAAACATTATGCGGGTTTTTTCGTTGTAAGGTTGAATTGCTCTGCCAAAGTTTATCTCCCACAATTTGACATCGTAAAGTGAGATTTTAATAATGCAACTAAAGATAATTTTATTTCGATCCTTAATACTTTCGGTGGGTGTTGTGGAAATCGAAATTTTTCAAGAAATATTTCAGCCTGATTACTGAAATAATTGGTTGCCTGCAAACGACTATATCAGATTTACTTGAATGAATAAGGCATTTAATGACTGAATGTCACCTGCTGAGAAGGATTCAGAAGGACGAGTGAAAGAAGTACTGCTATCTTCGGGAAAGTTGTCGTACCAGGCAGACGTACGTAATAGTTTTTGTGAACTTAATGAAAGCTTTTCATTGAGGCTTTAATCGCTCTTACGCTCTAGCAAAGTTATCATTGAGATATAAAAATTTCAAAAAGAATTTCTCAATTTTTAAAGAAGTTTTATTTTGTTCCATGTCATAAAAAAAAAAAAAACCTTTCATTATAAATGAGTGCAATCTTTAAGCATATTTCCAAAAAGAACGATTGGCTAAAAAGTACTAACATTGGTATTTTATTTCTAGATGCTAAATGAAGAAGCTTTATGGTCTTTCTTTGGAAGACGATGCTTTTTTTGTTAAGTGGAAGTATTAAGAAGGCAAGGAAAACGATGTGTGAAAATTACTCAGCTAATTAAAACTATTCGCACAATCGCTTTTGCTTTGAATTTTGTTAAATTAGTTTAATGTCTGAGCTGATTTTTTTTTTGCCATTGAAAAATCAGGATACCATTCTCTAAATTTCCTAATTACTACACTGAAAACTTAGCGATTTACATATTAACCAAGATTCATTTCCATTTGAGGATTTAATTTATAGTCACAATTCTCACATTATAGATTTGCTAGAACTTTTCAAATTTCGATAAAGCTGGTTGTTTCAACTGAATTCAAAAAGGGAAAGAAAAATTATTTTTGAGCATTTAAAAGAAGCTTTCATTCCATATATTTTAAAATTTATAAATTTTGTTCACAAAAAGTTTGCTTCTTCTAATAATTCAGTTGAAACAACCAGCTATAAAGCTCACTTCGAACATTAAAAAACTCTAAGGAACCCGTGAAAAATAATATATTTGACAGTTGGAATTACTGCGTAATATTTTCATTTTAAATATTTCCCGAAAATGAAGGAATTTTTTAATTTCAGATTTTGACATCCTCAACATACTGAAACTTTAATATATCATTCCCAGAACTAGTTTATTAATATCTTGATAGTAGATTTTTTCACCTGCTGGTTTATATTTCAGATATGCGTAATATCAAATTAACTTCAAAAATAAGAAAATAAAAATAAAAATTGAAAAAAAAAAACATTTTTCCTTTAAGACATATCGTCGCTTGTTTTTAAAAACTTTTATTCCCTAACTGGTCTTTTGGGGTAGTAAAAAATAAGCCTAAAGAATAATTTAAAAGATGCCCAGCACTTTCGGTCTATCCTGTGTTCTATAATTTACACGAGCTTTTTTCTCCAAGAAAAAAAAAAACCTTCACTTTTCTCAGAAGTGGCCAAATAGCTTTTCCGCCCATTCTTTTTCCCTTAAAAAGGACTTCCATTCCCCAAAACTGTTTAGGCATCTTCTCATCAACAATAAAATCCCAGCGCTTTCCTATCTTTTCTTCTTCCACTAATCCCGAAGATTTTGAGGCTTTTGGCTAATGATTTTTCATTCTCATTCTGCACATTTCCTTTGGAAACCATATAGAATTAGTAAGTTTATTAGGACATGTAGAAAGATTTTATTTTAAATCTCTGCACTTTCATAAAGTACTATTTTTAATGTCTAATAAAAGTCATACAAATAATGCAAGTTCTATTTTGTACGATAGAGCTATAAACAGCAAGAAAATGACGAATGGCAAAGAGATTCAATCGAAAATTACTTCTCATTTTCGAATCTTCTTAATTTCTTTTTTTTTTTTGCCTTAAGAGTGAAGTGACACTTAGGTAGGACTTCCGGTCTCTTCTCAATCCTTAAAATTGCCAAAACATTTATGGTAAGGCTAATTTTCTGTCAGTATAGAATAAATTACTTTAATATAATACTGGACCTGATTCCGATTAGAAGCTGAATGGAGCCTGAATTACTAGAGAGGCCAAGGTTTCTACCTCTCATTCATCGCCATTGTTCAGAAACAGTCAGCTAACGATTTTCAGAGCTATCACTTTTGTTTCTTTCTTATCATTCGTTTCTTTTTTAAGGGTCATTCTGATTGCATTTGGATCATTTACTGCGCTATGTGTCATTTATGGTTTTCCAGGAGCATTACACTAAATGAGTTATAAAATATCAGCTTGTGCTGCTTTTCTTATTACAGCAAATTGAACAGAATCATCTTCTCTTCTCGTAATAATTCTAGCTGGACAAACATTTATCTTATTGATAAATTATTTACGTGGATTTGTTTCTACACGTATCCTAAATCATAACAAACATTCCTAGGATAAGAAATAATTCTAGGGATGAGTTTATGCGTCTTCCTTCACTTTTTATTTTCTTTTCTTTAATTTGCTTTCGAGTGGAAATAAAAAACTATTTGGAATTGCTATATATGAGTTATGTGCAAATGGCATTAAACTATGTCAGGTAGAGTTAAGCTAAAAATTGTGAAATGATAGAATGGCCACCGTAAATTTCAAATTCTAAGTTCATATGCAGTATTTTACTTCTTCTATTACATAGCCATGAGAAGTCAGAAAGTGCAAGGAATGAAGCAAATGCATTTGATTTTTGATATGCATTAGATTTAATAGAATTTAACTCTGCCAGAAATTGTGGATCTGAAAGCTTTTTTCCTGAAAGTGATTTTCGACGAAATAAAAACTAGCATTTTTAATCAGCTAATTAACATCGAAATCATTATAGCTTTAATCCATTATTTAAGGACTACTACTCAATTTTCAGGCAACATTTGTTTCTTTCTAAAATAGCATTTTTTTTTTTTCGAATTCCTCAATTTTATTGTTTAATAAGTTATAACCCGGACAATGATGAACAGTTCTGGAACTCCATTTGTTTGATTTCTTACGCTTCCTTTGAAAAAATTTGAAATATTACAATATTTAGCAACTTTTCGAGATTAGATCATTTGCTCTCATTTACTACAATATTTCTAAAATGGCAATTTTTCCGATGCAATTAATTTACGGTTGAATGTTTTTTTTTTTTAACTCAGTAGAAGTTGAAAGTCAATGGTGGAAAGTATGCAAGGTGTTCATTTCCTCGTAAAAAGTATGCATCAGTTCATTTCTTTTTTAAAAGTAGGGAACAGTGAGAACAAGTGACAATTCTTTTCAGAAGGTTTTTAAATTCATAATATTCAGCTAAAAGTAATTGTTCAGATGATATCATTATTAGTATTGTTGATAAATGGTTGCTCGGGCAATGATACACCATTCGTTATCAATCGCGCAACAAATCGAGTTGAATTCTCAGAATTATTGCTAGGATATAATTATAATCAGGCTGATAACCGTTCTGTCGAGGTATTTGTGGTTTCTCTTCCAAGCTTATTTATTTACTATCTTATACAACTTAAATTAATTGTTTGCTGATTAAACTAGCTGTTTAAAGTTAATCTTAACAAATTTTTTGCTAGTTAGTTTCGTTCCCTTATTTTTTTTTTTAATTTAAATTTAGTTTGCTACACTTATTCTCTTTTTTTTACTATTTTATATGAAGCAAAATGCAAAACGCCAGAAATTATTATTTAGATGGCAGGGATGAAAACATAATTTTTTGTTTACTTAAAAAGTTTCAAGAAAATAATCAAACTTAGAGAAGCAAATCTTCTTTATTTTAAATTCAGTAAAATATTCGAGACCGAATTTGTTTTTTTAGCCTTGTGAACTATTATTTCCCGGATTGAACTATTTGTATTTCTCGTATTAAAAAAATAATGATGAAAATATTTCTAATCATGCTAATCAGTTATCATATTTCAGGTGGTGATAAGCTTTGCAATACGTCACGTGCTTGTTTATTCCCAAAGGATTTCTTTATCATGTGAAATTTTCCAAACATGGTATGATTCACGTCTTAAATATTCTGGCGCAAAATCCATTACTGTATGTGTTATTAAACTCTTAATAGAATTAAAAATTAAAAAAAATAAGAAATTAATTTTTCCTTTCATTAATTTGTTTATCAAATACTGAATTAGATTGAAGTTGTATAGGAAAAGTTCAGGAAGCATTTCAGTCCCTTTGCTTTATTTTACTTCGCATTAAATTTTGGAATTGCTCTAGTCAATTTTGCAAATTATTTCAGCTTTCAGATCCCAAAAAGTATAAAAATTTGGAAGCCTGATACAAACTTTGTCAATTCCGACGTAACTTATGGTGCGGAATCGCTTCGTTTATACTCTGATGGTAATATTTGCTGGAAACAACGAGCTGTTTTAGCATTTCCTTGTGTTGCTGACATTGTTTTTAAACAAGTAAGAAAAGACTCTTAGCCTATTTCCATCGACTGATTGCAGTAGGATTGATAAACTGATTGGATAACAGCGACTAACTGAATTAAGCGAATGAAAATTTCCGCATAGATTTATCCAATGAACAGTCAGTACTTCGTAGTACTTCTTCTTTGTGCTACAGATGGAACTTCAGTTCACGTAAGTGATATACTCTGAAACGTATGCACAAACTGATTTGATCTATACATTCATTGTAACGCAGTATCCGAAAACATCGGAAACCGATATTTTAGGATAAAATGTCTGCTTATGGTTTTCTTGTAAATAATTAATCAATTTCAGGATGATGTGTCAGCTCTGAATTGTTCATTGATTATTGGCAGTTTCGACAATTCAGGAGCAAAATCTATAGTTTACACAGTTGGCAGCATAATATTTAAATCGAATCTAAATCCATCATACAATTCCCTAATGATGAATTACACGAGTACAACGCTTGAGGAAGTTGCATTAAACGGGGAATCAGTGTTTCAAACTGCCATACATCTTCTGATCGAATCGAATCTAACTGCTAACAGTAATGGAATAGAATTATTCTCGTATAATTTCTGAAGGCATTTCAAGGCTTTAACTTTGCTTTGTTTAGCAGAAATGGGTAAAATCAAGAGTTTTTGGCTTTCTGCAGTATTTATTATTTGAAAGTTAAGAAATTTCTTATTATATGCATCTCTTTTATGAGACTAATAGATGCAAATTTTCCATAGCCATTTAAGATATAACTTTGATATAAGCTAGATATTAAGATTCCTCCATAAAGAAAATTGTCGCTGAAACTTTTGACTCACTTGACATACGAACTAATAAGTTTTTATGCAGAAACTTAGTGTGCTAAATAGTCTTGGAGTGACACTTTAAGGGACTAATGTAGCATTAATTCTGTTTCAATAATTATAAAAGCTTATGTAAAATTGTCATTTAATGTTTAATTTTGAGTTACACAAATATAAATAAGGTTTGGTAAAAATTGAAACCTCTGTGTAAGTTATTAGTAGAATCTATAAACGGTACAGTATATGCAGCTAATGAATTCAAATTCATTGACAAATTTTAGTTTGTACATAAGTCAAGATGTAATCCTGACATTTAAAAATATCCAAAAAAAAAAACTTTCATTTACAATGTCTAAAAACAATATTTTGAAATTGCGTTCATCACATACAGTTTAATTAACAAAACTAATTCATTTGCTGCAAACTATGTTTCATCAAATAAGTGGCAGAAATAGAAAGAAAGAAAGAGAAAGAGAAAGAGAGTTAATTGTGTTTTATAGAAATTTGTAACTTCTTTTCTATGGTACANGATGAAAGAGAGTTAATTGTGTTTTATAGAAATTTGTAACTTCTTTTCTATGGTACAATTTAAATTATTAAAATACTCTTTCTGCTAATTATGATAAAAGATCAAATTTTATTTCTTATTAATGTTTAAATAAATGCATATTCTTTTCCTAATCTGAATATTGAACAGATATTTCATAGCAAAGTTTTAAAACAATTACATAAAAACTTTATTTTAGCAGCAGCCATTTAATATAATTTTCTCAGAATCAATTAAAAAAAAAAAAAAAAGAAAAAGAGTGGCTGATATAATTCATTTTAAATTAGTTGTCATTGGCGAATGAGATTATGCCAATTTGTTGACTGAAATGGCAGGCAAGCTACTATGTTCAGTTCCATTTCTCATTTTTGTGCTGGATTGAGTATTTTAGTCCTCTTTTCTTTTATTTTATTTTGCGGCAAATTTATCGAAATGATAACTTTTGATTTTTTAAAAAATGCTTCAAGTCAAGAAGATGAAGAAAGCCCTTAAAATTCCTTGATTTATTAAATAAGCAGCTAGAGAAAGTTGGAGGAACTGTGATAAAAGAGAGAGATGAGGACGAACTCTAATTACTTTGCTTTTTATAGAAAATGCTTCTCAATGAAATTTAATTAAAATTATTTTGCTTGCTGACTTTTCTTTATTTTAGTTTGCCAGTAATGTTGTATTCAGATCACTTGAAATCCGTCATGAATACTTTACACAAATTGCTTTTGATTTAATTTGCAGAACGTAAAAATGGAACTGAAGAAAATCTTGCTACCACTGGTAACCGAAAACCGTAAACGATTTGCAGATAATTCATTGCTGCTTGTGATTGATTCTGTTAAAATTTGCAACGGAGAAATGGATCTGGAAAAATCATTGCCAAAATCACCTGCCGGACTAAATAATTTGACACTTCTGAAGGTTACTTCAGGAAACGATCTAGTTCAAGGCTATGCTGGTGAAATACGTTACTGGCAAACAAAACCATATAGGAATTTAGATGAAATCATAGCTAATATGAAGAAAAAGGACAATTTGTACAAATCGTCTTTGAAGATTTTGGAAGAAATCACTTCATGGCAAGGAGACCGAACAAATAATGAAGAGTTCGCTACAGTAATTCGATTTACGTTTAGCAGTGATAATGAATCTTTTGTTTCTGACGGAGAAGTGTTAACTTGTCTGGAATACTCTTTACAAACTCACTTCATGATTTCAATGCTATTGTCGGTGGAGGAAATTAAGCAAGTGGCGCTGCCGCTAATTATTTTTCGGCAATTATGGGTTGTAATTACAGAATCAAAATTAGCTAATGTAAGCATGAAACTTTATGACTTTGAAGGATTTGAGTGTGGTTATATCAAAGGAATCACTTTCAACAATGGATTTCTAGAATGCTTTGGAAATTTTTCAGAAAAGCGTAACAGAACAACAGAATACGAAGCTTCTGAAAATGTCGAAGAAAAATTAAGAAGGAACAGTAGCAGATTTAATGAACGCCGCCCTTATGACGTGAAAGAAATGATTCAAGAAAGTGAAAAATTAGCAGAACTCGATAAAACGCATTCTATGGATTCTGCTGATAAGGAAATATGCCATCTATCAGACTGTGCTGCAGATGACGAAAAAAAATTATTGATAAGTGATAGAATTCGAAAAGTAGTGGAGATGATAATTCAGAAACCGTGCAACGATGATCAGGCATCATTTCTATCGTTTGGATTTGATTCTTTGAAATTATCAAAATTGGATTTTGCACTGCAGAGAGAGTTTTCTGGGAATTTTTTGTTACCTTACGGATGCAGTCATTATCATCCGAGTGTTGCTGCTCTTAGTGAATATATCCTCACAATCTTCACTCAACAAAATAACATTTCGGATAAAGTACAATCTATAAATTTCCAGTTGCTAGATGAAAAACTGATAACAATTATCAGAAGTGGTGCTGAAATATCTTTGAGTGCAGCACAAAAACGATTAGTTTTCCTCAATCAGTTGGATCCCGGACGAAAGTTAGCATTTATTGAGACTTTGAAATTTAAAGTGAAAGATTTCAAAACCAATAAATTCCAGAAAACATTTAATAGAGTGATAGCAAGACATACAGTACTGCGAACGATTTATACAGTAACAGGTCAGACCGTTTTATCACTTACTGAGGCTTATTTCTTAATTTGTATAGAATCTGATATCACATCCAGACTGTGGAAACCAATCGAGCTGTTTGACATCTCACCTCCAATGAGAGTATTTGTCGCTACAGAGGAAGATAGTAAAGGAAACGAAAAACTGAAGGATGAAAACTTCTCTGATCATACATGTCAAGAAGAAAATGAATGGATTCAGAAAAGGAAAAATAGACAAGTTATGATGAGCAAGTTTACAAACACTTCAGTTCTGATTATCATTCAGTTACATCATATTATGATTGATGGCTTTTCGATAAAGTTATTAATAAATGAGCTGCATACACTTTACTGTGAAAATAAGCCGTTGAGACCAGCAGTGTATCAGTATGGACATTATGTCATTCTAGAAGATCAGCAGAGGCAAGATTTTGAAGGCCGGAAGTTACGTGAGGATTTCTGGCAGCACTTGATCCATGAAGTAACACTTCAGACACTGCCATTGGATGAAACTAAACATTGCATCGGAAAATATTTAGGCCGTTGTTTGCAAGTTGGACTAGATTCAGGAACCAAGGAAAATCTGAAAAACTTAGCTGTTCATTGCAGTGCAACACAATTTTCAGTCCTTCTTGCCAATTTTCAACTTCTGTTGTACAAAAGATTCGGATTCAAGGATTCTTGTATCGGTATAGCAGTTGCCCAAAGAGAAATTTCCGAGTTATCCACTGTTCTTGGCTGTCTATTAAATGTGGTACCTTTGATCAATACAATTGATTCTAATGATCAAGTTCATAATTTTATTGCAAAGTCTTGCAACCGTTTGAATGAATGTATTCGAAAGCAAATGCAGTTTGATGACTTGATTGCAACTTTGCAATTAGAACGTGATTCACCGAATTTGCCACTTTTTCAAGTTTTGTTCATTCTGGACGATAATAATTACGACTTTGACATCAACCGTCCTAATAACTTAGACGATGGCACCGATAATAAAGAGGAAATTATAAAGCAGTACAACGAAAGTTTTCAGAACTATGATTCAAATTTTGCACAGTACGATCAGGTTTGGTGCTTTCAGTATCGTGGAGAAAATATAACAATAATAATTGAATATAATGATAGTCGATTCTGCAGAAACACTTTGGAGACAATGGTGCATCAGTACTTCAGACTTCTCAATAGAATGTCGCAGAATCTTCATGTTTCAGTCCAGAACATAAAAATGATAAGTTCTGTGGAAGAATTTGACAATTACCGACTAAGAATTAAAAACCGATGTGATTTCCCACAAAAATGCACCGTTCTGGATCTTGTCAAAAAACAAAACAAGATGAATCCTTACTGTAACAAAATTATACAAGAAGGAGTGACATTTTCGAACATCTTCTTACAAAGGAAAAGTAATCAGTTAGCAAGATTTCTTACACAGAAATGGTTGCAATTTCTGGGAGAAAACATGCAAAAGGACAGCTTTGTGGTACTTATTTTCGACCGCTCCATTTTTTTTTTACTGATAATTTTTGCGTTATGGAAAAGCGGCATTGGAATAGCTCCGCTGAATCCAGAAATTTTTTCAGGTAACTTAGACGAAATCCTTGAAAAATTTCTTCATCCGGGTTGCATTTATGAGTGCAAGGAAAAACTGATTCGTGAAAAATTGCTTCAGGATTTTCAAAGTCAAACTATTAAGAAGCAAAATATTGTATTTAAACATGATATCAACGAAGTAATCAGTTTAATTTCCAGATATTCTGACCAGGAACTCCGGAAAAAGCTAACTGAGCAAGACTTGGCCTACATGACATTTACGTCAGGTAGTACTGGTAAACCAAAGCAAATCTGTACTGAGTTTTACGGACTCAACAATTTACTGCTGAATTATGCAGAGCAATTGCATATTAAGCCGAGCAGTAACATTTATCAGGTGGTAAATCCATCGTTTGACATATTTTTTGCAGATCTCCTAGAAGCTCAAACAAACGGAGCAAGTCTACAGCTTGCAAGTCAGAAAATACCCAGTTTAGAAGAAATGTCAACGGTCACTCACGCTTACATTATGCCAGCTTATTTGTCTGCTATTCCAATAAAACAATTTAAAAAAATTATGAACTTAAACTTAATTAATTTCGGTGGAGACTATATTCAATCTAAAGTATTACAGGATGCTATTCACGCAGGACTTCACTTTTACAATCAATACGGTGTAACCGAACATTCTATCTATTCTACCTGTAAATTAATGAAAGTTGGAGATAAAATTTCATCTGTTGGAAAACCCTTTAGAAACATTTGCTTTTCCATTCGCGATTGTGACAAAAATTTATGTGGAAAGCGTGTTACTGGAATTTGCTGTATTTCGGGACCAGGAATTAGTCGAGGTTATTATGATAATCCTTGCCTTAACCAAAAATCGTTTCTGAATAATGACGATCTGACACAACTTGAATTACTATTAAATTCTGATGACTACTACTTCTGGACTGGTGACCTGGCTAAGATAGAAAACAGTGCTGGAGAGATGTTTTTTCATGGACGTAATGATTTTAAAGCAAAAATTCGAGGCATGCAAGTTGATATTACTACAATTGAAGCTCTATTGGGACAGCATCCGTTAGTGAAAGAATGTATTGTCTGTTTGCAAAAAACAGAAACAAAAGAACTTCTGATAGCTTATATCATTTGTCACAGAGATATAACAAAGGAAGAGGAAGGACCGCTAGTGGTGAAGAGTTTGAGAGAATACTTACTGATAAGGCTACCAATTTATATGGTTCCAAGTGAGTATGTTTTTGTTCGAGAATTCCCACTAAATTACAATGGGAAAGTTGATCGGAAGCAATTGCCTACACCAAATGAACTCCCGAAATCGAATATGTCTCCAAAGGCGGATTATATTTTGGAACGATGGGAGAAACAGGTGATGGAGATATTTTTTACACTGCTTCCGGGAAAGGCTATTCAACTCGAAGATTCATTTTTTGAAGCAGGTGGTGATTCACTGAAGGCATTAATTGCTATCCAAAATATTAAAAATGAAACTGGCATAGATCTTCGACTTCGGGATATTTTCGAGCTAGTATCTTTCAAAGCTATTTTGCAGCGTTTGAGGGAGAATTTTTCAACAGTTGGTTGCAACAAAGTTGAAAATTCAGAAAACCTGGGATTAACAAAGTCTAATCTGAATTCAATGCAGATTCATGATGAGCCAAAGAAAGAAGCAAAGGAGGACTTAATAAAATTAGCTGATGTAGTAAATAAGGATGCTGAGGAGATCATAGGGGATGGAATCATGGCCAAAATGATGTCCTGGCCATCTAAAAATTGTAACGAAGATAGGCAGAGGGGTAAATTTTGGTTCGATGGAAGTATTCCAGTAAGTCTACAGCAGGAAAGACTTTTATTTCTTTATAGCTTTGGAATAGAGTATCGAAAAAGTTATGAATTACAATTTTTAATCAATTTCCATGGAGTTATGAATCTTAAAAGTTTGAATATTGCTCTCAATTATGTTATGAGAAAGCATCGACTTTTGCGGACGATATTTTTACAAGAAAATGGGAAAACAATTCAGGAATTGACATCTTTAAGTGAATGCTACATTGAAATTCAGAGAAATATGCTTAAGAAGAGAACGAGAATGAGAGTAGAATTGCCAAATTCATACGATACACCTTTGCTAGCAGTAGCGGTTTCCGACAATGCAGAGCTTTTGCTGATTCTCGATCATCTCATTGCAGATGGCCGATCAATTGCTATTCTCACCAACGATATTGTAGAATTTTACAAAAGAGTTATCAGTGAAGGTAGCATTTTCTTTGACACCAGTGAAACGGGTAGCAGTTATGCCGAATTCTGTTTGAAACAACGAAGTCAACTGGAGAAGTTTTGGGTTGCCTTACGGAATGCCGATTCGTATCTGATTAGCAGTGATAAGACGGAGCTGCAATTGCAGAAAGAATCTGGAGAGTTGGAAAAGATGATTTCAAAACTTCACAATTTTCCACCTCTTTCTCTTCAAGGTGATCTGTCCAACGAAACATCTGACAAGAGATGCAATATCATTAAGCTCAAAATGCCTGTAAATTTGTTAGCAATTAAAGAATTCTGCATGGAAAAGCAGTGCACTTTATTTGCTTATTTGTTGTGCATATTTTCTCTAACTGTAAGATCCATACTGTCTAATGAGCAGAAACATTGTTTTGCCGTTGTAAGTTCTGCACTGAATCGTACGTCTGATACAATAAACTGCGTTGGATTATTTGTTAATACTGTGATCATTCCGGTTGATACTTATTTTCAGGATATTAATAAACTAATTAGCAATCTTCAGCAAAATATTGCGGAAGCTCTTGAATTTCAGCATATTCCGTTCCATTATATCATTCAGAAGCTAAATCCAAAACGAAGTATTACAGGCACAGAAGCATACCAAATTTCTTTTGTGCTGCAGAATGCTTCCGCAACAACGCTACCAAAAATTGATGGTGTTGAAACGGCTGCCGAAGAAACTGCTGCAAAGTATGCAAAATTTGATCAAGCATGGTACTGTGCTGAATTTCAGGACTATCTTGAAATGTCGGTGGAGTACAGAATTGCAAAGTACAGTGAGCTGAAGATAAAATATGTCATGAATCTATTTGCTAGCATAGCTTCGCAAGTGCTATCGAAGAGATGTTTGGGAATAGAAAACATTCTAGAATATTGTGGAAAAGCCGACGCCAAAAAGTTGATGATCGAGAACGACAATCTGGAACATACGATCGAAATTAAAGATACAAGCAAGCAAAATTTTATTCTGGAAGAAATCTTACTTAAAATCTGGAAAGAGGCACTGGAAAATCCAGAAATTTCCGTTCATGACAATTTCTTTGCTAAGGGTGGACATTCTTTGTTGATTCCAACTATCTGCTATGAAATAGAGCAGCAAATCAGCTACCAATGTCCACCACAAGCTATTTTCAAATATCAAACGATCAGAAAACTTGCTGAATATATCAGTGCTGAAAAGAATCCGAAAATTCCGACAGCAGAAGAAATCAAAATTCGTGTGTGTCCACTACAGAAATCTTTAGCGAGAATATATTATAATGCAGCTCATTCTTCCAGTACAGCTTCAGCAAATGATCTTATCAAGGCTTATCAGACGGGATTTACAATATCTTTGAAGAGCATAAATTTATCAAAACTTAGATACTCCCTCAATTTAATAATAATACGTCATTTTGTACTTCGCTCAACATTCTATTGCCAGAATAATGACTTTTTTCAAGAAATTCATTCTGGCAGCGAAATTTATATTGCACTGCAGAGAATGAATTCTCAGGATGCAACACCGAGGATACCGAATCCGTTTCATACAATACCGATTCTTTGCTGGTTGATTGATGGCACAAAGCAAGAAGCAACTGATTCTAGTCCTTGGGAACTACATTTCAGCATAAGTCATGCTATCTGCGATGGAAAGTCATTGTCTATAATAGCCAGCGAACTGCAGTGCGCTTATTTCGAAAGTATACCGAACCGAATAGGAGAAGATTTCATTGATTTTAGCAGTCGGATGGAACAACGCTTCCTGAAACGTTATTCTGAAATGCATAGATTCTGGTCTCGAGCGTTGAAAGATACAGATGCCATAAATCTTCAGAATGAGAAAGTGATCAGTGCTATTTCCAATACTAACAAGTGCAAATTTTTCTGCAAAAAATTTAAGGATTTGCACAAATTGACCATGAGAGTGGCTGCGAAATGTTATTCTTCCCCATTCAGTGTTCAATTAGCCGCATTTAGTATGGTACTTTCTGAAATGGTAACACAATCTCCCAAGGTGGTCATTTCGTGTCCAATAGATATGCGTGATTCTAGAGCTAAGCAATGTGTCGGAATGTGCATTAATGTTCTGCCAGTAGTAATCAACTTGAAGTACAGAAACTGCCAGGATCTAATTAGAGATGTTGCTAGAAGTTTAGCAGATACTTACGTAAATGCTGATCTTTCTACTGAAGAAATGGAAAAACTGTGCGAAAAATATGGAATTTCTAATTTTACAAATGTAATGATAGTTAACAACAATCCAGAAATTTCCAACCACCACTACGCAGTTGTAAATGATAATTTAGAATTTACGAAGTGTGCCTTGACGTTGTTTCTCACACAACATGATCAGGATGTTGTTGCAAAAATTGAGTTTAAACAGGATCTCTTCTATAGTGAATCAATGAGTGTAATGCTTGATCACTGGGCTAAAATCATTCGACGAATGGAACTGACCATTGTGACAAAAGGTGAGATGAAACACGAAACAGAACTACAGTCTGTAGATGCTATTTCATATGAGGCAGGACGAAACGAAATGAAGCTGAATGTAAAATCAGGAGAAAAAGTACTGGGAGGCGAACATTCCTTTGTAACGGAAAATCAAACTGACAAAGATATTTTTCACAGATGTGATTATCCGAATATTAGCTTCCAGCACTTGTTGCGACAAGCTATCCGAAGTGATACCCGATTGGAAACTATGACAGCTTTAATTGGGAATAGAGAAAGCATCAATTATCGTACTCTAAATAGGTTAATCTATCATACCTCGAGAACTATACAAGAAAAATTAGTTCAGCTCACAGGCAATACATTACGAACTGATTCAGTGATACCAGTTATCGCTCAAAGTGGTATCAAAACAGTGATAACATGTTTAGCAATTATTATGGCTGGAGCTGCTTACCTTCCAATAGATTCTACAAGCCCAAGCAAGCGAATCTTGAATATTTTGGAGCAGATGGAAGTAAAATTCTATGTTACTGTTGATAAGGTGTCAAATGTTGGTCAAGAACTTCAAAATTCACTTATTTCCTCATTTCAGAATATTATAGAAATTAACCTCAGTGATTCAGGGAATGACGAATATTCATTTGAACTTCCAGTGCACCTTAAAAACATACCAGCAGATTTAGCTTACGTAATATTTACATCAGGAACTACCGGAAAGCCTAAAGGAGTAGCACTTGCCCAAGATGGTCTTCTTAACATGGCCGTAGCATGCACTCGAGATTTTTGGATAAAACCTGGGGACTGTGTTTATCAGTTCACAAATTTTACATTTGATAACAGTGTTCTGGAAATTACGATGGCATTGGTGAATGGTAGTGCTCTCTTCCATCGAGAGGATTTTTTTATGCCACGCAAGTTTCTGAAGGAAATTAAGAGTGCCAACATTACCCATGCACTGTTATTCCCTGGCTTAGTCGATACCTTCGAGGATGAGGAGATTGAAGAGTTACGACACCTGAGGTACTGGATTGTTGGAGCAGAGAGTGCAAGTAAAAGAGTTATGGACTGTGCTTTGAAATCAGGTGTCAATGTAATTCAGAATTACGGGCCAACTGAAACTACAGCCTATGCCTTGACTAGAAGGATGAAACTGCTAGATAGACCTAATAATATTGGACGCGGCATAATAAATGTTATCATTACAGTAAGGAATTTGCGGGATGAAATGGTACCAAAAATGGGGGTGGGTGAATTATCCATCACAGGAGTGGGAATCATGCGAGGATACATCACCTCGAACATGGAAGAGAGAACAGGAAAAAATGAGGAGGAAAGAAAATGGAATGCTGGAAATCGTCGAGTTCCTGGAACAGCTGTTTGTCAACAGATGCCATCGAGAATTAGCTTTGCTACTAGAGATATGGTTCGTTTGCTAACAAATGGTGACATTCTTTTCCTGGGACGATACGATAAACAAGTGAAAATTCGTGGACACCGTGTTGAACTCAGTGAAGTAGAAACCATTCTTTGTCAATACCCAGAAATCAAATCCGCCAAAGTAATCCTGAAATCAACTGGAGAGCAGCAACGGCTTGTAGGTTTTATCATTTTATCGGATTCGTCGAAGACTGAATTCGATATCTGTACTTTACGGAAATTCATGCTACAGCATTTACCGTACTACATGGTACCAACACAGTACTACCCTCTACAACAATTTCCACTTACTAAAAATTCAAAACTTGACGTCACTGCTCTGGAAATGTTACAAGATCCTATAAATGGCCCGTCTTCGAAAAATGCAGAGCCGGAAAACAGTACAGAAGTGATGTTGCTTGGGTTTTTCCGGAAAGTTCTTAAGGATGATAACATTTCGGTAAATGATGATTTTTTTGCTTCTGGCGGAAATTCATTTTTAGCAGCACAACTTGCGGAATTGATAGAAGTGAACAGTGCACAAAATTTTGACATAATTAATGTTTTCCATCATCGAACAGTGAGAAGACTATCACAGTGCATTGGAGGCTTCTGTAGAAAACTGCGCAGTAAGAAGACTGATGAAACTCGAGACCTCCATGGATTGAAGAAACAAACTTTCAGATTTGATAACATCCCTCTCAGCTTTCAACAGCAGCAATTCCGATTCCTGAATGAAACAAAGCAAAAACGATATTATGAACTTATATTTATACAGAAGTTTGATGCATCTTTGAGCTTGCAGCATCTAAAATTGGCTTTTCTGCGGCTAATTTTACGACAACCTTCGCTGCGGACAATTTTTCCAGAACAAAACTATGAAGTGCATCAGGAAATACTTTCTGGAACAGAGACTTATTTCTACAGCAGTATCCTAGAAAGTGGCAGTTCCTCTGTAAAGTCAACATTTCGCAATGAGGATTTTATTCCAGAAATGATAAACATATTTCAGGATGAGGAAGTAGATTTCACATGTCAACCGCCTGTCTTATGCGCATTTGATGCAACCAGTAATAAATCTTATGCTGTTATTCTGCGAATAAACCATATTATCAGTGATGCATGGTCCACGAAGCTACTAGAGATTGACCTGAGGGACCTCTATCATGAAGTACTGAAGAACAGACGATTTAATAGTAATTCAAAATTACTTTCTACATATGCCGAGTATTCGGTAGAACAGTTTGAACGAAGACAGTCTTTGGAGAAGCTCGGGGCTGATTATGCTGATAAGATTGTTACATGGTTTATGAATGATCAGAATTACAATAAAATTCTAGAAAACTGGGAAAGAAATGAAAATATGGTGAGCCAAGTTGGTCAAGTTGAACAAAATTTGGATTTTGCTTCTGGGGAGAAAAAGCAAAGCTCGGAGCTGGCAGATTTCAGAAACTATTCGGAGACAGTGTTTAATTTTGAAATGAGTAGAATTCAAAAGATTTGTGGTAGTTTTGAAACCACCCCACTTGTGGTTTTTCTCAGTGCATTTGCTTTATCCTTACACGAACTATCTAGCACAAATCAACTAATTATAAATGTACCAGTTGCTAATCGTACAACCAAAACAACTAATATCATTGGTAACTTCCTCAATTACCTCCTCGTAAATTGTGAGCTGATCACTGCCAAGGGAAACATTAATACTAGGAGTACTGAATCACGAAATAATATCGATAACACTGCAAGTCTAACTGAAGTTGCTATTTTTAATACGAAAACGGATAGAAGCTTTTCTTCTGCTGCGCAGACAAGATCTATGAGGTCATATATCGACAGCATTAATACAACAATTAATGAAATTCGCCGATTTGAACAGGTGCCTTTTACCATACTTCTAAAATTAATCCGAATCAAACTGAAAAAATTGAATTTACCGGTTACTGAACTGCTAACTCGCCTTCATAAAACTATTTTTTTCAATTTCCGCTATGGACTGGAAGAAGATTGTGAATCCGTACTAGGAAAAGGTGAAACACAACCACCAGTAGGTTGCATTCACGAAATTGAAGTTGAAATAGACTGCATCAAGAGCTATTATTCCTGCAAAATTCGAATGGAAAATCGAGAAAAAAGTTGCAAGCGTATTTTGATATTGCGTCAAAGAATGATCTTCTTCTTACAACAGATGTCAATTTATCCTAATATTCAAGAAACAGTTGATGATGAGCACGCTGTAATTGAAAAACAGCCTATTCTGCCCTGTGCTAATCCTCTTGAGGGAACTACTATTAACCGGAAATTAAGAAGAATCTGGAGTGAGTGTTTGAATAAAAGATGGATTAAAGATGACGATGATTTTTTCCTGGAAGGTGGAACTTCATTGCTAACTCTGAAATTGAGAAGTCTTATTAAATCACAATTGAAAATCTACATTGAAATTGACGAAATATTCAAATATAGCACTTTCGTGCAGCTAAGCAAATTCTTAAATGAGCGATTCATTAAAACAGGTTGTTCGAATAACGGAATCAAAATCGTAAATTCTGAATCCGTTGTTAAAGCAGAACAGAATACAATGCCGGAAATTACAGGAACTGCATCCTGGAAATCAGACGTTACAAAGGAAAGAGAAAATTTGGAAGCATCGAAAAATCAGCAAATAATTCTATTCTTTCGTCGAGGCGAATCAAATAATGATGGTGTCATCGTTTTTTTCCACGCATTGGTTGGTGGAGTAACATGGACATATGCTCCTATTATCAGACAATTAATAAGAAGACTGCCAGACTCGTTCACAATAATTGGTATCCAGCACCCTGATACTTTTTCCAGACGATGTGCAGGAAATTTTGAGTTTTATCGATCCATTGAAAATTTATGTTCCAAATATATACAACACTTGGATGATCATTTACGTAAGGCAAAAATTCGTCTATTCATCGGCGCATCATTTGGCGCTATTCTGGCTTATCAGTGTGCTGTACAACTACAACAAAAAGGTGAATTTTTTTCTTCATGTTAAAGAACGATGGAAATCCAGAGCACAAAATGGATAAAAAATGATTTTACTGAAATATGTAATCAAGACACATCGAATTGATTGATCACTTTTCGAAGAAAATTCACTCGAAAAAAACTTTTCAAATATCATGCATTTCTTTAACTATTATGATATTCTAGGAATTTATATAGATGATATAATATCTATTGACGGAACATCCCGTTGGCGTAGAAGTACATCCTCGGCGGAACTGTCATATGCGGAACACTGCCAGCAGATTAAGGATATCGTGAAATATCGTGTTGGTAACATGAAAATTGATGTCGAACTACTAGAAGCAATCAGCGATAACGCGTGGGAGTTGCTGAAGATGATGCGCATTTACACTCCAATTAGAAGTCTAAAAACTCCTTCTCGCCTTCATGTAACTCTCTTAAAGTCACAGTTTGAAGAGACTTTAGAAGTGGATGGAGACGATTATGGATGGATGGAACTTTGTACTAGAACAGTTATAGGTATACCATTTTCACATGACACAATACTCCATGAGCGAAACATTGATATCATCGTTGATATTATCTTACAGAGTGCAACAAAAGCTAAACGAACAACAACCAGTACTTCTCATAACCTTTCACATGTTAATAGTGTTGCTTAGTTTGCTTAGTGTCGTTACCAACAGAATTTCAAGAACTAAGAATCAACTGCTTACTAGCACTTACTACTGCACTATTATCTTGACTGGATTATAAATAACTGAGCTCTAAATCAATAACTCTTTCTCTGTTCCTTCCTTTCATATCATCAGCTATTTTTACATTCAGTACATTAGCCTTATTGAAATTGTAGAAGTCTTCCCTTTGGCTTGCAACTAATCACAATATTCGTAACCACCAAGCGAATACAACCCCTCCGAAATGCAATATATTCGAAAAGACCTCAATTATTTATTTTTCCTGAGTTAATTGTTTATTGCAGCAGTTCTCCAACTTTTCTTTGTGTTCTCTGGTGATCACTTTTAATTGAATGATGCGGATAAAACACTTTAATTTGAACAAATTTAATATATGGTGTGGACAAAATATTTTAATTTGGAATAAATTTAATATTCGATAAATACTGTAAGGTCAATATATAGAAGAGAACTTTAGAGAAATATTTCAGAGAGCATTTAGCTAACATTTTTTTTTCTTCAACATATCAAAGCGTTTGGCCAGATCATCAAAATCAAGCTCTTTACTGCTATCAATAACACCTGGTTGTCTATCGCTATTTTTTGCTGATGGGAAAGACGTTACGTCACACGCTTCCGGAAAATCATTTGGTGGTTCCGGAAATTCTGGTGTTACTGTAACAAGGATTGCAATGAAATTGCGGCAAAAATTAAAACATTTTTACAGCTCTCTTTTTAGAAATCTATTTCCGAAACCTTGTGAGTAAATAAATCATTATGAAATATAATAACACTAAACTTATACAGCAAAAAGAAAAATTGATGGAACTAACCAATAGTTGTAGGAGGCGCTGAAGGAACACCTGGGGATGCATTTGGCTTGATTTTAATGTCGTTTGCCGCATCATCGATCTATAAAACGATTACCTCATCTCTTTCATTACTTGTTACTTATAAAGCAATGAAAAAGACACAACGTGCTTAATTTAAATTTTAACTGGGTCACCGCCGGTAGTGCATTAAACCATTAAAACCACAGGAATGAGAAGAATCCAGTAATTAAAAAAGTATATTTGGGATAGCCCGCATATCAAAAGCAATTTAAAAAATAAACTCAGATGAAATAGGGAACGAAAAAACATCTAAAAAATGAGCACCAATAATACCTGACTCAAACGAGGATAACTGGTTGGGTCTGATGTCGGCGCAGAAGCCCGGGCACCTTTTTCACTACTGTCACCAAAAGAACTTTTAAATCCAGCAGGAGGAGGAGGTGGTGGTCCCGGATAATATCCTGGAAAACTGGCAATATCATCCATATTAACTATGGGCTTAACAGAGAAAAGCAGTACCAATATAACTCCAATACGAAGAAAAATGATTTACTAACCAGATCCTTTGTTCGATGGCCCTTTATTATCGGAATTACTGTCATCCGGATACATCCAACCATAACCTTGCTGAAAATAATCCATAATCATGACTAATCTTAGTCAAACGACTGTTATAATAACAAAGATCATATAGTTTTTTTTGTATATGGAAAATGTCTTCCAAAATTAACATAGCAACCATAAAAATCAAGCAAAATCCTACTCCCCCTTGATTTCTAAAATCGATTAGCATTTGCTCAGCAGCAGCAACTTCGTCTTCGCGCATAATATTTGGATCAGGAGTGAAAGGTATTCCTGCGCACTTTGCAATTTCGATCATATATCTGAAAAATTGGGCTTAAGTCTTTATGAAAATAAATTTTATAAAACAAAACAAATTTCATGCTATGCAGAGATTTGGAATGAAAAAATCTTGTTCTTTTTTTTCTTTTAACTTTAATAGAACTGAACTAAAACGTACCGTTCTACTAAAAGCTTCGGAGGTGCTTGTACACTTAGTTTAGCTATCAGCTTTGGTGATACTTTTGCAGGATATTCTAACTGATTATTGCGAGCCGCATCCGCAAATGCTTTCCCGTATTTCATTGTTAACTGATCACTAATCACCTAAAATTTCAAACCATTTAAAATTCAAAACATTATACGTCATCATCAATTCCTTAAGAACAGGGATTAAGTAGAGATTAATTTCTAAAGGAAAAGATTTTAAGATAATTGCGTCCCCATACATACGAATGGGAAATACACTGAATTTAACCCTGAACAGCTTCTATAAAAGATTTGTATTAAAACCGGGAGACAAAGATCAAACACATTAATCTTTTATTCGTGGGTTTTAAAAAACTCCGTCAAAGATATCACCTTGAACTCACTAACGTCTGTCGCAACACGAGGAGCAGCCCATAAAATGCTAATTACTGCTTCAGCAATTCCATCATCAAGTTGCCTGCAGCATTTTATAAAATGGAAGCAATCAACAATAACTTAGGGGTAAAAATTAGAAAGATGAGTGGTATTAAAAACGACACACCATCAATTTCTGTTGAAATTGCAGGTTTAAAAATAGAAAATGCCAGTGTTACAAAACAAATAACACATACTTGATTTGTTGTATGAGACCAAACCGTGCTAGAATAAGATCGCAATACATTTCCAGTAACTCATATGCTTCAACGAGAAAATCCTCTCTTATGATATGTTCAACTCTGATACGAGCACGGTCTTCTTTGTGATCTAAAGCAAATCTTCAGAATCTGTAATCGTAATAACATATGGAATTTACTCCACCATACATTTAATTTGCATAAATATATTATGCAAGTAAAAAAGATCAAACACCACGAGTTTTGTGTTATACGCTATGCTTAGCGAAACAGAATTCGAGTGTTAAGTAGCAGTTTGCATTTCAGAAAAACTGTAGCACATAATCTAGCACTTCTCATAGTTGGTTACATTGCACGAACTTCTGTTTCCTTAGAAATAAGTTAACCAAATGAGCCACCAACAATAAAAACAAAAGAAAAACAGGGTGAACGCGTTCAGATCTGTGGTAATGAAAATGAAAAATCATACGATAAATGAGTGGTGGAATGAACACATTTCTAAATAATTCGAAAGTATTCACAAAAAAGGAAGACTTCCCCTTTTCCTGTAGTTAACGATCGCAAATAATCGATAACTCTCACCGAAATGTTGTTTGTAAAAAACATTCGGAAGTTCAAAACGAACTTGCAATGAAATCGGCAATTTCGGTCCGTGATTTCAGTGCCATCTCAGTTTTCTTCTTCTCCAGTAATTTTAACCGATTAATCGCTAAACGAAGGTTGGTTTTCAGCTTCGAATACTGTGTTCCCCAAGTAATCGACATCTTTTCTGAGAATATTTTTCTTTTTTTTTACACAAAGAATTTACCTCAAAAAATGTTTGTAACATTTTGTGACACTAATCGTTATGTACCGCACTTCTGTTACTCAATCATACCCTTAAATGTACAATCTTTTTTTTGAGCAGAGGAGCTTGGAGATATACACGCATATGTATTACAGTTACAGCACTGACTGCTTATTCGCGTTCCCATCTTCGGGCAGAGAAATACGAAAAAACAGCCATGACTTCAGTTGTTTTTTAACTTTCTCAGTCGATAAAAGTAAAAATTAGCTGGCACATATGTCCGCTTATGAAGAAGCAACGCCTTCTAAGTATTTACGAGATATGTTCCGCCTTGCAACTGAGTTTATGCCAGTACAGACGGGGAAGTGCCCTTCACGTAATTAACTACCAGTCATTGGTAATTGACGTACCTAATTTTTGCAAAGAGGCACATCTGTCTGATTAAAGTGGACGATATTGAAACGACATGGGAACGTCAGTGACTGTAGTATTTACAACATATCTTGACAAAATGGAAATATGCCAAAATACATGTAATCACTAGTACTGCCGTATTCTTATGACTTCATCTAATAGCCAAGTAACCGTCTGACTTCCTTCACTGAACTCTCTTTAAAATTTCGTCTCCTCGCCTGATCCTCTTAATTCTCATGCTCATTTTTGCACATCATTTTCCCTTAAATAGCTGTGAAATACCAACTGATATATTTCAGATCAAGGAAATGCTGTGACGGGGGGGGGGTGATTTCTGCTGTAATGAGGATGGCTAAGGCAAACCTTCGTAGTGCATTTCTAGATGGTCTTCGCTGTAAGATACATAGAACACAAAAGGTACTGACTCATTTACCCNGCATTTCAGGATGGTCTTCGCTGTAAGATACATAGAACACAAAAGGTACTGACTCATTTACCCCGTACGATACCATTAAAGACACCACTTGAGTCGTTACTGATTATAACTCGTGTGGTGAATCAAGTCTTGGACAGTAAATTTCGGAATGATACAGCTTTCGTGATCTATTCGTTACATAGAAAGATTGGTACTTGTCGCAAACCAGCAGAAATGTAGCTATTTGCTTCCCGAGCAAGGGTTGTGCAACGTGTTGCAGGGGATTTGCGTCAAGCGAAGTGAAAGTTAATGCTAGGGGATGTCAGGAATGGAGGAACTCGAGCGTCTTGCCTTAGTCTCAAGGGTATGTGTCGAACTGGACAATCACTTTGGGTTGGCTGACAAGGATGTCGCTGAGTTCATTATATATTTGGCCACTGAAAATCCAACTTTCGATAAGTTCAAGAAATCAATCGTGAAGGAAGGATTAGCTGATCAGGTATATATGCGTACGGATTGCATTCAAATTTGTTTGCTTTTTTTTCTTGCCTATTTCTTATAAAAGAGGATCTCATATGGAAAGGTAGCGAAGTTTGAGGCTGATAGAATTAAAAGTCGGTGATAGCTGGAATGAAATGAATGTTGTAGAATTAAAATACATGTTACAGATACCGATATTACTATACGTTATCATAGTTAGGAAATAACACCCTGCACTTGTTTTAAGTTGAAGAAATATTTTGTTGGTACGTCATATTTTCAGTTCGATGATTCTCTACTAACAAATCTTCTACGTATAATACAGCATATGCAACCAAAAAAAAAGGATGTAGCGAACTTAAAGTCTATTTCGAATGATAAGCAGTTGCTGCGGGAAACACTGCCAGCTCTTGCCATGGCGAATGTTGATGCAGATAAGTTAATGATCGAACTGGAAGGCTTGCAGCCAAAATGGGAGGAGGAGAAAGTTCGTTTTTTTTTTTTTTTTTTTTTTTTTTACATTGAGGCTCGAGATCGATATCTAGGATTTGATTGCCAGAATAATTATTGCGCTGAAATTCTTGCACCATTGTTGAATTTACATAGTTCGTGTAAAGTCTGAGCTTAAATTAGATAGTTTCCTATTTTAGCTTTTGTTTCTTTTGCTTTTGAATGGGATAAAATTCAGGCAAAAACTATAGATAAATCACAGAGGAGAAGTCGGCATCGCTCGAGGAGTGTAGGTAGTATGAAAGGAAAACATCAGCGGAAAGAAAGGCATTCTCATGACCGTAAGCATGGGCGAACTACTGAGGTTGAAAAAGATCGACGAAGGACTAGGAGCAGAGATCGGAATGGAAAATTGTATGAATCATCATCGAAGTAAATATACAGTTCTTGATTCTTAGTTATTCAGAGCATAGCAAGAGCTGATTTATTGTGGCCATACCTCTTGTCATAAGGTTTTTGACAGTTAAGAAGTCGTTTTTGATGTAAACTTTAATATCTTTGAATCAACAGCATTATTTTTAGAAGGTATCGCAGGAGTAGGTCGCGTTCTTCTCCTAGAAGCGGAGGAAAACGACTTACCCTTGCTCCAGTTGTTGGTCACATTTACAATGGCCGTGTGACAAGTATCCAAAGCTTTGGAGCGTTTGTACAGGTGTTTTGTTGGTCTTTTCCATTGGTTTTATTTACGGCCATTCAAAAAGAGTGTATTTTGAATAAGTTGATTATTATAGCATAAGGAATTGAAAAAGCTTTTCAACATTTACATTTATTAGTAAACGTTTTTACACCTGTTGCCAAACACTTATTGTTTCACTTTGGTGTCATGATTCATTGTCGCTGGTTATTATTTATGGAATTATCGCTTTTGCTAAAGCCACATTTTTGTTCAGTTGGAGGGTTTGCGTCAGCGCTTTGAAGGTCTTTTACATATATCTCAAATCCGGCAGGACCGCGTAAATGCCGTTTCTGATGTGTTAAGTCGGAATCAGAAAGTAAAAGTTAAGGTAGGCTGACATTTGTTTTCGATTTAGTATTTAAATCTTTGTTTCTATAAAGTGTTTTATTCTTGGTGCTAATATTTAAATCGAATTTGTAATGAAGCCTTTTCCTTACTTTGCAGTTTCTTTTCCTTTTTTCCTTTCTTTCTCTTTTTTTTTTTTTTAAGTAAAGTTTGTCATTCTACTAAAACTTCTTTCTAGGTCATTAAATTCGAGTTAGGAAAAATTGGCTTATCAATGAAGGAAGTTGACCAAGAAACAGGGGAAGATCTTAACCCTCATGAACCTACATCACTTGCAGATGGTGCTCGTAATCCCGAAGCACCCTGGATGAATCCCTCAACTTCTCGTAATCCAGATGATATGTCTGTTGCTCAGTCGAAAAGGTTAACATTTTTTTTTCATTTCTACAGAGTATTTTTTTTGCTTTATCTCATCAGGAAATTCTACTTTGTTAATTCATTATGTTAGTATGAATTTGACATTTAAGTAAGTTTCAGTAGATTTGCTATCAAAGTGAATTTCAGTGTGATGAAAAGCCGTGTCCGTTTAACGACTCCTGAAAGGTGGGAACTGAGACAAATGCAAGGTGGAGGAGCCATCACTAACGCGGATTTGCCTGATTTTGATGAAGAGCTTGGTGTTCTCAGGAATTATGATGGTAATATTTAATTGTGCAGTTTATTAAAAATTAAGTAGTATCATTTTTCTTCTTAACTTATATTTTTCATGCCATATTCCATTTCTTATTCATTTCTAATATTTAGAAGAAAGTGATGGAGAAGATATTGAAATTGAAATTGTTGAGGAAGAGCCAGATTTCCTGCGAGGTTACGGGAAATGTATGTTAGATCTCGAACCTGTAAAAGTTGTGAAAAATCCCGATGGAAGTTTAGCGCAAGCAGCCTTAATGCAGGTTTGGCAGTATATCTTTTCATTCCTCTTTTTCGTTTGTCATTTCTTAATGAAAGCTTATCACAGCCGCCCGACTCTTTGTTTCACAAATTATTTCAGAGTGCACTTGCAAAAGAACGTCGAGACCAAAAACTGCAGACCCAGCGTGAACAAGAATCTCATTCTCATCGGAGTGGTCTTTCGTCAACTGCCAGAATTAATGATCCAATGGCAGAATTATCAGTACAATCTTCAGTTGATATTTCTGGACCAAGCCAAAGGCAGAAGGTATATTCAGAAATTATAATAACAGTCTTGTCTTTTGTTACTCAACTAAGATTTAACTGACTAAGATATAATATATAAGTTATGGTAGCCCAAACTTTTTTAAGATCTGATCTGTGCAGAGACACTTGTACACTTGTTTATTTTCCTCGATACTTCCAGTAGTTCACCTGAGTGTGTCCTATGTATCACTATAAATTGAATTTCTTCAGCAATTATTTTAGGTTTATAAGCACTTATATCTCTATCCGATATGTAAAAAAGGATGTGAATAAGACAATTTAGGAGATGCCGGAATGGCNAATTGAATTTCTTCAGCAATTATTTTAGGTTTATAAGTTATATCTCTGTCCGATATGTAAAAAAGGATGTGAATAAGACAATTTAGGAGATGCCGGAATGGCTGAGACATGTAACTGCTGGTGGAAAAGCGACTTATGGGAAACGAACAAATATGTCGCTTAAAGAACAACGTGAGTCCCTCCCTATTTTCGCACTGAAAAAAGCGCTCCTAGAAGCAGTTGCGGCGCAAAACATTTTGATTGTTATTGGTGAGACGGGATCCGGAAAAACAACTCAAATCACTCAATACATGGTTGAAGTTGGATACGCAGCACGCGGTCGAATAGGATGCACTCAGCCCAGGTTGGTAAAAAATGCTGTTTGGATTCTGTTAGATTACACATCTTTTTCTTTGTGAATTCATTTATAATATCCGTTTCATTATAGATGTTAGAAAACCATGTATTGGACAGAGTTACAAAGAGATTACAGAGTATCGAAATTAGAGATAAACTAAATGATTGTTCGTCACTGTGCCTTACTGCTCCGTCCAATGAACTTGCCTGATTATATTTTTCCTTCTATAACATTGAAACAAAAAAAATTTTAACAATATTTCCCTTGTTTTAACATATTATGTTGTTGTTATGTGAAGGCGCGTTGCTGCGATGTCTGTTGCCAAGCGTGTGGCTGAAGAAATGGGTTGCCGACTTGGTTCTGAGGTCGGTTATACGATTCGATTCGAAGACTGTACAAGGTTTACTTTTTGGGACTTCTTTTTAGTATTTCTCGATTTTTGCAAAAAAAAAAAAAAAAAAAGAAAAATAATGTAAAATTGGAAAGTTCTGTAGTGCTATGTAGGCACATTCGTTCAGATAGCTTATTTTATGAAATCGTTGAATATTTTGTACTTTCAGCCAAGACACCGTAGTGAAGTATATGACGGATGGTATGTTGCTTAGGGAGTGCTTGTTGGATCCCGATTTAACATCTTATTCGGTAATTATGTTGGACGAAGCCCACGAAAGAACTATCCATACTGATGTTTTATTCGGACTTCTAAAAGCTGCAGTGAAGAAACGTCCGGAACTTAAACTTATTGTTACTAGGCATGCTTATATTTGGTTGTTTTCTTTCGCTATCTTATTTAAACATGGATGAAAATGTGAAAGACTTCTATCGACAATTTTTTAATAATTTCATACCTATAGATTTATTCCTATATATAAATTAAGTGTAATTGCTGTCTCTTTTTGCAGTGCTACATTGGATGCTGTCAAATTCTCAGAATATTTTTATGAAGCCCCCATATTTACAATACCTGGTAGAACTTTTCCTGTTGAAATTCTTTATACACGTGAACCAGAGACGGATTATTTAGATGCTGCACATATAACCGTTATGCAAATCCATCTTACTGAGCCTCCGGGTGATATTCTTGTATTTCTCACTGGACAGGTATAACGCAAATTATTCATTGAATTAGTGCATTTTCATTTTTGCATCGAACTTTAGGTTATTAAAACTTGAATTGATCATTGAATTTGTTTTTCTCCAGTATAGTAAGGAATAATTTCTACGTGGCTAGTGTTTATTCTTTTTTAAATGCAATTTCTAGGAAGAAATTGATACTTCTTGTGAAGTTTTGTATGAAAGGATGAAAAGCCTTGGTCCGGATGTACCTGAATTGATAATTTTACCTGTTTATGGTGCATTACCAAGTGAAATGCAAACACGGATATTTGAACCTGCTCCACCAGGCAGCCGAAAAGTGAAAATTTCTTACTACTTTTGTCTTTTCTTACACGTTTGGGGACTAATTATATCCTATGTAGAGTCGTGAAAAATTCAGAGTTCATGTTCTAGGTAGTAATTGCTACTAATATCGCTGAAACTTCACTAACGATAGATGGAATCTACTATGTGGTCGATCCGGGTTTTGTAAAACAGAAGATATATAATCCAAAAAGTGGCATGGATTCTCTAGTTGTTACACCAATTTCCCAAGCACAAGCGAAACAGAGAGCTGGTCGGGCTGGTCGTACAGGGCCCGGCAAATGCTACAGACTTTATACGGAAAGAGCTTATAGGTAATTTCTATTCGCTGATTGTTAAAATTGGCAAGTAGTTTTAAGGAAATGTTTCGTATTTCGGAAATCGTAGGGTCATCAACTTTTTATTTGACAAATAAGTTTTGAACTTTTTGAATATTTTAAATCTGTTCTAGGGATGAAATGTTGCCGACACCTGTACCTGAAATACAGCGAACGAATCTTGCTTCAACACTGTTGCAGTTGAAAGCTATGGGGATCAATAATTTGATTGATTTTGATTTTATGGATGCACCACCGGTAGAAGCTATGATCACAGCATTAACACAGTTGCACACCTTGAGTGCTCTTGATAACGATGGATTGTTGACCAGACTTGGCAGAAGAGTGTGTTTTATTTGAACGAATGTATCATATGTCAGTCCCTTTCTACAAGCAATATTTTAGCGATTTGGGGTAGGAAATTAGTTTTTGGTCTGAATCATTTCCTTTATCAAATGCTATTTTTTTCTTAATTTTACTATTGGGTTTAGATGGCTGAATTTCCACTAGAACCAAGCTTGGCTAAGCTGCTGATTATGTCGGTAGATCTATGCTGTTCGGATGAAGTACTGACCATTGTATCTATGTTATCGGTACAGAATGTTTTCTACAGACCAAAAGTAATTTTTATTTCTTCTATGATGCTTTATATAATTAACTGTTGTTAAAAAGTTGTTTTGGTTTTGCATCCTAAATAGTTTCAACTTCTTTTTCAAGGATAAACAAGAAATAGCTGACCAGAAAAAAGCAAAATTCCATCAGCCAGAAGGCGACCACTTAACTTTGTTGGCTGTTTATAACTCTTGGAAGCACCATCATTTTTCTCAGCCTTGGTGTTATGAAAACTTCATTCAAATTCGGACATTAAAGAGGGCTCAGGTTTGTATCTTACATTTCATTACAAATTTTACATAATTTGCTTAATACTACTTTTTTTTGAAAAAAAATTTCAAAGGATTATTAAGTTTCTTAAATTGTTCGCTATCGGCTTATGAATCTACAGGACATTCGAAAGCAATTGCTTAGTATCATGGATAGGCATAAACTGAATACAATCAGTTGTGGTCGAGATGTTCAACGCATACAAAAAGCTATTTGTTCAGGTTTTTTCCGAAATGCTGCGAAGCGTGATCCACAGGTATCTTCTTTCATGTAATGAGATGATCGGAGCAAATTAATGTCCAAAACATTAGTTTTAGGAAAGCTAAACAGTTTTTAAATATTTGAGGGTATTTTTGTACTAAAATGAGTAAAATGAAACACATATTTATACTGAATTAAAAGACGGGTGAATTCTTTCCAGTTTATCTAATCATTCTTCATATTTTAGGAAGGATATCGAACAATTGTAGACGGCCAAAATGTTTATATTCATCCTTCTAGTGCTTTGTTTCAAAACCAACCAGAGTGGGTTGTATATCATGAGCTAGTCATGACAACAAAGGAATACATGCGGGAGGTTTGTGAAGTTTCCATATTGAGAGCATTAATAGATTGTTCCGAATGGTATCGTTTATTATTGTCTTTTGAAGTTTAGTATTTTCAATCAATATAAATTAAAAAATGTGCTACTTTTTGATCACTTTAAGAGATATAGTCAACATGACAACAGTTTAGGTAGTGGTTCTTACAGGTGACTGCCATCGAACCGAAGTGGTTAGTAGAATTCGCGCCGTCTTTCTTCAAAATGGGCGACAATACAAAATTATCAGCCTTTAAAAAGAATCAAACAATCAATCCTTTGTATAACAAGTATGAAGATCCTAATGCTTGGCGTATTACACGACTGAAGAAAAAGATTTATAATCCTAATAGATAATTCAGCCTCCTTAATCTTTCAGTTTCCTTATTTGCGAGATTTGGTGGATACGTTTATAAGTTTTGTTTTTATTGTGCCCTTAATTTGTTCTTACTAAATTCTCCGCTATAAATTGTACTTTTTATTGATTTCTTTATCCTTTAGCCTCTTGTTTATGAATATCTTAGTAAGAGGTAATGATGTGCTGGAAATAAGCCATCGTCACTTATTCCTGCTTGACTGCTATAAACAGTGAGAGGCATGATCTAAAGCTAACTGTTAACTGGTCATAGCATATTTCGCAGTACCTAGTAAAATATTGGCTTAAAATTACATTAGCATTTCGATGCGCGCACTCGACGCATCCGTTTTTATGTCAGTAAGCCTAGCAGAAGATAAAATATTAAATTCCTTGATGAAGTTTGAACTGCGTGGTTGTATTCGATTTAATCAGTCGAGAAGACGGATGAATCATGTAATCGTTTGCGTCTGACATTCGTGGAAAACTGGAAGAGAAGCAGAACAGTACTAACTTATGCAAATTTTCAGCATCGTTTTCCTAAACATTTCCACTGATCGGTTGTTGTTATTTCTTGTGCCTATTGGTGGAGTGTTTGAGTCTTCTTACAGTTTTGTTGGAAGGCTATATTCGCTGGAAAAGTTAGAAATAAAAGCTACCACTTGGTTGTCCCAACAGCTCGAATAAATTTTCGAAGGATCTTTTTTTAGATTCTTCACCGCAAATTTAGTCGGAGAAACCAATTTGGAATTTGCTATGTAAACTTTAACTGAGGAGTTTAGCTCGATTTGGTTCAATTTTTCATTTCAATATAGCGATGACAAAATTGCTTGTGTCAGTCAGAAATCCTCGCAGAGCTGTTGACGCCAAATAATTCCAGGTTCTTTTTTTACCTTATCATTTATATTAATATATCATCTGCATAGTGATTTTACTGTTTGGATTCTGCAAGTTCACTTAAGTCTAAAAATGTTTGGAGGAATTATTTGTCACTCCCGCAACGTTTATTTCTTACTGCTTATTTAAGTTTTTCTATTTACACAAGTAACAAGGCATTTTGTGCGTTTACAGATATGTCAGTCTCAATAACAATTACAGATCATAGATTGTAGTTCTTATCGATTAGAGATCAGCGTTTTTAATCAGTCGATTTTTAATCATATCAGCTGGTGTGACAGATCAACCTTTTTATTTGAGGCTACAGATGTCTGGAAAGTTTTTTAAATTCCTAAGCTTTATTTTTTTTTTTTAGGAAACCGAACTGTCAGTTTGTAACTCAAGTTTTTGATGTTAACAATTAATTTTGGTTCATTCAATGCTGCTCCCACTGTAATGGATCAGTTGTGTGAATTAAAGATAAACGGTATTTAATAATTAAGAAGCAATCAAGGTGTTAAAGAAGATATAAACCCTAGAGCATGTAACATTGACTGTCTGCTAGGAACTAGAATTTGAGACTTGCTATACCGTTTCGTTATTTCTGTGTTTAGGATATAAATTTGCAAGATAACAGAATTTTAACAGGATTATTTATCCAAACGCTTCGAAACAACTAAAAGCAATTTAGCCTTTGCTGCACTAGGTTAATTTTGTAATAAGTTTATTGCAAAGCATGGCCGTTTTATTATTTAGTAGTAGTAAAATTTACTTAATTTTGCGGTATCAAAAATAGCCTGCATAATTTTTGTTGAAAACTTGTGAAAAGGAAATCATCTTCTTTATAGGCTTAGGGAATCAAAGTTATTTAAGGTTCTAGTTTTTTTTTTTAGATGACGCTTAAGATTTTTAACGTCGAGTAGAACAATATATTTTCCATTAACTCATCCTGGTAGAAATATAATGAAGATTAATTATAAAAATAATGTAGTGGTAGTTCATTACTAATTGCGAGTTCACTAAACACTTATTTCCTCCTTTAGAGAGCAAGACTGAACTCACACTTTTCTTTAGAGAGAACTAAGACTGAGAATTGCCTCTAAGACGATAGAAGAATTTACTTTGTACTTAATACACATTACTTCATGTGGGCTGTTAACGCACGGCTAGTTTATGAAAAGTGGATATCCCGGAATTTCTAGGATTTGTGACTGATTTTAGACTGATCCCTCGAATTCATTGCATGAGAAAAGGACTACAGGACTGTTAACAATATGTATACGTATCTCGAACACTTCCTACATAGCGAGATGAACGAATGCTGGTGCTTTACAGCAGAATCATTTTTCTGCATTTGTGGAAAATACAGAAAAATGATTTGTGACTGGAGTGTTTGCTGACAATGATAAATCAGCAGTGATAAGAATGATGGAAATGTGAATATTGTTTTTTTTTTTTGCAAAGATATAAATACTTTATCTATAAATAAAGGAGCTATTTATAAAAAAAAAAAAAAAACTCATTCCTTCCCTTTCAGACCTTTGCCGATATCTGATTTAAAACGAAGTGATTCAGAAAGAAAAAGCAAAATTTGTCACAAATGTTTGTTTTATAGCAGCATAAATATTTTCATTTCTTTGTAGTTTCATGGAAAGAAACATATGAATGAGTATGGTCACATTTATTATTAAATACTATAACGAATTTCGGTAAGTTCATGTCATTCAAAGTTTTTCAATGAAAAAAAAAAATCAATCTGGAGAATTCTCTTTCAATTTATTCACTAACTGAGTACTGAGTACTGCAATAGTTATCTTGTGCCTAATAGACTTTTTGACGATGCCTTTGAGCCCAGGTGTGATTCTGCTAAGATTTATCATCTAACTCTGAAAACAAGGCTGTAAGATTGAAATAGAAACAGAGCTAAGAGAGGGATAGTATCATAAATTTAATTATCAATTAAATAAAGTGGATGGATATATCGTTAACTGCCCTAGTCACAATAACATTTTGCGGGGGTGCGTTTCAAAGCATATTGAAATATGAAATGAAATTAACTAATATCCCAAGTTATAACTGATAACAGGAGTTGCTAAAATTTTCGATGAATATGATAAAGCTTTCTAATCGTTTAGTATTTTTTTTTCTAACTTTATAATGTTGAAATTTCCGGAAAGTTAGTCAGGTTTTCTATTTCTGAGCAGAAGATACACATACTTTTTTCTAATTATTGAGTTGACAGGTGTTTGTAAATTTGATTAAGGTAGAGTGTAGTGTGCTGGGAATTCATAAATAGATGGTCGTTTTCTGATTGCCACTGGAAGATAATTACTTTTCATTCAACAATTTTAACATGTTTAAGATTTTTCCTAGACTTTTCAACAGTGTTATTTCAGGTAGTTATTAAAAATTAAATTGACTATTAGCGTTTTCTTAGAGGGATCTAACAAATTCTTGTTTTCCATAAATTATAAACTAATTGATTAAAAAGGAGTGATTGACGACAGAAAATGAAAGAAAGAAGCTTATTTGCCTCTCATTCTTTCATCTCTATGCAAAATGTTGTTAGCAGGTGCATGTGAAATTTTAAACAATACTTTTTGATTTCATTCTCTAATTACTCGCACATTATTGTTTATTTTAATTCATTCCACTTCAATTTATAGCGATATTTTTGCACATTCTATCGAAATTTGAAAATTGTTTGAGTATCAGCCAAATGATTTTTTTTAATTGTTCACTGAAAAAATTGAAGTTGTCTTTTTCTTCACCTAAATTAGCCTTTGGTGAACAACGTATGATGTCTTATTCCACATTTCAATACGGTTGTCATACTTTCCAGGTGTTGCATGCTAAGAGCTCTTGTTACCTACGGCTACACCTGTAATACCCTCAAAAAATTCTTGGCTACAGAAATGCTACTTATAGCATTCGATGCTTTTTTTTGTATTTTTATGTGTGATAATATTTGCCTTTTACATCACTTCTTTTTACTCCGAACAAAATCATTAATTTTAATTTAATCTAAGTGATCATTTAATAGACCATTGAGGCGAACAATTCTGAGGCATCCACGAATCATAAATGTTTGCTGCTTCATTATCTTTTTCTGCTCTCTTATTTTATTATGGAACTTCTATCTCAACTTTTCATTCATTATTGATCGAGGTAAGTGGTCTCAACAACGACACGTTAGCGGTGCTTCGCTTAATTGCTGCTTGCCTTCAGAATCTGACAAAATACGTTAGAAATTTCAACATCGGTCTTAAAATTCCAAAATTCAGAATTTTAACAAATTAACTGTTATAATTAATTGCTATAATGCAAGAAAAAAAAAAAAAAACATCGTAGATGAAGAAAATTTTACGAGCAAACAAAAATAAATAGTTCCTTATTACAATTTTTAGCCAATGAAGCAACAGAAGTAATAAGTGCACCGTACAATTTCACGAGCGCGAAGATATTATTAACTCCTAGTTTTGAGGAGTGTCCCAGTGTACCTGTCTTTTACATTATTCGTGTTCATCCCAGAAATACACGATGGCGAACCATTATACGCTCAACATGGGCTGGATCGCTGAGACATTCCTTAGTTAGTAAAATTTACTCAACTTTTTGAGAGTATTACTATGCTACTTAACTCTCATAGACGTATATTTTTTAGATATTTGTATTGGGTGTTGAAAAAGTTGGCGAAGTAAATGAACTGGTTCAACTGGAAGCCAAAAAATACGATGATCTGATTGTTTTTGATATAATTGACACTTATAATAATATGACATTGAAGTCTTTAAATATTTTAAGTTGGATAGCTAAAAATTGTCAGGCACCTCGATTTTTTATGCAGGTAAATCTTGCAAATTTTTCTTTTTTTTTTTTTTTGTATAACTGACAAAACATTCTAAATGTTGCGATTTGAAATATCCGATAACACATGATACGATATCTTTCGGGTCAAAAAAATTCATGGCTGCCGAGAATGAAACAAACATGTCATTAAAAAAGTTTTTACTACAAATTCTATAAACACAGAACTCTCTCTGTTCATTTTGCAAATGATTGTTGTGGGTATTGAGGTGACGACTTATCAAATTGCGATCACTAGCCTATGACATTGAAATAAAACGAGTTCTAAGCTGTATTAAGGGTGACCCGGATATAGCAGCTTTTCCGGACGAAATTGCTTCCTATACCTCGAAGCTGAATGCCAGCTTGTCGGCTATATATGGAAAGTGTTGGAAAGGTGCAAGAGCACATCGAGAAGACAGTAGTAAATGGTCTATTTTCAACTATTTAATGAAATAAATTTATTGCAGTTCAATTTAAAAATTATTCCCCAAATAACTTTAGTCACTCAAATGGAAAATATCATTTTAGCAATTAGATTCTTGCATAGCAAATATCTCTACTATTCCGCATTAATTGTTTAGATTTTTTGGCTTTCAAAGCAGCAGGTTTTTACTGCATGTTTTTTAAACTCATATACTTATTTAGGGCTATAAATTCGATGGTCTATGCATCAGTGACTTATCCGACCTACTTGGCTGGCGGTGCATGGCTGTTCTCTCCTGGAACGGCAAAACGTCTTCTGATGGCTTTGAAAAGACCATTATCCTATATTCACATTGATGATATGCTGATTTCGGGAATATTTGCTGAACAGATGGACGTACGACGAGTATGTCTGAATAGTGTTGGATATTTGTATGAATTCTCACTGAAAAGATGTCGTGATAATCACATTCTAGCTATTTTACAATTAGAAGATTATGAAATTCTGAAGACAATCCTAGACTATAGAGAAGCACTGATAGGTTGCCATCTCGTGCATTCTTGATACAAAAGAGCTTCAATTGAATGCTTCAATTCTGATCACCTCAGATTGTGTCTAATTATTTCGGTTCTATTTTTAGTAATTTTCAATTGAAATGAAGTTGCTCTGTTCATGTAAATTCGCATTTTTAATGCAATAAGTACTCTTACTTTTTTTCTAATCAATATCGTTAACTTTCAATCATATCAGTCAGTCTTGTTCCAAAAATATTTTATCATCCTTGAAACAAAATGTTTATTTCATTTTATGTTCACTGTTCGCCATTACGAGTTTTTATCTGAAGTGCTGTTTTGCATCGTTGGTTCCAGATTATAAATAATTATTGTTCAAATTGGTTTAGCTTCAGTTTGAATCTTTTTATTTAATTATCCCTCTAATCATAAAGCAACGCGTAATTAATGGGAGATGAAAATGAAGAGGAACAATTTTCAAGCACGTGACTCAACTTGAAAAACGCTGGAAGAGAGAGTGTTTAATTTATTTTAATTGACTTTGGGCTCAAATTCAAATATTTGATGGAGTAATGCATGATATAAAATTTAAGCTGTCAATGCCTGCTCTTACCAGAAAGCTCACAGATAAATTTGTAGAATAAAAAAAGTATGAAGAGCTGTTTGAAAATTTTAAAATTTAAAATTCTAAAAATTTTTGTGCCAGGTTCAATGACACTTTGGTGCACATTAATTTGCCGCAGAATTATCAAGTACTACCACAACGTAATCAGTTTCAAAAAATAAGAGTTATTTTGGAACCATCTGTACTCACGTCTGAGAATTTTTTCCGGCTGTAAGAATATTCAGAACGATCTCTTAAAAGATAAGATGTCATTGTTTTGATAATCACGAACTCCTTAAAAAGGAGGTTACTAGGAATGAAAAAAAAGTAAATGAATGATTTCGAATTTATATGATAATGGAAATGGTGAAAGTTATAATTCTATAGATTTAGTTAATTCAAAAAAAAA